>CP135535.1:5109541-5262367 GCA_032402905.1 Khaya senegalensis
AAATGTTTTATGGAGTTATTGGAAGGAGACCGAGTGAAAATCGATTAAATAAGTTATTTTGTCGGGTAAGGGCAAAATAGTCTTTTCACTCAAAATTGAGGCCAAAGTGAGTTTTGGCCTCATAAAAAGTCTTAGAATTTCATAAACATTATGTTGGTATATTTAATTTCAATTCGAGACGCGATTGGTATATTTTTGGAAAGTCGGAAGTAAAAAGGGTAAAATCGTCATTTGATAAAGTTTTGATTGATCAAGCTAGATGTCAAGAATATAAATTAGTATGATAGAGTGTGTTAGAAGGAAAAATAGATTTTATAAGCATAAGAATGCCAAAATTTCTATTTTGGACAAAAAGGGATAATTTTGCTAAAAAGGGCAAAATGGTCATTACGTTAAGGGTCGGAAGGACTTTACCAGATTTTGATCATCCAGAACTCTTGTAAATGTTGTAAATAAGGTATAGAAAAAGTAGAATTGAATTAGGATGTGAATTTCTCTATAAAGGATGAAAAAGGACCAAAGTGACTAATTTTCTTTATTATGGGTAAAATGGTCTTTTCACAAGGAATTAGAAGAAAAAGTGGTAATTAAAATTAATGGACTAAAGTGAAAGAATATAAAAATGGCTTGGGTAGTCTCATAATTTTCTTGGGAGCTAAATGCAAGCTTTGAAATATTTTTGGGCAATAGTATAATTTTTAAAAGTATGGATTTGGATAAGTATGGTTGACTTTTCAAAATTGAAACAAAAGTTGCTTTTTCTTCTTCTTTGCCGTGAGGTGCTTCTCCCATTCTCTTTCAATTTTTTTGGACAAAATCAAGCGAAATCTTTTAATCTGCCCGATTAAACGCGTTACCGCAGAAGGAAAAATTGTTCTACGCGTCGAGAGTTTTAATCTGATGGTAAAAGTTCTTGATTTCACTAAGTTTCAATTTATGGGTTTGATGAAAAGTGGTTTTTAAAAGTGGTTTATGGTTTTTAATGGTGATTTAGGTGGTTTTGCGGTATTGGGAGGTTTAATCAAACAATTGGCATATTTTAAGGTAAGGAAATGTAATTTTCTTTTATGGAATTTGTGATTGGTGGTTGATTTGTGTAGGAATGGATTTAGGGATGGTGTTTAGACGAAATTGGGTATAGAATAATGTATAAAATGGAAGAAGATTGAAAGAGGGGCAAAATGGTAAATTCGGAGTACCGTTCATTAAGCCTCTAAATGTTATATTTTAACATGTTATGGTATGTTTGAATGTGTTAGGTATGTTAGGGAGCAAATGAAATTAGTAGGAATTGATTTGGGTGGACAAAATGAGGAAAAATTTGAAGGAAGGGTAAAATGGTAACTTTGGTTATTATTATGGAAATTTAGAAATATTTTGATATGTTATGTATGTATAATACTTTATATGGTTGTTGGAATGTATAAATGAATTATTATTATAGCCGTGTGATTGGAGCGTGGTTAATAGAATTTAGAATAGATTGTAATATTCAAGACGTTGCACGTTAGTTGTCATAATAATTATAGTAGTTATAATTATTATGTAAATTTTCTTTATTAGTAAATGATGCGTTGATATGGTTATCCATTAATATTGGATAGTATACGATATATTTATCGTAATAGTAGAAATTATAATTGTGATGAATAAATCCCAGTGAAATTGGTAGACTGGGTATTTGCGAGTGTATGTGATTATGGAAGTGTTATGAATTGTTGGTTATGTATCACTATCCGCAAGTGCATTATACATTCATTATGTGAACGAATTTTATATGCGCATAAAATCGAGATGTGAACGTTATTTATCATTTCTGTGTGTATAGGTGCGCATATGTGGTATTTATTGTGCATGGTTTGAGTGTACAATAGTTTTCAAAAAGAAATGAATGCATGGTTTTAGGCCATGTGGTATTAATTGTGTGACTACATTAGTTATGGATCCGAATATTCAGATACCCTTCACACCCGCTGGCTTGGTTATAGCCAGATTATATGATCGATCATGTATAAAATATATGCTCAGCCCGATAGACGAGTGGTGTGAATGGATGAGGGTTGGGCGAATTTACTTTGTGGCCACGATCCATAACTGTGTTAGCACGACCGGTCATATATTTGTCGATAATTTGTTAAAAATGTCATGTGTTTTGATTTCGAAATGCATGTAGATTTATTTATATTCTATATAATAACTATGAGCATTATGTGGATAGTGATACAGAGTATAGGGTCGGAGTGTATTTATCTCGTCAGATTATGTTAAGGCGATATAAGTTTAATAACCTCTACGTCATCAGTATCGTATAGTATATATGGTAGGGAAACAAATTCTGTACTAGAATATTATGTTTCCTTACTGAGTTGTTTCGCTCACCCTTTGTGGATTGTGGTTTTTACAGGTAATGTGACGCCGCGGGATATGGATGCGAACTCTTCGAGGCGTTAACAGGGCTAGTATCTTGATAATAGGGGTATTTTTTGGTGTTAATGCATAATTATGCGTATGTATCTATATGTATATGTATATATATATATATCTTTATGTTAAAAAAAAATCAGATTATATCTTATGTGGTTGATTTTAAATAGAGGGGTGTTACATCAAGCTCTCACAATTTCATGTCATGTGCTTAAAGCATCTACTGTAAAATACCAAAAGTTAGTAGCATAAGCTTTCAAAGATATATAAACAATAAAACACTTAATTTCTAATTTCTTTACCAACATTTTTCCAAGTGTTTGAATAGCATATTGTTTTTCAAGAGTTTTAGAAATTTAAAGTAATTAGGTTACCTATTTTGTTGCAAAAATGATAAATAGGAACAAATCTTTTAGTCTTACCTTGTATATCATATGATTGATGACTTGAAACCTTACTTTTAATCATGCTAAAAAAACTTAGATTAATAAGTGATGCCTTAACGGAAGAAAATGGTTTTCTTCAAGATATCCAAGCCCTCGATGAAGACAACTAAGAGTAAGCAAAAGTCATATATGATCATCAATGTTGAGACCTCGAGTTTAAGGAGAGAGATTACGTATTCCTAAAGGTTTCTCTTTTCAAAGAAATTGTAATATCCTCAAATTTAGATATTCATCTAATACCTTAGTATAATTATTTTTATGGTAGTTCTTGAGTTTTGAGTTGAGAAATATATAAGATAATTTTTGGAATCTTAGTTAGAGCCATTGTGGCAAAAAAAAAAGGGTTTAAATAACAATAAAGAGCAAAATTATCATTTTAAGGGGCGTCAATTGATCAAATGAGAGATAATTGAGTTAAAGATTGTATTTTAATTATTATTAAAGAAAAATATAGGTTAGATAACTCTAGAACGATAAGAATTGTCAGTTTGTCAAAATGACAATTTTATCGAAAATGGTAAAATGGTCAATTTATAAGAGCCACAAAGGGTCACATTGAAACCCAAATTTTTAAAATTATTGCAAATATTGTTAGAAGTATGTAAATAAAAAACATAATCAAATTTGGACAAGAATACTCTTGGAATAGATAAAAAAGGACTAAAATGACAAATTTTCTTCTCCAAGGGCAAAATGATTATTTCATAAGAAATTTTTGAATTTCGAGTCACCAAAATCTAATGGACTTAAATGAAAGAATATGAAAATGGCCTTGGTTCCTCTCTAATTATTATTGGGGCCAAATAAAATTTTAAAAAGTATTGGGCAAGTATGTAAATAAAGAAAATATTAAGATAAGAGTATATGATTTAATTTATTTAAGCATATCTTCATCTCTCTCTCCTAGGCACGAAAATATCTCTCCTTCTCTTTTCTTTGCATTTTCTTTGATTTTCTTTCTTTAATCAATAAAAATATAAGAAAATCTTAGTTAATAAGCTTGGTTCAAGAAGGAAAAGTTCGTTATCAAAGTGAGAACTTCATTTTGATACCATAATTTTATGATGTTATGGTTATTGAAATTTTAATTTACAAGTTTGTGTATTGATAATGATGGAAATATGTGCAAAAGAAGGAAAACAACGTTATTTTGGTGAGAATTGCATAGTTAAGATAAGAAATGCAAAACCCTAATTTTTTTGACAATTTAGGGCTTTATGATTTGTGGGTAATTTGGTCGGTTTTGTTAAATATGTGTGTGGTTGAAGTAGTTGAGCATGAAGGATGATTTTTTTATGCAAAAAGATCGGAAGAATTTTTGTTATACATATATATAGGTTTTGGCTACTGTTAATGAGGCTTTTGTATGCTTGAGTTTGATATGTTTTGTTATGTTTATAGATGTATAAATATATTAAAGAATAAATAGAATTGGTAGGAATTTGTTTATATGTGTAAAATGAAAGAAAAATGACAAAATTATCCATTTTCGATATTATTCATTTAGTGTTAAATTATATTTTTTGATGTGTTTATGTGTTAATAATTACATTGTGAAAAAATAAAATTGGTAGAAATTGGTTTAGATGTATAAAATAGAAGAAAAATAGAAAAAAGGCAAAATTATCCATTTTGAGTACTGTTTATTTGGTGTTGAGTGATCATTTTGGTCAAGTGAATGTGTGTTGGTTAATTAAGTATGCATGTAAATGATTGAAAATTGATTGCATGAAAAAAATTCCTTTACCGGAAAATGGGTATAGGTGTGAAATTTGGAAGTGTTTTGAATGATTGATTAAATGTGTGTGTGTGTGTGTGTGTATTAAATGGATTAAGAGTGTGTGTGTGTGTGTGTGTATATATATATATATATATATATGTATGTATGTATAAATTGGTTATTATTACTATTATAAATATTATTTTTTATAACTGATTTAGTGGTATATATATTAATAGGAATTGAGATGCAGTTATATATATAAATTTATTTTATATTAGAATGAAATTATAGAAATGTTACATAGGTGATTATCAGAATTTTAATAAATTATTAAAATACCCTTGATTAATAGTAAAGAGTAAATAGGTAATATGGGTATATGATGAATTGTGGAGAGATGTATAAGTGACCAATATTCTTGTAATGAGATTACTAAATTTCTTTACACATCGGCATAACCGCTTATAACAAAATGAAATAATGATTTATTATTTACTATAGCGCTTTTTGGGGCATGTAGAACCCACATCGTCTTTGTATTATCCAGAATTATATGTGAAAATCACGGCAGTCCTCCATGGCGCCTTTGGGCATATTGAACCCATAGTAGGAAACGACAGTTCACTATAGCGTCTTAAGGGGTATGTTGAACTTATGGTAGAACTATGAGTGTTGCATAATTTATACATATATTGGTGTGTAAAATGAATAATATGGTCACGATCCATAGTTTACCTAAGTATGACTGGTCAAATGAAAAGAGAACATGATGGTAGAACTAGAATAGATAAAGTAGAAAGTATATAGAAAAAAGTGGTACTATACAATGATTATTCGTAATATTCTAATTGGGCTATTAATTGAATAGTTTGAATGGGTTAGTTCTAACTGATTATTATTATAGCATTGGATATATGTGATAAGTTATTGTCCTGATTAAGTATTATTGGTATGGTTGAAATATTGTGATTGCTAAATTATTTTCTTGAATTTTGTATTTCTTACTGAGTAATTATAAATTACTCACTCCGTAGTTGAAATAATTTTCAAGTACAGCTAGCACTGTGGTGAAACTAGGCAAATTTTTGAGATAGTGACCTATCAAGAGAGTTAGATATACAAGATTTTTGTTGTTAAAATAATTATACTTTTATTATAAAACGTGTTTTTAATATATTGTATATCTTATAAATAAGTATATATGTTGAATTGTGATAAATGCTTATTTTGATTATAGTGAAAAAAAAATTTAGTGATTTTTAAATAACTATTTAGAAGTTATTATTTATTATTTAAATGGGTATAAGACTTCCACAAAAATCATGAAGTTTGGTAGGAAAGGCAAGTTATGCCCGAGATATATTAAATATTTTTAGATCTTTTGAAGAGTCAGTTACAAATTATCAATAAAGATATATCTAAGACTGTCTTTCGCACTTATTATAGACACTACAAGTTTGTTGTGACACCAATCTGACTTGGTAGGGAACCCGATTTCTTTGGTTAGACACTTGTGAGGAGAGCTTTCAAGTCTTGAAGAGTTAACTAACCACTATTCGTATTTTGATATTATTTGAGGATGGAATAGAGTATAATGTGTATTGTGATACTTTCTATCAAGGATTAAAGGCAGTTTTGATGCAAAATAAGAAGGTGATAGCATATGCATCGAGGCAATTGAAAAATTATGAGACAAGCTATCCAATCAATGTTTAGAATTAGCAGTGATTATATTTACCTTAAAGATAATGAGACATTATTTGTATAGGGTTACATTTAATATCTATGCAAATCACAAGAGCCTGAAGTACTATTGCATCTAAAAAGAGTTAAATATAAGGTAGAGAAGATGGTTGGAACTAATTAAAAACTGTGATTATGAGATAAAATACCACCCGGAAAAGGTGAATGTAATAGTGGATGTACTCAGTAGGAAGGTTGTGGTGTCTTATTTGAGTGCCCAAAAAGGAGTACCACAAGAGTTAACAGAGGAAAGATTTGAGGTGATAGCGGGACAAATCGCTAGATTGAAGATTTAACCCATTTTGTTGAAGGAAATAAAGAAGAAACAAGTTGTTGACAACTGGTGTCAGAACATTCGCCAACAGATACAAGAGGGTCAGAAAGTAGATTTTTAAATAAGTAGAGACATCCTTCAATTTTGAGGTAGAGTGTGTTTGTCCCAATATCCAGAACATAAGAAGAAGGTTCTTAGTGAGGCTTATGATATACTCTACACCGCTCATCCCAATATGTAAAGATGTATTAGGATCTCAAAAGAAACTTTTGATGGAATAGAATGAAAAAAGGATATAGGAGATTACATATTAAAATGCTTAATCTATCAGCAAGTAAAGGCTAAACATCAGAGACTTTCTGGATTATTACAGCCGTTGAGGATCCCAGAATGGAAGTGGGAAGAAATTTTCATAAATTTTATTGTCGGACTTCCCAAAGTATAAAGGAGATTTAATGCCATCTGGGTGATAGTAGACAGATTGACCAAGACAGCTCACTTTATTCCCATGAAGGACACTACCAATACGGATCAGTTAGCACAGATCTATATTCAAGAGATTGTGAGACTGCACAGAGTACCTAAGACTATTGTTTCAAACATAGATTATCAATTTGTATTAGTTTTTTAGGAGAGTTTACAGAAAATTTTAGACACCCAATTAGCCTTTAGTATTGCTTATCACCCACACACAGATGGACAAACTAAAAGAGTCAACCAGATTATAGAAGACATGTTGAGGGCATGTTGTTTGGATTATCAGGTGTCATGGTATGATATGCTACCCTTAATGAAATTTGCGTATAATAATAGTTATCAAGCCACTATTAAGATAGCACCCTATGAGGTTCTTTATGGAAGAAAATGCAGATCCTCACTATACTAGGATAATTTTGCTAAAAAAGATGAGATTAACCATGCTCTAGGGCCAGAACAAGCACAGAAAATGATTATGGATGTATGGGTAATCAAGGAAAGAATGATGCAGGCTTAGGATCGCCAAAAAAATTAAGCCAACTTAAAAAGAAAAAGGGTGAAATTTCAAGCTGGTGATAAAATTTTTGTAAAAGTTATCCCATACAAGCACATTATGAGGTTTGGCTGGAATGGCAAGTTGGCGCCCAAGTATGTGGGACTATATGAAATCTTAGAAAGTGTTGGTAAAGTAGTGTACAAAGTAATGTATAAAGTAGCCTTACCAAGTAGCCTTACCGCCAAGTTTAGATAAAGTCCATAATATGTTTCATGTTTCTCTCTTTCCCCAGTACATCAGCGACCCTTCCCATGTGTTGTAACCTGAAACAGTGAAATTGGAAGAAAATCTGTCTTATGAGGAGCATCCTATGTAGATTATGGACAGAAGGGTAAAGTAGCTTCAGAATAAGAAAATTTCACTGGTAAAGGTGCTGTGGAGGAATTAGAAGGTGGAGGAAGCAAACTGGAAGATGAAGCAGAACATGAAAGAGAGGTATCTAAGACTATTCTCCTAAATTTTGAGAACAAAATTTTTGTAAAAAGGGAGGAACTGTAACATCCTCAAATTTATTTTGATGTGTTTATATGTTAATCATTGTATTGTAAAAAAATAAAATTTGTAAGAATTGATTTGAATGTATAAAATGAAAGAAAAAATAGAAAAAGGGCAAAATTGTTCATTTTGAATACTGTTTATTTGGTGTTAAATTATATTATTTTGATGTATTTATATGTTAATAATTATATCATGAAAAAAAAGAATGGATAGGAATTGATTTAGATGTGTAAAATGGAAGAAAAAAATAATAAAATTGTCCATTTTAAATACTGTTCATTTGGTGTTAAATTAAGTTATTTTGATGTGTTTATGTATTAATAATTGTATTGTGAAAAAATAAAATTGATAAGAATTGGTTTGGATATGTAAAATGAAAAAAAATAGAAAAAATGATAAAATTGTCCATTTTGGGTACTATTTATTTGGTGTTAAATTATGTATTTTGATGTGTTTATGTGTTAATAATAGTATTGTGAAATAATGAAATTGGTAAAAATAGTTTGAATATGTAAAATAGAAAAAATTAAAAAAATGGCCAAATTGTCCATTTCGAATACTGTTCATTTAGTGTTGGGTGATTATTTTGGTCAAATGGATGTGTGTTGATTAATTGAGTATGGATGTAAAATTTACAAATGTTTTGAATGGGTGACTAAATATGTATATATTTATAGCTATATATATATATATAAATACATAGATATGTGAAGTTAATGATTAAGTATGATTTATATTTATACTTTATTCCGTTAACATCCATCGTCGAAAGAGGCATTTTAAAATACTTTCCGACATTGTATGTTTAATGTAAGGATACATTAATATTGATGTGTGTTTGTGTGTGTGTAGGAGTGTGTGTGTGTGTGTGTGTATATATATATATATATATATATGAATTGGTTATTATATTATTTATTTTATATTGGGATGAAATTATAAAAATATTACATATGTGGTTGTTAGAATTTTAGTAAATTATCAAAATGTCTTTGAGTAATAGTAAAGGGTAAATTAATAATATGGGTATATAATGAATCGTGGAGAGATATATAAGTGACCAATATTCTTATGGTAAAATTACTGAATTTCCTTACTCACTAGCAGAATCCTTTAATACGAAATAGAATAATAATTTATTATTTACTATAGCGCTCTTTAAAGCATGTGGAACCTACAGTCGTCTTTATGGTATTTAAAATTGTGTGTGAAAACCACGGTAATCCTTCATGGCGCTTTTGACATGTTGAACCTATGGTAGGAAGCTATATTTTATCATAATGCCCTTAAGGACATGTTGAACCCACGGTAGAACTATTAGTGTGTACAATTTATACATATATTGGTGTGTAAGATAAATAATGTGGCCACAATCCATAGTTTACTTAAGTATGACCAATCAAATGAAAAAATAACAAAATAATAGAAATGGAATAGATAAAGTGGAATATGTTCATGATCCATAGTTTACTTAATTGGTTATTGTTGTAATATTAGATATATGGGATATGTTATTATCCTGATTAAGTATTATTGGAATGGTTAGAATATTATAATTACTAAATTATTTTCTTGGACTTTGTATTTCTTATTGAGTAATTCTAAATTACTCACCCCATGGTTGAAATGATTTTTAGGTGCAGCTGGCAGTGCAGCAGAATCGAGTAAATTTTCAAGACAGTGACATGCTAAGAGAATTGGGTATACAAGATTTTTGTTGTTGAAACAATTATACTTTTATTATAAAACATATTTTTAATATATTAGACATGTTGTAAATAAGTATATATATTGAATTGTGATAAATGCTTAATTATAATGAAAAAAAAAATTTAATAATTTTTAAATACTTATTTAAAAGTCATTATTTATTATTTAAATGAGTATAGGACTTCCACAGAAGTCATGAGATTCAATAGGAGAGGCAAGTTAAGCCCGAGATATATCAGATCCTTTTAGATGTTTTGAAGAGTCAGAAATAGAGCTTATGAGCTGACTCTTCCACCCAACATAGATAGGATACACCCTATTTTTTACGTATCTATGCTGCAAAAATATCTCCCAAATGAATTTTTAATCCAAAACTACAGATGTTAGAAGTGGATTAGAATTCATCATAACAGTGATAACCTATAGCTATTATGGATAAAGAAGTCAAGAAACTTTGATTGAGATGGATCCCTTTCGTAAAAGTTATCTAGTAATACCAAAAGGGTTGTGAAGTGATTTAAGAGTTTAAAGATACCATGAGAAAACAATTCCTCTACCGGTCATAAATAAAGGTAAACATTTTGTATCTTTGACTTATTTTTAAATTCGAGGATGAATTCTCTTAAGGGGGGAGAGTGTAATATCTTGCAATTCTATTACTATAACTCATAATTTCTATCTCAAGTCTTGTATTTTTCTAGAGCCTTTGATGCGATGGCTTTATGCTTACTATTGTAGGTTTAATGTCTTCTCTCTGTTATACCAAGTAATGGCTTTTGAAATATGATGTTCATGCTTTTTCTTTTCATTTTTTGATCTAACCAATTTTAAGTTGGTTTATGTATATTATAATCCTACAAAATTAGTTCAAATAATTCTAAGATAGGTAGAAAAAATTATAACTTAAGTGCATAATTTTAGTCATAGTGTCACTCGCCAAGGCACTGAGCTAAGGCCATCTCAACCCTACATGCGCCTTGGCATTTTTTTTCTTCTAATTATTAATTTCTTTATTATTGTTAATTAATTATAATATTTAATAATTTAAATGTATTATCTTTTATATTATATTTATCTAAAATTTAGTCAAACAATTAAAATAAAAAAAATAATACTTAAAAATTAATGTCAATTTTTTAAGGCATTGACTTTTTAATTTAATTAGTTATATTTAATTAAATATTGTTTGAGAATATTAATAAATAACCATAATTTAATATTTTTTAGGCCATAGTTATTATTAATTAAATATTAATTAAATTTAAATTATTATTATTATTTTTTTAATTTAGTTAAACAATTGAATTAGATAAAGAGTAATATGTTTTAGTATTATTATTTTTTATTATTTTTATTGTTGTGATTTTTTATTGTTAATTTAGTTAAATTATAAATAAGTTAATTTAATTTTGTAAATTCTTATTTAGTTGAGTTATATTTTTTCTTTATAATGCTTAGTAATAACTAATTATTATTGTAATTTTACAAGTATAAATGACAAATCAACCGTAACTGAAGATTACTATATATTACCACTTTCATGCAGAGACGTACAGTTTAGCACAATTTACAATGATAGATCAGATAAGAAAAAAATTAAATGTGGTACAAGTTAATATATTTAGGTAAACATGCTTTAGGTACTTTTTGGACATTGAAAATTTACATCATTTATCCATTTTGATTCATTATATATTGCTATACGAGGTACATGTAAATAGTGATTATAATGAGATATAGTTTCTTATTAGTAGTCAAACTATTCGTTTCTCACGTGTAGAGTTTGGGTTGATTACTAGCCTTAATTATAGATATTTTCTTGATTTAGACCTACCTAAGAGTACACAATTGAGGAATACAGTTTTTGGGGATCAAGCTATTATCACTTTAGATGATATAGATACAGTTTTTAATAAGTTAGAATTTTTTAGTATATTAGACATTGATGTGAGGCGATTGATACTTTTTTACTTGCTAGAGAAGTACTTATTTGACAGGGACGGAAGAGCTCATGCAAATTTATAGTTGTTTGACATATTAAAAGATTTTGACTAGTTTAACAGATATCTATGAGGATCTGCCATCTATCTTTACATGATTCAATCCTTATGACGATCGATCCCTTTGTAATATAATAAGTATATGAAAAATGATGCATATTTAGAAACTTTAGGCAAGACCTTTAAGAAAAAGTATAATATTGCTAGAATGGTAGTTGTATTTCATGTATTTATTACAAATATTAGTATTCAATTTATAATTCTTATTAATTGTATAGCACGTTGAAGAATTTATAATTTTTATTATGTAGGTATGGATTTACAAGTCTATACTTAATTTGTAGAATATATTTGCAGTTATAGTAAGCAACAATATTCCTCGGATGTCACAGTGGAAGAATCTTAAGTGAACTTTGAGTCAAATGATAGTATATAGGCACCTGTTTAGCCGATCTACAGTAAATATTTGGTATCAAATTAACACATTATATAATTAATTATTACGTGATTACAATTATGAAAAATTATTATTATTATTATTTTGCAGATATTGCAGGTACTTCTTGTATTATAGCCCGAGCCTATTAAAAGAAATGTATCACATCTAGTTGAATTATTTCAAATAATTGAACTAAAAGGCGCATACGGGGGTAGTTTACCAATGAGTAAAACTTATGTGCAACATGTTGAAACCCAAAGCTCTCGTATGAGTAGAGATAATAGTATGATGCATTTCACCTAAGTAGGAACTATAAAGATGTAATTTAATTTAAAATTTTAATTAAGCGAAATCAATCTGTTAGTATTTAACTAATACATATATGTTCGTTTATCACAAGACACTTCTTAAACTCCTATACTGCACCATTATCCTATATTGCCACAGTATCATTCTCCTATATTGTCACAGTATCATTCTCCATCATAGTATTATTCTCTTGTGCCATCACAGCATCATTCTCCGGTACTGCCACAACATCATTTTCTTATATCATCATCACATCATTCATCCCCACTACTATCACATTATGATGATGAGTTTAAAAGGGTTGTGATGTAACAATTCGAGGCTTTTAGTGCAGATGTACGTGACCAAATTGATACATTATTAGTAGATTTCTGTGTGTGGATGCAAATGCATAGTCATTAATATTTATCACCTAATGCATAGTCATTAATATTTATCACCTAATGTCTCACCCATTCAGGTACTATTGTTAAATTTTAAACTATGCATGGATGTTTGATTGATATTATGATTTTTTTTTTGTGGTTTTATTATTAATTAACTTGTCATATTTTATTATTTCATAGACAAATGAACCACAGGCACATGAGTTCCAAGTTGAACTTGTTCAATTTGTACAAGTCCAACTTGAAGGAGAGTGTTAAAGATGAAAAGATTGAGATTGAAGATTCAAAGAATGAAGAAAAGCCCAAATAACTCTTTGGTTAGTCTATGGATGCCCACATTAAGCCCGAAACCCATTTTAGGTGTTTTAAAAATTAGTCACTAAAGGACAAAATAATAACTAGTTTTGTTAGTCATTAAAAGACAAACATAATAACTAGTTTTTTGAATTTGAAAAATGTGTTGTTATATATTGTACCTAATTGTTGAAAAAGTAAAGTAAACTTGTACCTAACCGTTAGATGTTATATATATAAACCCATCATGTGTAAATATTGCAAGATTGAAAAAAAAAAGCTATTCTTTTTCTCTCTTGCTATATCTTCTATCTACTTCTATTTTCACTTAGTTTTTTGTTGAATCTTTGAAAACTTGAGTTAAACATTTAAATTTATTTAATCAGCACTAAGTTAGGGATTTGGGGCTTGTGTAGGTGTAACATGTCCCCCCTCACTTGGTGTACTAATAGATGGCCCATCTTGTCTACTAGACGGTGACTCTATTTGAATATTCAATTATTTATCCCTGGGTGTTTTATCTTAGTTTTTCTCCTCTTTAATTCTGCTAGATGACAAAGGTAAATATTCTCTTACTTTCTTTGTTAGTTTCACTTTCATTAGACTCTTTATTTTATGATTCTATGTTATCACTACTTAAGTCTTGGTCATGGTTACTAACTTTGTCACTAGATGATGGTACATACTTGTGTATTATGGCCAAAGGAAGTGGATCTTCCACTTCACCATTTTCATTACTAGTGCTATCAAAATATGAATCATTTTCTATGAAAATAACATTCCTAGAAATATACTTTTCCTTAGTTAAGGGATTATAGCACCTATAACCTTTAGTATTTACACAATAACCTAAAAAAATGCATTTAATACTCCTTTCACTTAATTTATCTCTTGAATGATTTGGAATATGTACGTAGCATACACATCCAAAAATTCTAAGATAGGACAAGTCTGGTTACGTTCTATAAGCAATCTCAATTGATGCCTTTCATTTCAAGACCATAGATAGAGTTCGGTTAATAAGATATGTGGCTGTGAGAATGGCTTCCCCCCAAAACTCTCTAGGCATATTGTGATAGAATATCATAGTTCTTGCCACCTCTAAAATATGCCTATTCTTATGTTCAGCCACTCTATTTTGTTTCGGAGTGTAAGGACAAGTAATTTGGTGAACAATTCCTTTATTAACTAACAACTCCTTAAACAAGTTGTTCACATAGTCTCCTCCATTATCAATTTTCAACACTTTAACCTTCTTATCAAATTGATTTTCAATCAATATTACAAATTCTCTAAAACACTCAAAGTCTTAGATTTCTTTTTAATTAGATAAATCCATATATACCTAGATTTGTGATATAACAAAATTACAAAATATTTGAAGTCTTTATGAGATAAAGTGGGAGAAGTCTATAAATCAGAATGTACCAAGGTAAATAAATCATTATCTTCATGATTAGATTGTACAAAAGGTATCTTGGTTTATTTTTCAAATATACAAGAACTACAATCTTTGTCTCATCAAACTTTAAATTATGAACTAAATTTTGTAATATATGACTAAAAGGATGACCTAATCTAACATACCAAAATTCCTGGACTTTGCTGCTATCTACCTTAAAAGTTTTGTTTGAATCTTCCAAAACATAAAGTCTATTTTTCTCTCTTCCCTCACCAATCATTTGGCCAATCTTAATGTCCTGAAAAGTTACTTTATTAAGTTCACATATGACATAACAGTCTAAATCTTTAGTAATTCTACTTACGGACAGTAAATTTGAAGAGAAGCATGGCATATAAAGATCTTTAGTATATTTAGACAAAATATTCAAGTGTCCTAAGCCACTAATTGGTATATCTTTTCCATTAGCAATACTCACCCATTTATCTTTTTCTATAAACTCAATTTTAGAAGCTAAATTTTTACTTCTAAACATGTGATTTGTAGTACCCGAGTCTATAACTTAAGGATCAATATTTAAAGATAAATTAGAGATTAAACCTTGAAAGGTGCACAGCCTTTAAGATTGAAGAAACTTTACAAATTGCTTAATAAGGTTTGTGGACAAATCTACCTTTGATGTGTGCTATAATTCTTGTGAAACTTTGGCTTTATTCTCCCTCCTCAAGTGAGGATGAAGCTCAAAACACTTATTCTTGTTATGCCCAAACTTTCCACAATGATCACAAAACCTATAATTTCTTTTGATGTGTCCTAGCTTTCCACATTTTTCGCACTTCATGGTTTTGCTCTCTTTCAACCTTGAGTTATCATTGCTTCTTCTTTTCCCTCCACAAATGCATCTTTCTCAATTTTAGGCTCATCTCTATCAAATGCATCTTTAGCCATCAATTCCTTATCCACAATATTCACCACATCATCATATGGTGGCATTTCATTATTCCTTAGAATTTGATTTCTAAGGTCTCCAAAGCTAGGCCCTAATCCTGCCAAGAGGGAACAAACAAGATCTTCATTGGCTTTTTTCTCTGATTTTTTTCTCATTGGTAGTAATTGGCCTTAAACACTTCAATTCATCCCATGCTTCCTTGATTTTGTTGGAGTAAGAAAGGAAATCACTCCCATTCATCTTGGCATTTGTGATAATTTCCCTTAACTCATAAACTTTTAAGAGATTTCCTTAATTTTTGAACCTTCTAGCAAGTGTATTCCAAAGGTCTTTGGCAGTTTTAGCTTTATTGAAGGCACCATCCAAGGATTGATCAATAGAGTTGATTATCCAAGTGATGACAAGATGATCAATATATCTCCATTTGGCATATTCTTTATCTCCCACCTTAGGTTGATTAATTTCTTCATCAACAAATCCAAGAATCCTCATGCCCAATAAAGCTCTTATAGCATTTGTCACCCATGTAGAGTAATTTCTTCCATTGAAAACGAAGGCAGTAAGCTTGGTAGTGATTTTGTAGTCGGAATCAACGTTGAAAAAACTCTCCCTTGGTAGAACTACTTCCTTCTTGTGCTACCATTCTAATTTCAACAACTTAACCTTACACAATGGAGATTGATCACACAACCAAGAGAGGAAAAAGAGAAAGATGATGAAAAAGAGCTCCCTAAATGTGGCCAAGCTCTGATACCATGTTGATTAAATGAATTTGAGTGTGAAAATATATCAAGAGAGAAAATGAATAGCCTTTTTTCTTATTTCAACATCAAATATTTACACACCTTGGGTTATATATATAACATCCTAACAGTTAAATACAAGTTTGTTTTACTTTTCCAACAACTAGGTACAACAGACAACAATACATCTTTCAAATTCAAAAAACTACTTGTTATTTTGTCTTTTAGTGACTAGTTTTTTAAACACTTCAA
Source organism: Khaya senegalensis (assembly GCA_032402905.1). Lineage (NCBI taxonomy): Eukaryota > Viridiplantae > Streptophyta > Magnoliopsida > Sapindales > Meliaceae > Khaya > Khaya senegalensis. The sequence goes on from CP135535.1 coordinate 5,126,167, forward strand.
ATGGGCTTTGGGTTAGAGGAAGAGGTTTATATGAGTTTACATTAAAGCATTAAAGCATATTTGAAGTGTACATTTGATGTTAAAGATTTAAAAAACTTACGATATTTTCTAAGTATAGAAATAGCCTATTCCAATGAAGGGCTATTTTTATTCCAAGCAAATATGTTCTTGGTTGTTAAATGAGACATGAAAACTTGAAGCAAAGCCAGCCGTAACATCTATGGAGGCACCAAGAAGGAAGAAAAAGGATAAGAAGTATGAAAAAGAGTATGACAATGAGGAACCATACAAGGACATTAAATTTTATCAAAGGCTTGTAGGTAAGCTTATATATTTAACTATTACACAACCTGACATTATTTTTTCTGTGCAACAGGTAAGCCAACACATATCATGCCCAAAAAATATACACATAAGGAAATAGTGAATGGAATTTTGAGGTACATAAAAAGAGCACTGGGGCAAGGAATCTTAATGAAAGGAAATGGTCACCATAAGATATCTGCCTACATAGATGCGAATGGGGTTGGTAACTTTAAGAATAGACGATCTACCACTGGTTATTACACATTTATAGGAGGAAATTTAGTGACTTAGAAAAGCAAGAAGCAAGATTGAGTGCAAAAGCTAAGTATAGAGATATGGCATCTATTATTAGTGAGTTGGTTTGGAAAAAATCATTAGTGGAAGACTTAAACTTCTCAATTGAAACACCTATGGACATGCACTATGATAACAAGGCGACAACACACATTACATCTAATCCAGTATTCCATAAGAGGACGAAGCATATTGAAGTTGATTGCCACTTCACAAGAGAAAAGTACTTGAGCAAAGTGATCAACATGTCTTATGTCATGAGTGAAGATCAACTTATAAATATATATTCACCAAACCATATACTCAACAACAACTTTTCAAGGTGAGTTCCAAGTTGAAGATGAAGAGATTGAGATTAAAGATTCAAAGAATGAAGAAAAGCCCAAATAACTGTTTCGTTAGTCTATGGATGCCCACACTAAGTTCGAAGCCCATTTTAAGTGTTTTAAAAGCTAGTCACTAAAGGACAAAATAACAACTAATTTTTGTTAGTCACTAAAAGACAAACATAACAACTAGTTTTTTGAATTTGAAAGATGTATTGTTATATGTTGTACCTAGTTATTGGAAAAGTAAAGTAAGCTTGTACCTAACCGTTATGATATTGTATATATAAACTCATCACGTGTAAATATTGCAAGATTGAATAAAAAGCTATTCTTTTTCTCTCTTGCTATATCTTCTATCTACTTCTATTTTCACTTGAGTTTTTGTTAAATCTTTGAAAACTTAAACTAAACACTTAAATTTATTTAATCAACACTACAAACCTTATTGAACAATTTGCAAAGTTTCTTCAATCTCAAAGGCTGAGCACCTCTCAAGGTTTGATCTTTAATTTATCTTTAAATATTCATTCTTGGGTTATAAACTCGGGTGCTACAAATCACATGTTTAGAAGTAAAAATTTAGTTTTTAAAATTGAGTCTATAGGAAAGGATAAATGGGTGAGTATAGTTAGTGAAAAAGATATACCAATTAATGGCTTAGGACACTTAAATATTTTCTCTAAGTATACTAAAGGTCTTATATGCCATGTTGCTCTTCAAATTTGCTATCCCTGAGTAGAATTACTAAAGATTTAGATTGTTATGTCATATTTAAACTTAATAAAGTTCCTTTTCAGGATGTCAAGATCGGCCAACTGATTGGCGAGGGAAGAGAAAAAAATAGACTTTATGTTTTATAAGATTCAAGCAAGGCTTTTAAAGTAAATAGTGACAAAGTCTAAAATCATTGGCATGCTAGATTAGGGCATCCTTCTGGTCATATATTGCAAAAGTTAGTTTCTAATTTAAAGTCTGATGAGATTAAAAATTGTAGTTCTTGTATCTTAGAAAAACAAACTAAGATACCGTTTGTACAATCTAATCATAAATATAATAATTTATTTGCCTTATTACATTTTATTTTATGGACTTCTCCCATTTTATCTCAGAAAAACTTCAAATATTTTATAATTTTTATAGATCACAAATCTAGATATACATAGATTTATCTAATTAAAAAAAAAAATCTGAGACCTTTGAGTGTTTTAAAGAGTTTGTAATATTTATTGAAAATTAATTTGATAAGAAGGTAAAAAGTGTTGAAATTGATAATGGAAGAGAGTTTGTGAATAATTTGTTCACCAAATTATTTTTTCTTACACTTCAGAACAAAATGGAGTGGTTGAACGTAAGAATAGGCATATTTTAAAGGTGGCAAGAACCATGATATTCTATCAAAATGTACCTAGAAAGTTTTAAGGGGAAGCCATTTTCACAGCTACACAGCTGCACATCTTATTAACCGAACTCCATCTATGGTCTTAAAAGGAAATATACCAATTAAAAATGCTTATAGGACCCAACTAGACTTGTCCTATCTTAGAATTTTTGGAAGTGTAAGCTACGTACATATTCCAAATCATTTAGGAAATAAATTAAGTGAAAAGAGTACTAAATACATCTTTTTAGGTTATTGTGTAAATACTAAGAGTTATAGGTACTATAATCCCTTGACTAAGGAAAGTATATTTTTAGGAACGTTACTTTCATAGAAAATGACTCATATTTTGATAGCACTAGTAATGAAAAAGGTGAAGTGGAGGATCCACTTCCTTTGGCTATAATACAAAAGTATGTACCACCATCTAGTAACAAAGTTAGTAACCATGACCAAGACTTAAATAGTGAAAATATAAAATCACAAGATGAAGAGTTTAATGAAAGTAAAACCAACAAAGAAAGTCAAAATGCACAATCACCTAGTGAAACAAGTGAAGATTTATATTTGTCATCTAGCAGAATTAGAGAGGAGAAAAACCAAGATGAAACACCTAGGGATGAACAATTGAATGTTTAAATAGAGTCACTATCTAGTAGACAAGATGGGCCATCTATTAGTACACCAAGTGAGGAGGGACATGTTACACCTACACAAGCCCCAAATCCCCCACTTAGGAGATCTCAATGACTTCGACAATCTTCATTGGAATGGATGAAGAATATAGTATTTTTCTATGGTAATAAAGTAACTGCACATCCTCTTAACCACTATTACACCTTAGAAAATGTAAAAGAGAGTTTTAGAGCCTTTTTAGCTAAAGTAGATGCTATTAAAGATCCTAATAATTTTGGGGAAACTAAGGAATCACCAGTTTGGAAACAAACCATGCACGATGAATTAGATGCTTTAGTTAAAAATAACACATGGGAATTAGTACCTTTACCTTTGAAAAAGAAGGTTGTAGGATGCAGCAAATGGATATATAAGATTAAGTTAGATAATGATAGAAACTTGGACAAACATAAAGTTAGATTAGTTGCTAAAGGTTTTACCCAAACCTATGGCTTAGATTATACAAAATCTTTTCCACAGTTGCAAAAATGAACAATATTAAGATACTTCTCTCCTTAGTGGCTAATTATAATTGGGATTTACATCAAATGGATGTAAAGAATGCTTTCTTGCAAGGAAAGTTAGAAGAAGAGGTTTATATGAGTCTACCTCAAGGGTATGATGTTATGTGATATGAATCAAGGAACCAAACCCATAAACACTTTAACTAACTAAATCCAACTATATTCGAACACCAAAACCCAATTTGGTCAAACTCTCAATTTTTCTTTAACCCATTCAACTCAAACCCCATTTAAAGACCCAAGTTATTCCCTTGGTTTAACCATGATCACTTGGGCTAATGATATCTCACTTGCTTGATTGCCACATCACTTACATAAATCAAATCAAAAAAATATCAATTTGGAGGGAAAAGTGGAAAATTGGCAAGGTTAAGGAAATTTAAGTTAATTAGTATTTTATTTTATTAGTTTATCTCTTTTATGTCACTTTAGAAGTTCCAGAAAACAAGCTCAAATCATTTGTAAGGTCCAAGAATGCATTTATGGAGGATAAGAGGCTGACTACAAAAGTTGCAGTATTAGGCCAAGACAATTTCTGCACCAAAAAAACATTTGTGTCCATTTTCCATTTTGATATTGTCTTATATGTTAAGTAATTGTCATTGCTTTTGATCTTGGAAAATATATTAGTGTTATTTTATTTTGTATTAGACTTTTTAAAAGGGTCTCTAATGCTTTGTAAGGGGAAGTTTTTCTGCTGGAAAAGTAAAAATTAAACAGTGAGCTTGTTCTTCAAGCTTAAACAAACCTTTACCCTAAATTTTCTTGTTGCTGGAATTTAGGTGGTAGTTTCCTTGGTTGGTGGCTTTGCCTTTATGCCTTGAATTAATCTTAGTTATTTTGATTCTTTTCTCTTCATTTGATTCACACTTTACTTACCTACTGGCATTGTTGGAATTTGTTAAAGATCCACATCAAGATTGGTATCAGAGCTTTGGTTTGGCTGAGATGAGTTCATTTACTGCCTTTTCTTCACTTATTGGTTGAAAGGAGAAGTTGTGTTGTATATATAGGGTTGTTTGAAGTTGCTGTGAGCATTGAAGTTGTAGTAGTTGTGGACTTAGGTGTGTTGTCTATTGTGGATTTCATTTTGGTTGTTGTTGGAAATTTTTTGTTGACTGTTTTGAATCTCTTTACTGGAAAAAAAAAACCCCTTAAACCCAAGTACCTCATAACCTCATGTAATTCTTAGATCTCATTACTTAACACATCACCATAAACACTACCCAAACACTGCTTCAAACAGTTTACCGAAACTCTTAATTTTCCTCTAATTCTCAAATGGCTAACTGAAGCTCTTCCTCTTGCCCAACTCTACCATGGGAAGTAGGTCAATTAAAACTTCAAGAGAAAATAAATGATCTTAAGGCTACATTAAACCAAGTAGTCCAACTCCTCCAAGAGCAAGCAGTTCAAAACAGACAAAATCGTCATCCGCAAACACGTACTCCTCCACCTTGCGAACCAACCACTCGCCCAAGACATCTAAGACAACCTCCATTACCCAGAGATTATGAAGAGGAGGCTTATTCCTCTAGTGATAGTGATACCAAGGTTGTAAGAAGAATGAGGGATTGTGATGATGATAGGGGCTTAAAAATTGACATTCCAAAATTTGAAGGGAGTTTGAATCCAGATGATTTTGTTGATTGGTTACATGCTATTAAGAGGGTTTTTGAACATAAAGGATACTCCGATGAAAAAAAAATATAAGTTGGCTACCTTTCGTTTCAAAGATTATGCTTCACTGTGGTAGGAAAATGTCAAAAAGCAAAAAAGTTGAAAGGGAAAAGATCGAGTTCGTTGTTGGGAGAAATTGAAGAAACTTCTTAAGAGAAGGGTCTTGCTTGAATCACATAGGCAAGAATTGTATTTAAAACTCCATACACTTAAGCAAGGAGATGGTAGTATAGAGCAGTATATTCGAGAATTTGAGAAGTTGATGATGAGAAGTGATTTACTAGAAGTTAAAGAGTAAACTATAGTCCATTTTTTAGGGGGATTAAAGCTAGACATAGCTCATATGGTAGAGTTACAGCCTTATTACACCTTTGAATACGTGTGCAAACTTGCAGTTAAGGTTGAAAAGCAAACAAAGAGTGCAAGGGTGACAGGTTTTAAGTCTTTCACTAAGGGACCTACCTTTACTAAAGGTTCCTCCTCTTATTCCAAACCTAAATTCACTCCAGAGGATAAGGGTCATGGCAAAATCCAAGAGCCTCGAAAAGACTCTCCCATTCCTCTTAAACATGACAAAAATGAACTTCATGGTAAGAAATGTTTCAAGTGTCAGGGGTATGGCCATTTCCAAGCCAATTGTCCGAACAAAAGAGTAATGACATCCAAATAATTGAAGAGTCAATTAAAGAAGAAGATGAGGCAGAAAGTGATGAAATGGCGGCCGAACAAGAAGAAGAAATAGTGGAGGAAGCTGATTGCGGTTCTATGCTCATTTTGCGGCATGTCTTACATACACAAATAAGTCCCCAAGAAGATCAGAGGCTGAATATTTTTCAAACTTGTTATACCATTAATAATAAGGTGTGTACAGTGATAATTGATAGTGGAAGTTGTGCCTATGTGGCCTCTACGACACTTGTGAAAAAGCTTGGGTTACCTACTACACCACATCCTCAATCTTACAAGTTACAATGGCTAAGTAATGGAAATAGTCTCCAAGTCACAAGGCAAGTACCCATTTCTTTCTTAATTGGGAAGCATTATAAAGATGAGGTGTTGTGTGATATTATTCCAATGGATGCTTGTCATGTGTTATTGGGCTGTCCTTGGCAATTTGATAGGGAGGTTAAACATGATGGTAAAAAGAATACTTGTTCTTTTAAATTTGAAGGTAAATTAATTAATTTAGCTCCCTTAAAGCCTTTCCAAGCAAATCCACCTTCTCAAAAGCTAGAAACTAAACAAAACAATCTATTCTTAAATGGAGCTAAAATTGAGAAGAGTCTTAAAATGAGTGAGCCAATTTATGCTTTGCTTGTGATTGAGAAACATAAAGTTCAAGAGATCAAACAACTTCACCCCATGATTCAGCCCTTGTTGAGTGATTATAGAGATGTGTTTCCTGATGATTTATCCATTAGGTTGCCACCACTTAGAGGAATAGAGCACCAAGTTGATTTATTACCTAGGGCTCAACTTCTTAATAAGGCAGCTTATAGATGCAATCCTATGAAGGCTAAGAAGCTGCAAAGACAAGTGGATGAGCTGATTTCAAAGGGTTTTGTATGGTAAAGCATGAATCTATGCTCAATTCCAGCCTTGTTAGTTCCAAAGAAAGATAGTTCATTTCGTATGTGTGTTGATAGTAGGGCGATCAATAATATAACCATCAAATTCGATACCCTATTCCTCGATTAGATGACATGCTTGATGAGCTACATGGAGCTGTGATTTTTTCAAAAATTGACTTAAGGACTAGATACCATCAGATTAGAATGAGGGAAGGGGATGAATGAAAGACGATTTCAAGACCAAGCACGGGTTATATGAATGGTTAGTTATGCCATTCGGACTTTCCAATACTCCGAGTACATTTATGAGGTTGATGAATCAAGTTCTCAAGTCTTTTATTGGCCAATTTGTGGTAGTTTACTTTGATCACATTTTGGTGTATAGCCAAAGTGATGAAGCACATATTGATCATTTGCGACAGGTTTTTGAAACTTTGAAAGCTCAAAAGTTGTATGCCAAACTTGAGAAGTGCGTGTTCTTTGTTGATCGTATAGTGCTCCTTGGCTACATAATTTCTAAGGATGGTATTATGGTAGATGAATCTAAGGTGAAAGCTATTAAGTCATGGTCTGAACCTAAGTCCATCACAGAAGTTCAAAACTTTCATAGACTTGCCTCTTTTTATAGGAGGTTTGTTCCTTATTTTAGTAGCATTATGGCTCCCATAACTGAATGTATGAAGAATGGTGCTTTTGAATGGATCAATTTAGCTAAGGAGGCTTTTGAAGTGATCAAGTAAAAGTTGCGTTAAGCCCCTATTTTAACCCTATCAGATTTTGATAAGCTATTTGAGGTGGAATGCAATCCAAGTGGAGTGGGAATCGGTGCTGTTCTTTCTCAATGCAAACGACCTCTTGCTTATTTTAGTGAAAAACTAAATGACACAAAACGAAGGTATTCTACCTATGACAAGGAGTTTTATGCTATTGTAAGGGCACTTGATCATTGGAGTCACTATTTTAGACACAAACAATTGTTTTGCATTCAGACCACCAAGCCTTGAAGTATCTCCATTGGCAACACAAGATTAGTCCTCGATATGCCAAATGGATAGCATTCCTTCAATCCTTCACTTTTATTTCTCATTATAAATAAGGGAAAGTTAATGTTGTTGCTGATGCACTTAGTAGAAGGTATTCTCTACTTGTTTTACTTGATGCCAGGGTTATGGGTTTTCAATTGATAAGGGATCAGTATGTTCATGATGGGGAGGTGCATGATCTGATTCAAAAATGTTCCAAGGGTGCCTTTGAAGAGTACACAGTTCATGAGGGTTTTTTATTTAAAGGAAGCAAGTTATGTGTCCCCAAGAGCTCATATAGAGAGTTGTTGATTAAAGAAGCACATAGAGGTGGGTTGGTAGGTCATTTTGGTGTTCACAAGACCTTAGAATTGCTAAAAGAGCACTTTTATTGGTCAAAAATGTTGAGGGATGTTCAGGCCATTATTGCGAGATGTGGCACTTGTCAACGGGCTAAAGCACACTTCAAGGCTGGGCTTTATACACATTTGCTAATTCCAAATTAAATTTGGAAGGATTTGAGTATGGATTTTGTGGTTGCTTTCCCTAGGACTCAAAGAGGGAAAGATTCTATCATGGTGGTAGTGGACTGTTTCTCTAAGATAGCTCATTTCATTTCATGTCACAAGACGGATGATGCTTCTAAGGTAACAGATTTATTCTTTAGAGAGATTGTTCGACTTCATGATGTTCTAAGAATTATAATGTGAGATTAGGATACAAAATTTCTGAGTCACTTTTGGAAAAGCTTATGGGGCAAGATCAGCACTAAACTTCTCTTTAGTACTTCTCACCATCCTCAAACTGATGGTCAAACAGAAGTTACTAATCGCACGTTAGGTAATCTCTTGAGAAGTATGGTTAGTCGACACTTAAGAGATTGGGATATGAAATTAGCACAAGCTGAATTTACTTATAATCAGTCAGCAAGCACTACTATAGGTCACTCTCCTTTTGAGGTTGTTTATGGTGTTAATCCCCTCACTCCTATTGATCTTACCTCACTACCAATAGACTTTCAAGTTCCCAAGGATGTCAATGAAAAGATCAAGATGATGAAGAAATTCCATGAAAAAGTTAAGAAGAAAATTGAGAAAGCTAATAAAGACTATAAAAGAAGGGCAAACAAGCATAGGAAACCTTTGGTTTTTCAACCTGGAGACTTGGTTTGGCTGCATTTGCGGAAAGAAAGGTTTCCTTCTAAGAGAAAAAGTAAGATTGCCCCTAGAGCAGATGGGCCATTTGAGATCATTGCGAGAGTAAGTGATAATGCATATAAGGTGGCCTTACCAGATGAGTTGGGTGGAGTTTCAGCTACATTTAATGTGGGAGATCTTTCACCATACTTGGAGAATAAAAATCTTCCAAATTTGAGGACAAATTCTCTCAAACCTGGGGAGAATGATATAAATCAAGGAACCAAACCCATAAACACTTTAACTCACCAAATCCAATTATATTCGAATACTAAAACCCAATTTGATCAAACTCTCAATTTTCCTTTAACCCATTCAGCCCAAGCCCCATTTAAAGGCCTAAGTTATTCCTTTGGTTTAACCATGATCACTTGGGCCAATGATATCTCACTTACTTGATTGCCACATAACTTGCATGAAGCAAATCAAGAAAATATTCATTTGAAGGGAAAAATAGAAAATTGGCAAGTTTAAGGAAATTTAAGTTAATTAGTATTTTATTTTATTAGTTTATCTCTTTTATGTCATTTTAGAAGTTCCAGCAAGCAGGCTCAAATCATTTGCAAGGTCTAAAAATGCATTTATGGAGGATAAGAGGCTGACTACAAAAGTTGCAGTATTAGGCCAAGACAATTTCTGCACCAACAAAGCATTTGTGTCCATTTTTTATTTTGAGATTGTCTTATATGTTAAGTAATTGTCATTACTTTTGATCTTGAAAAATGTATTAATGTTAGTTTATTTTGTATTAGACTTTTTAAAAGGGTCTCCAATGCTTTGTAAGGGGATGTTTTTCTGCTGAAAAAGTAAAAATTGAACACTGAGCTTGTTCTTCAAGCTTAGACAAACCTTTACCCTAAATTTCTTGTTGCTGGAATTTAGGTGGTGATTTTCTTGGTTGGTGGCTTTGCCTTTATACCTTGGATCAATCTTAGTTATTTTGATTCTTTTCTCTTCAATTAATTCACGCTTTACTCACTTACTGGCATTGCTGGAATTTGTTAAAGATCCACATCATTATGGTTCCTAATACACATATTTACAAATTGAAGAAAGCTGTATATGGATTAAAGTAATCACCAAGAGCATGGTATAATAATTTGCATAATGCATTATGTTCTTGAAATTTTAAAGTAAATGACATTGATCACTCATTATTCATTAAGCACTCAAGTGAGGGATCTACCATTATTCTTATTTATGTGAGTGATATTATTATTACTGGTTATGGCATTAATGACATTAAGAGCATTAAAGCATATTTGAAGTGTACATTTGATGTTAAAGATTTTAGAAACTTACGATATTTTCTATATATAGAAATAGTTTATTCAAATGAAGGCCTATTTCTATCCCAAAGAAAGTATATTCTTAATTTGTTAAATGAGACAAGAAAACTTGAAGCAAAGCCAGCTATGACTCCTATAGAGGCTCCAAGAAAGAAGAAAGAGGATAAGAAGTATGAAAAAGAGCATGACAAAGAGGAACTATAGAAGGACATCAAGTTTTATCAAAGATTTGTAGGTAAGCTTATATATTTAATTATTACACGACCTGGCATTATTTTTTCTATGCAACAAGTAAGTTAACACATTTCATGCCCAAAGAATATACACATGGAAATGGTGAATAGAATTTTGAGGTACCAAAAAAGATCACAGGGGTAAGGAATTTTGATGAGAAGAAATGGTCACCATAAGATATGTGCCTACATAGATGTGGATTAGGCTAGTAACTTTGAGGATAGACAATCTACCACTGATTATTGCACATTCGTGGTAAGAAATTTGGTTATTTGGAAAAGTAAGAAACAATATGTGGTTGCAAGATTAAATGCGAATGCTGAGTATAGAGCTATGGCATCTACTACTAGTGAATTGGTTTGGATAAAATTATTAATGGAAGACTTAGGCTTCTCAGTTGAAATACCTATGGACATGTATTGTGATAATAAGGCGGTAACACATATTGCATCTAATCTGGTGTTCCATGAGAGAACCAAGCACATTGAAATTGATTGTTGCTTACAAGAGAAAAATACTTGAGTAAGTTGATCAACATGCCTTATGTTCATCACGTGAAGATCAACTTGTGGATATATTCACCAAACCATGTATTCATCAACAACTCCTCAAGATGAGTTCCAAGTTGAACTTGATCAATTTGTACAAGTCCAACTTGAAAGGAAGTGTTAAAGATGAAGAGATTGAGAATGAAGATTCAAAGAACAAAGGAAGGCCCAAATAACATTTATTTCATAATCAATCATATAACAGCTATACATACCTGACTTAGTCTTCTTAAGACTTTTCTAATATTGAGGACAATTCCTTTTCTAGTGGCTTGGTTTCCCACAATAGTAACAATTTCCTTTGTCTTTGGCTTTCATCGTTTTGGATTGGACTTTCTTAAAGTCCTTCTTTGGACTAATTTTTGGCCCTTTTTTAGCTAGTTTCTTTGACTTCTTATTAGTCCTACTAGTTGAAGTCATATGGACATCCTCATACCCTTTCCATCTATTCATTTACCTATAGAATTCTTCAAGCTCATTGAGCAACTCTGGAAGAGTTCGCTCAATCTTGTTCAAATTATAATTAATTATAAACGATTTATAACTAGAAGAGAGAAATTAAAGAATCAAATTCACCTTGATGCGGTTAGACATGACCACACCATATCCATCTAACTAACTAATATGATTTATCATCTTAATGATATGGTCATCTTTAGGTATTCCCTCTCTGAGCCTCACACTGAAAAGGGTAGCACATAGCTCATATTCCTTTACTCGAGAATTTTCGCCATACAACTGTTGTAGGGGTGAGGATATCATAGGCACTATAAAATTTCTCATGTCAAGTCTAAAACTCCTTATTCATAGACGCCAACATGTATCCCCGAACTTTTCGGTTATCATCGTGCCATCTCTCATATGCTTTATGTTCATCACGTGAAGCATCACTATTTATTTTGAGTGGATGGGGAGCTTCCAAAACATAGCCAAGTTTTTCGAAATCTAAAACAATTCTAAGATTTCTGAGCCAATTATTAAAAAATTCTACCCCATTAGAATATTGTTTTCCAATATTCTCAAGGGAGCATTGTTCAACATTTTGTATGTATTATATCACAAATATGAGAAACTGCAAAAAAAGAAAGTATTGGTTCGTGTCTTGTACATGTCCAAACAATTGGAACAATAACAATCAAACATTTTGAATGTTATAATACAATGCTAATCAAATTAGCTCTCACTATTTAATTTGAATCCTACACTCCCAATGTCAAGATTCAAAAGTTTCATTGGAGATTTTATATTTAGTAGGGAATTAAATTCTTATTAAAATTAATTAACCTCACATTTTATAATCTTAGTATCCTTAACTAGTTAAATCTGAACCATTGTGCTTTCCCAAAATGTACCTCTCATCTGAACCTTACATAATAGAAATTTTGGTCCAAACAATACTATACATTCAAGAATTAGATAACTGAATATTATAATATCAATACTGCACTCCTTACATTTTAAAATCTCGGAATACAATATAAAGTTACATAACTCATTGTTATCTCACCATGGGAGGCATGAATTTAATAAGGAGTCAATTTATATGTTAGTCTCATATGTATCAAATATATATCTCAAACATACAAACAAATATTTATTTATTCATCTCATGAATAAATAGACACTAACCTTTAGGATGTATATCATATATACATATATACATATATTCACGTTTTATTCTAAATAAAACATTTAATGCATATTATATTAATAATTCTCTAATTATTAATGCGCATATAACACTTTATACGTCATAAATAATTTTTGTTGATTTGCTTAATTTTCAAAAAATTCTTGTCTCACAAGTAATTTTCAATATTTACTGTGTTAGTTTTTGTGATATTGTGGAAATTAGACAAATTAGCGACCATGTTATGCATATTTTGTTATTGAACTAACCTAATGTTCTACTTTTATGTTGTTATACATTTTTCCATATTGAAATATACGTACACACAAATATCATATATAGGACCGTGCACGTTATCATTGTGTTTTATATAAACAAATACAAGCTTATGCATCCTATGCATATATATATTAAGACAAATGCGTAACTCACATACATAACCAATATACATCAAATCATGCATGTAATCCAATTTACATACATGAGCAAAACATCATGCATGCATATATGCATTTAAACACATACATTTACATGTATATGGTTAATTCCAACAACAATTAAAACATGTCATATGCATACACATACATATAATCCCATTACATGTATATATATACATCATGCATTATGTGATTTAAACTTAATTACATGAACCACCATGAAAACAATTTTTCATTACCAACACATGTCATAGCCCACACATGGAAATATGAAATCAAACTCATTTTTATTTCAAAATTACATTCACATACATATATATCTCATATACATGCATATGCATCATTCATTATAATCCAATTTTCATAAATATATATTTTCGGCCAAGCACATTATTACCACATCCACGCATGAATTAATATCACACATAAGTTAGCCAAATTACATGGCATCACATACCAACATTTTAGCTTCCATTATGGCTGTTAACATATCAAAAGAAATCCATATTTGGTGAACACAATCACATCCCATGTAACCATTTCACCATGCATCTCCAACTCATCCAACATAAAACAACATTCAAACCACATCATTATGTGTCCAAAATAGCAAGTAAATGCATTCAAATGCACCAAATTAGTATGAAAAATCACTTCCCACACTTTCCTCCCATTTGGCTGAAAATCTGTCCTCTTGAATTCCTTTTGATTTCCAACTAAAATCAATTCACATATGGGTTTAATTCATCACTATAAATCATTCAAACATATGAGAATTGATTGAAAATAATTTCCAACCACAAATTTCCACCTTGGCCAAATGTTGCCTATATGCACACAATTTCAGTTTTTTCACCAAAACCATCACACAACACATCCAACCAAAAAGTCCATGACCCAAATACATCATTATACATCTTCTAAACCATTTAGAACAGATTGGAAATCAAAATTTTCAACAAGGGCAGCATGGTGGCAAAAAGATTTGATTTAGTGCGATTTTGTCGGTTTTTCAAGCAATTATGCATGCATATGCTCTGATACCATTTGTTGGATTGAAATGCTCATGACATGCATAAAATCAAAGTTTGTGTTTATTGAAATATTTTCACAAACACATGGTGGGCCAAATAATCATATATCATATATATGTATAAATGACAAATTTTGGATGAGTTTTGGTACTTACTTGATGAGGGATGATGGAAAATCTTCAATTATGTGAAGTCTTTACAATTTGCACCATTAAATGGACTTGGAAAAACTTGGCCAACTTGAGAGAAATCTAGGGTTTATGGCAAGTTTTTTCTTAAGTAAAAATAGTAAAGTTCATGTATATATACTTGAAAAAATTCATGCCTTTTCATTTTTGTCCTTACTTTTTAATTAAAGGTGAATAGGTGGCATGAATAAAATGGTCATTATCATATCATTTTTATTTTATACATTTAAGTCCTTTGACTTAAAATGTAAATATTTAACTAACTTTTAATCAAAGTGTAATTAAGTATATATATACATGGGCCAATGTGTAATTATTTCATAATTATACATTTTCATTTAGGTTTTTAGATAATCAATATTATCAATTATGATAAAAATGATACAAATTGCTTTTAACATAATCAATATAACATGCATTAAATCTTTATAATTTTCATCGAATATGCAGCAAAATACTATAGAACATCACCACTAAAAGCAAAAATGTTATAAAGTGTCTTGATGTATCTCTGTTTTCACCAAAAATGTAGTAACGTGCTTGAAAAAGTCACCATTGCTTTCAAAAAGGCTATAAAATGCTTTTAAACACCACCATTTTCTTTAAAAATTCATAAAATTGATATAAATTGTTTTAAAACATCTTCGATTTGATTGCAAAGGATATAACATGCTTTAAGTCTTCACAATTTTTGTCAGATGTGCAACAAAATGCTTTATAACACGTGTTAAAAGCAAAAATGCTATAAAGTGCCCTGACGCATCTACATTTTCATAAAAAATGACAACATGCATTATGAAACATCACCATTTCTTACAAAAATGTAATAAAATACTTTAAAACATCACTATTTTCATTAAAAATGCATAAAAGTGTTAACGGTTGTTTTAAAATGTATCTGATTTAGTCAAAAATGAAATAAAATGCTTTAAGTTTTCGCAAGTTTTGTTGAATATGCAACAAAATGCTTTATAATGTCACAGCTAAATTCAAAAATGCTATAAATGTACATTGACACTGTGGAAAAAAATATATTAATGAAGAAATGAAGAAGATTCAAATGTGAAAGAAAGTATTGATGAAGGAATAAAGAAGTTTTTTTCTATCTTTTTCATTCACAATGATGTGTTTATATACATAAGTTTGTAACAGCTAGTTTCTCAAATTTTTGACTATTACTGTTTACAACGGCTACTGTGCACAACAGTCACTATTCAAATGGCTAGTTTATGTCTTTTTATGTCCACTTTCTCTATATGCTTGTAATATGCCTTCTAGATTATGTGAAATGATGATGAGTCAACCAAAATCTAATTAGTTGCTGTAACTATCATTTTCAACACTCCCCCTCAAGTTGGGCTTGAACAAATTGATCAACTTCAACTTGCTAATGAACTTGTGAAGTTGTCGAATGCTTGGAGGTTTGGTGAACATATCCGCCAATTGATCTTCACTCTTGACATAAGGCATTGAGATTGTCTTATTCAAATACTTTTTTCTTATAAAGTGACAATCTACCTCTATGTGCTTTGTTCTCTCATGAAATATCAGATTGTTTGCAATATGTATTGCCGATTTGTTGTCACAATGCAGCTTCATTGGTGCCTCCACCTTAAAACCTAAATCTTCAACCAATGCTTTCAACCATATCAATTCACTAGTGGTTGAAGCCATTGCTCTATATTCAGCTTCGGCACTTAATTTGGCCACCATAGTTTGCTTTTTACTCTTCCAAGTCACCAAATTTCGACCAACAAAAGTGCAATATCCAGTTGTAGACTTACGATCTTCAATACTTCCTGCCCAATCAGCATCCGTATAGGCTACAATTTGGTGATGTCCATGTTTTTTCATGAGTATTCCTTGTCCTGGTGTTCCTTTAAAATACTTAAGTATTTGGTCTACCATTTCCATGTGATTGGTCATTGAATATGTCATAAATTGGCTCACCTGATTCACAGCAAAAGAAATGTCAGGTCTAGTAATAGTTAAATAAATTAACTTACCCACAATTCTTTAATATTGTTTAATGTCTTGAATTGGCTTGCCCTCTTTCTTTTTGGCCTGTCCTTCAATTGGTGTTGAAGCTCTCTTCCCTCCAAGCTTACCTGTTTCTTTCAAAAGATCAAATGTGTATTTCCTTTGGGATAGAAAAAGCCCTTTATTAGAATGAGCAATTTCTATACCTAGAAAATACCATAAGTATCCAAGGTTTTTAATATTAAAAGTAGACTTTAAATAGTTTTTAGTACTTTTTATTTCTAAAGTATCATTCTCGGTTATAATTATATTATCTACATAGATTATTACAACTGTAATACCATTATTAGAGTGTTTGATGAATAAAGAATGATCAGCACTACTAATCTTGAAATGTTGAGAAGTTAATGCACCTTGCAACTTAGAGTACCAAGCCCTAGGTGATTGTTTTAAGTCATAAATGGCTTTTCTAAGTTTACACACATGTGTTGTTGGTACTTTGATGTTGTATCCTTGTGGAATATCCATGTAAACCTCTTCCTCTAATTCCCCTTGGAAAAAAGCATTTCGAACATCCATTTGATACATTTCCCATTTATAATTAGTGGCTAAGGACAAGACAACTCTAATGGTGTTCATCTTGGCCACTGGTGCAAATGTTTCAATATAATCTAAACCATAAGTTTGAGTGAATCCTTTAGCAACCAATCTAGCTTTATGTTTTTCAACAGAACCATAACTTTTCAACTTAGTTTTGTACACCCACTTACATCCAACTGTCTTCTTACCTTGAGGAGGAGGAACAATTTCCCATGTTTTATTTCTAGTTAAAGCATCCAACTCCTCATTCATAGTATTTCTCCAAATAGGAATGTCCTTGGCTTCATTTTAATGAGATGGCTCTCCTAAACTATCCAATTTGGTTAAAAAAACTCTATAACTCTCTTTGACATTATTTCAAGTATAATAATTTTCTATGGGATGTGCTGTGACCTTATTTCCATAGAAGAATACCCTATTTTTTTCCATTCAGATGGGGACTTCCTAATTTTTTGAGATCTGCTAAGTGGAAAATTTTGATCATGTGATGAAGAAGTGGACTTTTGGTCATTTTGATCAACCCGTGAAGAACTAAATGGGATTTTATCTTGAGAATCTAATTGAGCATTAGGTTGCTCATCACTAGGTGTTTCCTCATTTTGACTTCCACTAACTATGTTTTGTTCTTCATTTAATTCTAATGATTCATCAATATCATCATTTTGTGGTGGTAAATCTTGAGAGTTAGAATCCTCATTTTCACTCTCATTCAAACCAATTCCATGATTATTGATTTGATCATTATTTCTTAATAAACTTAACCGATTACCCACAATAGATAAAGGAAGAGGATCCTTGGTTTCTCCATCATTTCTCACTTTGTCAAAGTATGGATCATTTTCTAAAAATGTAACGTTTCTGGAGAGAAATTTCTCATTTGTACATGGATCTAAACATTTATAACCCTTTTTATCAATGCAATACCCTAAAAATATACACTTAACACTCCTATGACTCAATTTATCTCTAGCATGATTAGGGATATGAACATAACAAGTACAACTAAATACCTTGAGGTAAGATAAGTTTGGTTGTTTGTTATACAAAAACTCAAAAGGAGATTTTCCATTTAATAATTTAGAAGGCATTTGGTTTATCAAATGTATGGCAATGAGAATGGCTTCATTCCAATATCTTTTGGGGACATTATAATGAAACATCAATGATCTTCCTACATCCAAGATGTGTAGAATTTTTCGTTCGGCTATACCATTTTGTTCGGGTGTGTAAGGACAAGTTGTTTGGTGAATTATCCCTAAGGTTTTCAAGTAATCCTCAAGCACATTACTAGTGTATTCTCCCCTATTATCAATCCTAAGAATCTTAATCCTTTTGCTAAGTTGATTTTCAACTAAATATACAAATTCTTTAAAACATGATAAAGTTTTCGATTTGTTTTTAATCAAATATATCCAAGTGTATCTAGACTTGTGGTCAATAAATGTCATAAAATATTTAAAGCCATTATGAGATTCTAAAGGAGAAGTCCATAAATCAGAGTGTATAAGATCAAAAGTTTTATTATAATAAGTTTCCGAATGTACAAAAGGAAGTTTAGTTTGTTTTCCTAAATTATAGACCCTACATTGTTTAAAATCACTAAACTTCATATTCGGAATCATTTTGCACAGAATGTTGCTAGGAGGATGTCCTAATCTTGCATGCCAAAGTTTTTGAAGTCCACGATCTTCTTCAATTCTAAGAGCTTGATTAGTGCTATCCAAAAAATATAGGCCGTCGTGTAGTCTTCCCTCACCAATCTTTTTCCTAGTTAGTATGTCCTGAAATATCACTTTATTGGGTTCAAAGATGACACAACAATTTAAGTCTTTTGTTATCTTACTAACCGACAACAAATTGGATGAGAAATTTGGCATATAAAGGCTTTTTGTTTCCTTAGATAAAACTTTAATGTCTCCTAGTCCTTTAATAGGTATTTCACTACCATTGGCTATTGTCACATTTCTAAAGTTTCCTAGGGTTTCTATTCTAGATGCCTTATTTTTATTTCTAAACATATAATTAGTAGCACCTGAATCAACAATCCAAGGGTGAAAATTAAAATGTGAGTTGGAAACCATACCTTGAGAGGAGTTTGGGAGATGGTTTTAAAGTAGCTTTGCCAAATCCTCAAGGAGTTTTGAGTTGTCTTTTTCAATTGCATTTTGAGCACTCTGTGGTGGTGGTGCCTTCTTCTTGTAATTGTTTGGCCTAAGATGTGGATTGAGGATCCAACATTTTTCTTTAGTATGACCCAGCATCTTACAATGGCCACACTTCCAACATTTGTCCTTGTGGTTGTGCATCCGTCCACATTTATCGCATTTAGCCTTGACTTTCACTCCTTGAACCATTATACCTTCTTCCTTGTTATATACCAAACTACATCTTTCTGCCTTGCTGGAGCTCCCATTTAAAATTTTTCTTTACATGTACTCTTTATTCACCTTGTTTACAACATCATCATAATGGGGCAAAGGCTCAATTCTAAGGATATGGTTTCTATGATCATTGTAGTCAAAATCCAAACCCATCAAATATGAGATTACAAGATCCTCATTGGCTCTTTTTTCTACTTCTTCAATAATGGTGGTATTCGACCTTAAGAATTGAAGTTCATCCCATGCCTCTTTCATTTTAGTGTTGTACTCTATTGGATCACCTCCACCAAGATTGATATTGTTGATGAAGTACTTCAACTCACATATTCTCATCAAGTTTCCATGATGACCAAATTGCCATTTGATAGATTCCCAAAGTACTTTAAAACATTCAAAATCCATGTATACACCAAGTTGTCATTATAACACCAATCTTCGTATTCCTCACTTGATGTGTCAGTGGGCTTTGTGATTCTTCCATTGACAAAGCCTAGTGCTCGTTTTTCACTTAATGCTTTTTCAGCGAGATTAAGCCAAATTAAATAATTTTTTCCATTCAAGGGAAATGTGGTAAGTTTCAAGGTGGTGTTACCTTCATTATCAACTCCCTTGAAGGAACTCTTATTCTTAGTGTTGTATGACGAGCCCTCCTTTTCCATTTCTTAATTCGGTGAAGGGGAATGTCTTGATGCACCAAGAACCAACAAATAACAAAGGATGAAAGGTAGATTTAAGATGAAACTTGCTCTGATACCATGTGGAAAAAAATATATTAATGAAGAAATGAAAAAGATTCAAATGTGAAAGAAAGTATTGATGAAGGAATAAAGAAGTTTTTTTCTATCTTTTTCATTCACAATGATGTGTTTATATACATAAGTTTGTAATAGCTAGTTTTTCAAATTTTTGACCGTTACTGTTCACAACGGCTACTGTGCACAACAGTCACTGTTCAAACGGCTAGTTTATGTCTTCTTATATCCACTTTCTCTATATGCTTGTAATATGCTTTCTAGATTGTGTGAAATGATGATGAGTCAACCAAAATCTAATTAGTTGCTATAACTATCATTTTCAACAGACACATCTTCCTCCTTATTAAAAATGTTATAATGTGCTTGAAAATATCACCATTTCTTACAAAAATCCATTAAAATGCTTTCAAATATCATCAATTTCTTTAAAAATTCATAAAAATAATACAAATTACATGAAAACATTCCAATTTAATCAAAAATGTTATAATATGCTTTAAATATTCACAATTTTCACGTAATGTGCAACAAAATGATATAAATTGCTTCAAAACATCTTTGATTTGATTGAAAATATTATGAGGTGCTTGAAAAGTCACCATTTCTTACAAAAATACAATAAAATACTTTAAAACATCATTATTTCTTTAAAAATTCATAAAATAATACAAATTACTTTAAAACATCTCCAATTTGATCACAAATGATATAATATGCTTTAAATATTCACAATTTTTATTGAATGTTCAACAACATACTTTGTAACACCTTTATTAAAAGCCAAAATTCTATAAAGTGCCTTGACGTATTTCTATTTTCATAAAAACTATTAAAACGCACATTAAAACGCCACTATTTTTTACAAAAATATAAGAAAATGTATTAAAATACCACCGTTTTCTTTAAAAATGTATAAAAGTGCTAAAAATTACTTTAAAATGTATCTGATTTAAACAAAAATGATATAACATGTTTTCAGTCTTCAGAATTTTTGCCGAATGTCAACAAAATGCTTTAGAACATCTTCATTAAATGGAAAAATGTTGTAAAGTGCATAGAGGCATCTTCGTTTTCATTAAAAATGTTATAACACGCTTGAAAATATCACTATATCTTACAAAAAGGCATTAAAAAGCTTTCAAATATCAATTTTTTCTTTCAAAATTTATAAAAATAATATAAATTATTTTAAAACATCTCCAATTTCATCGCAAATGATATAACATGCTTCAAATCTTCATAATTTTCGCCGAATATGCTATAAAATGATTTAGAACATCACTACCAAATGCAAAAAAATGCTACAAAATACCTTGACACATGTCCGTTTTCGTCAAAATTATTGTAACATGCTTGAAAATGTCACCATTGCTTACAAAAAGGCAATAAGATGCTTTCGAATATCACTGTTTTTTTTTAAATTCACAAAAATTCTAAAAATTACTTTAAAACATATATGATTTGTTCGAAAATAATATAACATGTGCTAAATCCTTATAATTTTCATCAAATGTGTAGCAAAATGCTTTAAATACTATAAAGTGCCTTGATTCATCTCCATTTTTGCCAAAAATGATATAATGCGCATTAAAACGTCACCATTTCATAGAAAAATTCATGAAAATACATTAAAGCACCACCTTTTCACTTAAAATGTATAAAATTGATACAAATTACTTTAAAACATTTTTGATTTGATCAAAAATGTTATAACATGTCTTAAATCTTAACAATTTTTGTCAAATGTGCAATAAAATGCTTTAGAATGTCCCCATTAAATGCAAAAATGCCATAAAAATGTCTTGAAGCATCTTCCCTTTTGCCAAAAATGTTATAGTGTGCTTGTAAATTCACCATTTCTTACAAAAAAAAACATTTAAATGCTTTCAAAAATCACCATTTTCTTTAAAAATTCAGAAAAATGATACAATTACTATAAAATATCTCAATTTTATCAAAAATGATAAAACATGGTTTAAATCTTCACAATTTTTATTGAATGTGCAACAAAATGATTTAGAACATCATAATTAAATGCATAAATGCTATAAAGTGCCTTAAACCATCTCCATTTTCACCAAAAATGTTATAGTGTGCTTGAAAAAGTCACCATTTGTTATAAAAAGGCATAAAAATGCTTTCATCAAAATTATTGTAACATACTTGAAAAGATTACCATTTCTTACAAAAAGGCATTAAAATGCTTTCAAACACTACTATTTTCTTTGAAAATGTACAAAAATTCTAAAAATCTTCAAAATTTTTGCTGAATGTCTAACAAAATATTTTAAAGCATCACCACTAAAAGCAAAAATGCTATAAAGTGCCTTGAAGCATCTTCCTCTTTGCCAAAAATATATAAAGTGCTTGAAAAGTCACCATTTCTTACGAAAATACAATAAAATATTTTCAAACATCACTGTTTTCTTTAAAAATTTATAAAAATAACACAAATTACTTTAAAACATGTCCAATTTTATTGCAAATGATATAACATGTTTTAAATCTTCATAATTTTTCCCGAATGTGCAACAAAATGCATTAGAACATCACCTCTAAAAGCAAAAATGTTATAAACTGCATTGATGCATCTCTAGTTTCGTTAATAATGTTATAACTTGCTTGCGAATGTCATCATTTCTTACAAAAAGGCATAAAAATTCTTTCAAACAACACTATTTTCTTTAAAAATGTGCAAAAATTATAAAAATTACTTCAAAATATATCCAATTTGTTTGAAAATGATATAACATGATTTAAATCTTCATAATTTTTGCCGAATGTACAACAAAATGCCTTAGAATGTCACTGTTAAAAGCAAAAATGCTATAAAGTGCCTTGATACATCTTTATTTTCGCCAAAAATGTTGTAATGCACTTTAAAACGCTACCATTTCTTAAAAAAATTCATTAAAATACATTATGTAACCGACACAGTTTACAGTATGTAACCTAAAAATATAAATTCAGTGTAGTAATATATATATACATGTATATGTAAAATTACACATTAACACCATAAAGACCCTCATCACAGAGATATTAGCTCTGCTGACACCTCGAAGAGCTCACATGTATATCATGCTATACCACATTACCTGTAAAACCATAATCCACAAAGAGTGAGCAAAACAGCTTAGTAAAAAACATAACATTCTAGTACAGAATTCGTTCATTTGTCACATATACTATGCGATACTGATGGCGTAGAGGCTATTAAACCCATATCGCTTTAACATAATCTAATGATATAAATAATACTCCGACCATACAATCTGTATTACTATCCACATAATACTCATAATTACTATATAAAATGCAAATAAATCTACATGGATTTTAGAATCAATATCATATGATATTTTCAACAAATTACCGATAAACATACGACCGGTCATGCTAACACAATTATGGATCGTGGCCACAAAGTAAATCCGCCCAACCCTCATCCATTCACACCACTCGTCTATTAGACTGAGTATATATTTTACATATGATCGATCATAACCTAACTATAACCAAGCCAGTAGGTGTGAAGGGTATCTGAATATCTAAATCCATAACTAATGCAGCTATACAGTTATACCACATGACCCAAAGCTATGAATTTATTTTTAAAAATCATTATACACTTAAACCATGCACAATGAATACCACATATGCACACTTATACATACTAAAATGATAAACAGTGTCCACATCTCGATTTTCATTCACATATGAAATTCATTAACATAATAAATGCATAATACGCTTGCAGATAGTGATACTTAACCAAAAATTCATAACACTTCCATAATCTCATACATTCGCAAATACCCAATTTGCCAGATTTATTGGAATTTATTTATCACAGTACAATTTTCACCATTACAATAAACATATCGCATAACTATCTAACGTTAATGTATAACCACACCAATGCATCATTCACTATTAAAAAAAATTTACATAATAATTATAACTACTATAATTATTATAATAACCAACATACAGTGCTAGAAATATTACACACTATTCTTAATTCTGTTAATCCCACTCTGATCACAAGTCGATAATAACAATTCTTCTACAAATTCCAACAATTTGTATAGAGTATTATATATACATAGCATATCAAAATATTTTTAATTCTCTACAAGTATACTCATTCTCTGTCAATGTGATTTTTTCCATAATAGTAACTAAAATTACCATTTTACCATTTTTTCAATTTTTTTTCTCGTTTTGTCTGTCCATCTCAAATGCTACTAATTTTAATGTTTCAGAACATACTCATAAATATATAAACATACCATAAAAATGATGATTAAGGTCACCAGAATAATCATCAAAATTCCTATTCTACCATTTTTTTCATTTTCTTTTCATTTTAACTAACTAAATTAATTCCTATCAATTTCATTGCTTCAC
Source organism: Khaya senegalensis (assembly GCA_032402905.1). NCBI lineage: Eukaryota > Viridiplantae > Streptophyta > Magnoliopsida > Sapindales > Meliaceae > Khaya > Khaya senegalensis. Next base: position 5,150,631 of record CP135535.1, read on the forward strand.
CATATAATTATTAACACATAACCATAAAAAAAGTTATCATTTATGGCACAAAGAACAGCATCCAAATTTATCATTTTACCCTTTTTCTAATTTTCTTTTATTTTACACATTATCCTATATCTAATCTCATCTAAACACCATCCCAAATCCATTACTACACAAATCAGCCATTAATTACAAATTCCATAAAAAAAATTATATTCTCTTACCTTTAAAGTATGCTAAATACTTGAACAAACCTCCTAACACCGTAAAACTATCTAAATTACTATTTAAAACCATCAAAACTACTTTTCAACAAATTCACAAATTGAAATTTAATGAAATTAAAAATTTTTATCATCAAATTAAAGCTCTTGATGCGTAGAATAATTTTTTCTTCTACGATAACGTATTTAATATGGTAAATTATGATATTTTACTTTATTTTTTCAAGAAAATTAAAAAAAAAATTGAAAGAGAAGGGAAAGAATGACTTACGGCAAAAGAGAAGGAAGAAGTTGATTTGATTCAATTTTGAAAAGTCAAATCGTTTTATCCAACTTAATATTTTTAAAAATTATACTCTTACCCAATAATTTTACATTTAACTCTTAAAAAAATTATGAGATTACTCAAACTATTTTTAGATTCTTTCACTTTAGTCCATCAGTTTTCATTTTCACTTTTTTTTTTTTAAATTTCTTGTGAAAAGACTATTTTACCCCTAATAAAAAAAATTAGTCATTTTGGTGCTTTTTCATCCATTTTAGGAAAATTCACATACAAATTCAATTTTACTTTTTCCTACATCTTATTTACAAGATTTACAAGAGTTTTGGGTGATCAAAATCTGACAGAATTCTTCCGACCCTTATTATAATGACCGTTTTGCTCTTTTCAACAAAATTATTTTTTTTCGTCCAAAGTAGTAATTTTAGCATTTCTAAGGTTATAAAATCTATCTTTCTTTTTAACACACTTTATCGTACTAATTTACATCCTTAATATCTAGTTTGGTCAATCAAAATTTTATTAAAATGATAATTTTACCTTTTCTGTCCCCAACTTCGCAAAAATATACTAAACATATTTCTAATTGAAGTTAAACTTTCCAACATGATATTTATGAAGTTCTAAGACTTTTCATGTAATCAAAACTCACTTTGATCATAATTTTGAGTAAAAAGATTATTTTACCCTTATTTAACAAAATGACCCATTTACATGATTTTCACCCGGTTTCCTTTCAATGAACTTTATAAAACATTTTCAAGAATAAAAAATAATAAAAATTAGGGTTTGCTTGTATTCGGATGTCACAGTTTAGGAGTGATTTTTGCATTAAGGGTTGTTATATTTTAGTATTTTAGAGAATATTATGCCCAAATGATGACATATTGCATCTTTTCATTGCATTTTAGACCATATTTGGTGAATATGTTCATGTTTTAGGATATTTCATAACGTATTATGGCATTTTAAAGTTTTTAAAGTTTAAATGGTGTCTTTTTAAACCTTAATTGGCAAATATGATATGTTATAAACCATTTTATTGCATTTTTGACAAGCACGACATTTTAAAATGATTTATAGGCTTTTTGGCCAATACGAAGTTGTTTTACACCACTTAAGAGTGGTTTTGGCATTAGGGCTAACATATTATAGTGTTTGAGAGAATATTAGTCTTAGATAATGACATCTTGTGGCATTTTATTATATTTTAGACCATACTTAATGAATACATTGACATTTAAGAACATTTTATGGTGTATTACGACATTTTAGAGTGTTTTTAGTTTAAATGCATCATTTTAAATCTTAATTGGTAAATACGAATGCATTCTAGATCGTTTTATCGCATTTTTGACAAGCATGACATTATTTTAAAGCGAAGTGGCATGTTTAGGTACATTTTGTTGCATTTTTGAGCGTATTTTATAAATACAATAGTATTTTAGATAACTTTAAAGCTATTTAGGCATAAACCATGATATTTTAAAATGATTTATAGGCTTTTTGACCAATATGAAGATGTTTTACAACATTTAAGAGTGGTTTTGGCATTAACAACTAACATATTGTAGCATTTTAAAGAATATTAGCCTCAGACGATGACACATTGCGACTTTTTGTTGCATTTTAGACCATATTTGGTGAATACATTGGCATTTAGGATGATTTTATAGCATATTACAGCATTTTATGTTATGTTTAGGATAATGGAGTCTATTTAGATCTTAATGGTAAATATAGTCATGTTCTGGACCGTTTTATTATTTTTTGGACAAGCACGACATTATTTAAAAGTGAAGCAACATGCTTAATGACGTTTCAATGCATTTTCACGCATATTAGATAAATATGAAAGTGTTTTAGATAACTTTTAAGATATTTAGGCATAGACAGTGATAGTTTAAAATGATTTTTTGCCTTTTCGGCTAATACAAAGATGTTTTGCAATATTTAATGTGAAAAAATATTGATGAAGGAATGAATAAGTTCCAAATGTGAAAGAAAGTATTGATAAAGGAATAAAGAAGCTTTTTTTTCATCCTTTTTCATTACAATAATGTGTTTATATACATTAGTTCATAACAATTATTTTTTGAAACTTTTTGACCATTACTAATCATAATGGTTACTATTTTTAGTAGTCACTATTTAAACGGCTAGTTTATTTGTCTTTTTATGTCTAGTTTCTCTAATTGCTTGTAATAGGCCTTGTAAATTGTGTGAATGATCTTTGGCATTCTAAATTGCTTTATAGAAATAATGATGAGTCAACCAAGATCCATATTAGTTGCTATGACTATTATTTTCAATACTCTCCCTCAAGATGAACTTGAACAAATTGATCAAGTTCAACTTGCTAACAAACTTATGGAGTTATTGAAAACTCGAAGGTTTGGTGAACATATCCACCAACTAATCTTCATTTTTAACATAAGACATTGAGCTTGTCTTGTTCAAATATTTTTCTCTTATAAAGTGACAATTGACTTCTATGTATTTGGTCCTATTATGAAACATCAAATTGTTTGCAATATGTATTGTCGACTTATTATTACAATATACCTTCATTGGTGCCTCCACATTAAAAGCCAAATGTTTAACCATATTAATTCATTGGTGGCTGAAGCCTTTACTCTATATTCAGCTTTAGCACTTGATTTGAACACTACAGTTTACTTTTTGCTCTTCTAAATCACTAAATTTCCACCAACAAAAATGTAATATCTAATTATAAACCTATAGTCTTTAATGCTTCCTGCCCAATCAATGTTCGTGTAGGTGAGAATTTGATGATGTCTATGTATTTCATGAGTATTCCTTGTCCCAGAGTTTTCTCGAGATATTTAAGTATTCGGTCCACCATTTTAATGTGATTGGTTATTGAACAAGTCATGAATTGGCTCACCTGATTCACTACAAAAGAAATGTTAGGTCTAGTAATGGTTAAATAAATTAACTTACCTATAATTTTTTGATATTGCTTGATGTCTTGAATTGGTTTGCCCTTTTTCTTTTTAGCTTCTTCTTCAATTGGTGTTGAGGCTATCTTCCCTCCAAGCTTACTTATCTCTTTCAAAAGTGTAGTGACCATTACTTATATGAACATATGTATTTTACGCTTTTGAAATCTCAAAAGTTTGGAAATTCTTTTTTTCAAAAAATTTTCACAATATTTCAGTTATATAATTTGAGTTCCATTATCTGCAAGAAGAGGTTTGGCACTTTCAATATCATTTTTTCCAACTACTACCACCATTCAAAAATATGCATCTAAATATCAAATAAAATATATTTAATAAACCAATTTTCCTTTTTAACATATATTTACTTTCAAAAAGTTTGTTAAGAACATATAAATATTTATATATGTGAATCTACAAACAAACTAAAATTATAAGTCCATGGCCCCAAGCTTACCTATCTCTTTCAAAAGTGTAGTGACCATTACTTATATGAACATATGTATTTTACGCTTTTGAAATCTCAAAAGTTTGGAAATTCTTTTTTCGAAAAATTTTCACAATATTTCAGTTATATAATTTGAGTTCCATTATCTGCAAGAAGAGGTTTGGCAATTTCAATATCATTTTTTCCAACTACTACCACCATTCAAAAATATGCATCTAAATATCAAACAAAATATATNATTTGTTAAAAATATATAAACACTTGTATATGTAAATTTACAAACAAACCAAAATTATAAGCCTATGCCCCCCCTTTTTTTTTCCTTGCATGCTATGCCTCAGATGTACTTTCAAACTCTGAGAATTTTCTCTTATAGAACCCATAGGGGTGAGCAATCAAAATTACCCAGTAAGGTAAACATAATTTTCAGATAATGACCTTTTTATACTCTAAGTCAATTCATATGCCCATATGGGGTACATTTGTCTACTCATAAGCATATTCATACATACATAAACATAAGCAATTATGCTCATATATTCATAATTACACAACTATGCACCATAATATGCCAATTTGGGAAGCTTTCACATTTTTCATTGAAATACCATTCATTTTCATTTTCTTTCTTTCTTTCTTTCTATGATTAATCATGGCTGATGCATTTTTAATCAGTGGCCACATCATACTTTCACAATCCTAATTTCCTTGATATTGTCCACATAAGACTATATCTAGTGTGAGGTAACAAAATTCAGCCTATGGTCATGCAGACCAACTCGTTGGTCCAGCCTATGGTCACTTAAACCAACTCATAAATCCTTCGGATAGAGCCCAACCTATGGTCACTCAAACCAACCCGTGACTCTTTTTTATTTTTGCATTAGCCTTTATTATGAATGCATGATAAATATATAGAATATGCAACCATTTATTCAAGCTTATTCATCACAATATTTAAACTAAATATTTCACATTTTCATCTAGGATCCATTATTCATCATTATGGAATTATTTTTTCATATTCATCATAATAATCAATTTCTTTCATAAAACTCATACCTAGATAAACACACACACACACACACACACACACACACACACAGAGTATAGCTGAAACATACAATACCGTAAAGATATTTTGGAATACCTAATCTAGCATTGTATGCTAAAGAGATTCAAATATCTTTTAATATTCCACTATCCTCGAATTTTAAATATGTAATCGCTATTTACTATACCAAAATTTTTATAATACAATTTAATAGGACCAAATTATCTAAATAACGATTCCAAACAAAATTTTCCTCACTTCATACTCTAACCACATTTTTCTATAAATAATCAATCCAAAAAATAACACGTAAATATATTTTATTTTATTTTTTTCCTTCTCACCTAATGCAGATCAATGAGCAAATGAAAGTTAATTAAAAGCCTTTGATGTCAACAAGGTCAAAATATCTAATCATGAGTCAATGGACCCATTAGAGTGACCGAGTGGACCTGTAATAAGGAGTCGTGCAAAAAAAACTTAAAATAGTCCTCTTTATGCACATTCAAAAGTTTTTGTGTAAAAGTAGGGTGCACAGTGACATAGAAAAAGTCCCGCAGTTTATTATTGTTATTTACGCATGTTTAGAATAATTAATTAGGAAAGTTAGCTATTATTTAGAAAGTTAATTAGTTTAATTTATTTTAATTATTTTTATTAATTGAGTTATCTAATAATTGACTAATTTTATCTTGTAGAATATGTCCAAAAGAAGCTTCCTTAACTGTGAGATTTAGTCAAAGTGCATTAATTAAGAAAATCTCAATAAATTATACAAATTTGGATATTTTAAAGACAAGTAAGGAAGGATGCAAGTAATAGAGTGCAAGATCAAATCTTAGCCAAATTTATACTTTATGTATCAATTATTAGATTTCTTAATTCTATAAACTTTTATATATATTTCTAAATTATTTTTTATTATCTTAGAAAAGTTTTTATTCCAATTTATTAGGATTAGATTTAAGACTACTATAAACAGTCTTCTTCTTTCAAATGTAAAGAGGTTTTGCTGGACAAAAATTGTGAGAAATTATTTTCTCTTCATTGTTCTTTTTTACAACTTAGAACTTATCAAGCTAACTTGTAGCATTCTACCTAGGCTTATTAATAATTCTTTGTTGTTCCATCAAGAAAATTCTTATGGCGTCAAAACCTTCCGAAACACTTAATTCTTAGACTATCCTTGAAACTCCGCTTCTGTGATAATTCGTTCCATTCGGGGTTCGTATCATTTGGTATCAAAGTAAGACTCTAGAATTAAGGTTCATTTTATTCTTTTTTATTTTATTTTATTTTTATTTTTTTCTCTCTTCTTCTTCTACCTTTTGTTTGTTCCATCCTTAATTTTCATTTTTTTAACCTCAAAACCAAACCAACCAGTAACCAAACCACCTTAGCCGTGACTATCATCCCTGGTTCGTGACTTCCAAACTAGCCATGCGTACCCTAGGCAATATTTTTTGTTTGTCCTAGTTGTCTTATTGGTTCCATATATATATATATATTTAAAAAAAAAAAAAAGAAGGCAAATTGCAAGAAAGAAAAATATCCTTAAATGCCAATTAAAACCAAAATATTATGTCAATAATTAGGGAACCAAAAGCTACCAAATTTTAACTAAATTTCCTACAATTTTTGGCAACGAAATTTGGACATTTACAATTTTTAGCCTTTGCCAAAACTACATTTCTAGCTAAAATCACAACATATCCAACTACCTTACCCATTTCTTTCCACTTCTAATTATATCAATTTTATCATATCAAAACCCAACCAATCTGGCCAATACCTAAACTTACTAGAAACTTTTCTTACCACTTCCCAAACTAATCGCCTTCTAAGCCACTTAAATCCGTAAGCTTTCCTTCATTTGTTATTACCATTGAGACTGAAAACTTTCTTAATTTGTCTCTGATTGAATAACGCAAGCAATTTTAATTTGTTTGAAAGTTTAATTAAGAGCATACAAAGAGAAATTGAGTGAAAAAAGGCAAGGAGAGTGAGCATCCCTTATAAAAGCCATATTAAGAGTGAAACACGAGAGCTGTGAGTAAATTGTTGAATGACAAGTGAAAGAAAGAGAGTTTTCTTAGTCCTATTTTGCTGTTCTAATCTTTATTTTTAGATTTAAAACACCATGGCACACAGAGACAAGACCACTGATGACCCACCAAAATATGTCGATGCTTTTAAATGTAATGCATTACAACGACATGTTTTAAGACTTGAACATATAATGAATGATTACCATGATTTGGTGGAAAAGACGCAAGCTACTTTGGAGAAAAACAATGCCACCATGGACAATATGCAGAGAACCATAGAATAATTGTAGACCAAAATACACAACATTAATGGACAAGCAAGAAGACAAGCTGGGATACATTATAAAACTGAAAATCACGACTTTGATGATGCAACATTTAAAGCACCAAAGGAGAACTGAGGGAGATATGATTATGTGAATCGTAACATTGAAAGTATTAAGATGAGAATTCTACCTTTCTGAGGCAAGATTGACCATGATTCATACTTTGAATGGGAACACAAAGTTGAGATGGTTTTTTATTGTCACAATGATTCGAACGAGAAAAAGGTACGTCTTGCTACCATAGAATTCACTAACTATGCCTTAATTTAGCGGGATCAACTTATTTTATGTGGGCGACGAAATAAAGAACCACTTAATAGTACATAGGAAGAGATGAAAGTGAGCTTGAAAAAGCGTTTTACTCTTAACCATTATTATAGGGAACTACATTAATGCTTACAGAGATTGACTCAAGGATCTTAATCTATAGAAGACTACTACAAAGAAATGGAGATCATAATAATCCGAGCAAACCTTAAGAAGGATCATGAGGCTACCATGGCTAGATTCTTACAGGGGATTGAATTATGAGATTGCAGATATTGTTGAATTACAACATTATGTTGATATTGAGGACATGGTTCACATGACAATGAAGGTACAGAGGCAATTGAAACAAAAGAAGCTTTCCAAGTCCACTTATGGATCTAGTTTGAATTTAAAATCTTAAAAATTTGATGAGAATAAGTAAAACCCAAAATCTGATTTAAAAAGCAAGATAAAGAGTTTTAACCCTAAGGAGGCTGAGAGAAGCAAAAAAAAAAGGCATCAATTCTAATTCTTCTAAGCCTCGTAATGTTAAATGCTTTAAGTGTTTGGTGTAAGGCATGTCACTTCTCAATGCCCAAATAGAAGGACTCTGATGATCATGCCAGAATCTGATGAAGATTATGATGAAGTCATGTATGTAGAAATGTCAACTTTTCAAAATGCAAGTGATGAAGACAAGTTTGAAGATCCACATAAATTTAAAGGAGAATGTCTAATGATGCTTAGGGCATTGAATGCACAAATCAAAGATGATGAGACTAAGCAACGTGAGAACATCTTTCATATTAGGTGTTTAATTAATAACAAGTTATGTAATATTATTATTGATGGTGGAAGTTGTACTAATGTGGCTAGCACACTTATGGTAAAGAAACTTGGCCTACCCTTGTAAGATCATCCTAAACCTTACAAGTTATAATGGTTGAATGATTGTGGCGAGCTTAGAGTTTATAAACAAATTTTAGTATCCTTTGCTATAGGAAAGTATCGTGATGAAGTTTTTTGTGACATAGTCCTTATGCAAGCTAGTCATATGCTATTATGATGCCTTTGGTAGTATGATAAGGGAGTCATACATGATAGGTATAAGAACCATTACTCTTTTGTCATGAATCTTAAAAAGTACACTCTCATTCTCCTATCGTCACATCTTGTGCATGAGGATCAATCAAGAATTAAAACAGATATAGAGCTGTGTGAAAAAGAAGAGTGAGCCAAAAAGTAGCAAAAGAAAAACGAAATGAGGGTGTTGAAAAAAAAGTGAACTTTGAGAGCATGAGTGAAAAGAAAGGTAGGAAATAATCAGAGGGAAGTAAAACAAAAAAAAAAAAAAGTCTTTATGCAAGCATGAGTAATGTGAGGAGTGCTATTCATTCTCACCTATCAATCCTTATACTCTTGTACAAAAAAGTATGTTTGAGCACTAATGAGCTTGATCCTTCTCTTTTTTCTCCTATTACTTCTCTTTTGCAAGAATTTGAGGACATCTTCCCAGAGGAGACTCCGAATGGACTGCCACCCATTCGAGGCATTGAGCATCATATTGACTTCATTCCTGGAGTTTCTATTCCTAATCGACCTGCTTATAGATGTAATCCAGAGGAAACGAAAGAGACACAAAGACAAGTGGAAGACTTAATGTCAAAAGGGTATGTGCGGGAGAGCATAAGTCCATATGTTGTTCCTATTCTCCTTGTACCTTAAAAAAGATGGATTATGGAGAATGTGCATAGATTGTCGTGCCATTAACAACATCACAGTTAAGTATCATCATCCTATTCTTGGGTTAGATAATACGTTAGATGAGTTATATGGTACATCTATATTTTCTAAAATTGATTTAAAAAGTGATTATCATCATATTAGGATGAGAGAGGAAGATGAATGGAAAACTGCATTTAAAACTAATTTGGATTGTATGAGTGGTTAGTTATGCCTTTTGGTCTTATGAATGCACCTAGTACATTCGTGCGCTTAATGAATCATGTATTACGAGCTTTCATTGGTAAATTTGTTATTGTTTACTTCGATGATATTTTGATTAACAGCAAGTGTTTAAATAATCATATTCAACATTTGCATTACATTTTAGATACTTTGTGTAGAGAGAGGTTTTATGCTAATATTAAAAAGTACATATTTTGCACGGAGAGCATTATTTTTCTTGGTTTTGTAGTGAGCTCAAAAGGATTGCAAGTTAATGAGGAAAAGGTAAAAGCGATATGAGATTGGCCTACTCCCAAAAGCGTAACTAAAGTTAAAAGTTTTCATAGTTTGGCAAGTTTCTATTATCGTTTCATTAAAGACTTCAGCACCCTTGCAACACCTCTCACTAAAGTTATGAAGAAAAACATGGCATTCATGTGGGGAAAAGTACAAGATAAGTCATTTTTTTTGTCTTAAAGATAAGTTAATTTCTGCACCTATACTGTCACTTTCAGATTTTTCTAAGACATTTGAAATCGAATGTGATGCTTTAGGTATAAAAATTGGAGCTGTTTAATGCAAGAGAAGAAACCTATAGCATACTTCTCTAAAAAGCTGAATGGTGCCGTCTTGAAGTACCCCACATATGACAAGAAGATGTATGCACTTATTAGAGTCTTATAGACGTGGCAACACTATCTATGGCTTAAAGAGTTCGTAATTTATACGGATCATGAGTCTCTAAAATATTTGAAAGGACAAAACAAACTAAATCGAAGACATGCCAAATGGGTAGAATTTCTTGAGACATTTGCCTATGTAATTCGATACAAGCAAGGCAAGGAGAATGTAGTTGCTGATGCACTTTCGAGGAGGTACGCATTTCTTATTTTCTTAAACTCTAAATTGCTTGATTTTGAGTTTATAAAGGAATTGTATCCTACATATCATAATTTTACCATTGTGTATCATACGTGTAAGCATGCTGCATTTGATAAATTTTTAGAGAGAAACGTGTGTGCATTCCACATTACTCACTTAGGAAGTTGCTTGTTAGAAAGTCATATGATGGAGGGTTAATGGGGCATTTTGGTATTCAAAAGACTTTAGACATACTTAGCGAGCATTTCTTTTGGCCTCATATGCGTAGAGATGTTAAGAGAATTTGTGAGAGATGCATCATTTATGAACAAACTAAGTCTAGAGTCTTACCACATGATTTGTATACCCCTTTGCCTATACCTAGTGAACCATGGGTAGATATTTTCATGGATTTCGTTTTAGGTTTGCCTAAGTCTAAAGGGGATAGGGATTCTATTTTTGTTATGGTTGACAGATTTTCAAAAATGGCACACTTCATTCCATGTCGCAAATCAGATGATGCCACTTATATGGCTGATCTTTTTTTTAAAGAGATAATGCATTTACATGGTGTTCCGAAAAGTATAGTATTTGATCGTGATGTTAAGTTTCTTAACTATTTTTGGAAGACATTGTGGGTAAAATTGGAAACAAAATTGCTATTTTCAACAACTTGCCATCCATAAACAGATGGACAAACTGAAGTGGTAAATCGTACTTTATAACAACTTTTGCATTCACTTATTCAAAAGAATCTTAAAATTTGGGAAGATCTCTTACCTCATGCTGAAATTGCTTATAATCGATCTATTCATTCTTCGACTTCTCATTCACCATTTGAGGTTGTTTATAATTCTAACCGACTAACTCTTTTGAATTTATTACCTTTGCTTTTAAAAGTATCAAAGAGTCTTGAAAGTGAACAGAAGGCAAATTATGTAAAGAAACTCCATGAGAATATTTGTTTGAGCATTGAGAAACGAAACGAGCAAAGAACAAGACAAGTTAATAAAGGCTGAAAATAAATGGTCTTTGAACCTGGAGATTAGGTGTGGATGCATATGCGTAAAGAACGTTTTCTAGAGTAAAAAAGAAGCAAGTTACATCTATGTGGAGATGGATCATTTCAAGTGACTGAATATCTTAATGACAATGCATATAAACTTAATCTTCGAGGTGAGTATGGTGTTAGTGTTATATTTAATGTTTCTAATCTTTCTCCTTTTGAAATAGGTGATGATGATTCGTGGTCGAATCCTTTCAATGAGTGAAGGAATGATGCAAATCAAGGAGCAAATGAAAGTCAATTAGAAGTCTTTAATGTCAACAAGGTTAAAATATCTAATCATGAGTCAATGGACCCATTGGAGTGGCCTAATAGACCTATAACAAGAAGTCGTGGAAAAAAAATTTAAAACAGTCATCTTTACGCACATTCAAAAGTTTTTGTGTGAAAGTGGGACACATAGCGACATTGAGGGAGTCTTGCGGCTTATTACTGTTATTTATGCATGTTTAGAATAATTAATTAGGAAAGTTAGCTATTATTTAGAAAGTTAATTAGCTTGATTTATTTTAATTGTCTTTATTAATTAAGCTATCTATTAATTGGCTAATTTTATCTTGTAGGACATATCTAAAAAAAACTTCCATAACTGTGAGATTTAGTCAAAATGCATTAATTACGAAAATTTTAATAAATCATACAAATCTAGATATTCTAAAGACAAATAAGGAATGATGAAAGTAATGAAGTGCAAGATCAAATCTTAACCAAATTTATACTTTATGCATTAATTATTAGATTTCTTAATTCTGTAAACTTTTATATATTTTTCTAAATTACTCTTTATTATCTTAGGAAAGTTTTTATTCTAATTTTACTAAGATTAGATTTAAGACTATTATAAATAGCCTTCTTTTTTCAAATGTAAGGAGATTTTGCTAGACAAAAATTGTGAAGAATTATTTTCTCTTCATTGTTCTTTTTTACAACTTAGAACTTATCAAGCTCGTTTGTGGCGTTCTACCTATACTTATCAAGAATTTTTTGTTACTCCATAAAGAAAATTCTTATGGCGTCGAAACCTTCCGAAATACTTAATTCTTAGACTTTCCTTGAAACTCCGCATCCGTGATGATTTGTTCGTGTCGGGGTTTGTATCATCACCTTGTTTGGCTAAATTTTTCATTCATGCATACATAATCTTATTGTACCATTTTCATCCTAATACACTATCTAAACATATTTACATATTCAAAATCAATCAAATACATCAAAGTAAACATTTCTCCCTAACATTCCTTATATAGCCGAATTCCCCATTCCATGCATATAACATTTTATTTTGCCAATTTCATCCAAATATACATTTTCCCTAAAATTTCCTAAATAGCTAAATTTTCCTCCTTATGATCCAAATTTCATACTTGGAAATTCTACATCAATTCATGCTAAATTTCATCTTAATTTCATCATTTAACACATAATTGCATTAAAACACAATTTCTCCCTAACATACATACATGGCCGAATATACCATCATGCATACATGTTTTATTTTTTTTTCAAATTCTACTTCCAATCATGCTCCACAACACTTTAATTTCATAATTTCACATTTAATTGCAATAACATAATTATTATGGAAATCCTAATTTTTACCATACTAAAAATTATGAAAACCTTACCTTTCTTCACCAAAATTTGCTCTTCCTTATTTCTTTAATATATTCCTCCTTTCTACACAAAACTACCATTTTACATCACATAAACTTAAAAGATATAAAACTTGAAGATAACTACCATTCTACATCACATAAACTTAAAAGATATAAAACTTGAAGATAACTACCATTCTACATCACATAAACTTAAAAGATATAAAACTTGAAGATTCTTACCTCAAATGAAAGTTTTTCAAACCTTCTACCACTTTTCCTGAATAAATTTCTAAAAATTTTCTTAATTTTTCTAAAATTTTTGGCTTAAAAATTTGAAAAATAAGAAACAAAGAGAGGGAGGAAGGTTCGGCAAAAATAGAGAGAAATTGATAAGTTTCTAGTTTGTTCTTCCTTTTATTAAATTAAACATATCACATTTCTAATTTTGCCCCTCCCTTTTCCAATACAAGGACTAATATATCCTCATGTTACTTACCTACTTACATATTAATCGATAATTCTTATTTATATCAATATAGGGTTTTGATATACTATGGACCTTTACTCGATTAGGATTGGACAACAAAAAAATTTTACTTACACAGTATATACAATTTGGATGATGTTTGATGAGGTGTTACTTCATTATAGTTTAAAGGCTGTTGCACATTATTAAATGTTAATTGTAGTCGTTAAACTTTTGAATTGTTTAAAACCCAAAAAGTTCTAAATAAGTTCATAACTATTCCACAATGAACCTACATGGTCACACCAATAATTAAAGACATTGAAAAATATTAATAGTAAAAAGGCTTGTACATTTGAGATAATATATAGGTCGAAATAAATATATATAAATATTATATTTATTTATAATTCTTTAAAGTGTTTAACGAATTTTTATAATTTTGTATTATAATATAATTTAATGTAAAGTATATAGTCAAATTGATAATATAGACTATCAAAGCACCTAAATGCAAACGTGTAATTATTAAATAATTACACTTAAGACCTTGAATTTATACTTAATTATATTTACTTAATAGTTAGTAAATTTCTTATATTTAAGTACAAAAATTAAAATGCACCAAATGATAATTATTGAATGATTACTATTTTATTCATACTAAATATTTGACTTTTATTAAAAAGTAAGGGTAATTTTGAAAAGATATGGAATGTTTAAGTATAAATATGGACTGACTTAGTCAAATTTGAAAAGAAAATATTACCATAAACTTTAACTTTCTCTCCTATATTTGCCACTCTCTCTTTTACTTTGATTGGTGTAAATTGTAGAATCTTCACATTGTTGAAGGTATTTCTTCATCATTCAACCATTTATGTATAAAATAAACTTATCTTTTGGTAAAAATTTTGCATATAAATGATATATATCATTATGGCACGCCATGTATTTGTCAAAATGCTTAAATGGTTTAAATTTGTTATTTGATGCATTGTTTTTCATAAATCATTCCTTTAAAGATATATCCTAGAAGCCATTTGTGTTATTAGTTTTAGAGATATTTTATCTTTTATATATATATATATATATATAATTTTATTATTATTATTATTAAAAAAAAATTTGTATTTGTAATTATATGTTGTTTCCTTTATTTTGTCATGCATTTAAATAAGGTATTTTGGGAATTATTCAAACAATTCATTTTATCGTGAAATAACATTATTAAAACTTTTCTCTACATAGGTAATATTAAATAAACAACAATATCACATAGTAGGCATACTGAATATTTTCAATAAATATCATTAGATAATATTAGTATAAGTAATAATAATAGTCACATTATAAGGGTATTAGTGTGGATTAATGGTTAGAGAATTATTTTTCGAACATGATCAATTAATAATAAATCATATGATAATGCATATAGTTAATAGTATATTGCATAATTGTACTAATGTGTGATATATTCCTTTGACCTGAGATATCATAGTCAAATCTGATACAAATACACATAGTTCATAGGTATATAAGTACGAAATTAATTATGTCTTGTATGTTAAAACTAGTATGATCATGTATTCTTTATATGTGAAAACAAATTATGGTCAAGATGAAATTTATTAGCTCAATATATATAAGATCAGAGTTTTTACTGATTCAATCTAGATTTAAATTTCTAAACAAATATCAATAAATTGCTAAAATAATAAATCTCTAGTTATAGTGAATTAAATGTCATACGAAAGTATTTTTAATAATGAGTTTAGTGCATATTAATCGATAGTTCATATTTATATTGATATATGGTTTTAACATATCATAGATTTTTTCTTGTTTATGATTAGATAACAGAAGGATATTTCCCATATGATACATATAATTAAGATAAAGTTCAATAAAGTACTATTTCACTTTGATTTAAGGGTTATGGTATATTAGTAGATGTTAATTATAGTCGTTAAACTTTTAAAGTATTTGATATTCGAAAGAGTCAAAACAAGCTCATAACTATTCCATGATAAACTTACATGGTCACACTAAAAATCAAAGTAGTAAGAAGTATTTTAAAGAGAGAAAATATTATCCGTAAGAAGGTTAACACCTTCAAAATAACATATTGACAAAAATAAATATATATAAGCGATATATATATTTTTTAGTTTTTTAAAGTGTTTAAAGAATTTTTATAACTTTATATTTTCATGTAATTTAATGTAACTTACATGCCACTTTTGATAATATAAATTATCAAAGAACCTATATGCAAATTATCAATTATTAAATAATTACAATTAAGTCCTCAAATTTATATTTAATTATTTTCTTAACAGTTTTGTAAATGTAATTATTTGAGAGTTCAAGAACAAAAATGTTATATATGATAATTATTTTATAATGATCATTTTGTCCTTAGTACATATTTATCCATTAATACTCTTAAGGGTTAATATTATAATTTTGAATAAAAGTTTAAGTATAAAATGTCAACTTTACCAATATTTCATGAAATGAAAAGAAGAAAACCTTGAGTTTTTCTCTCAAAATTCAATCAAGACATCTTCTCTCCATTGGGGGTGTAGATTGTAGAGATATCATCGATTTTAAGGTGTTTTTCATCAATCTATCAAGTAATAAAGGTAAGAAACTCATCCCATAGCTATTTTTCATACATATATATGATATATGTTAGTTTTTAAATATGAACAGTTCATGTTACGATTTTTTGTGATTATTACATGTTATGTCATATAATCATTCTTTCAAATGGTATCATAGCATGATTAAAATGATATATATATATATATAGCCTTGATTTGCTTATGTTTTGATTGAAATCAAAAGGAATGCACAAAGTGTACGATTTGGCCATCATAAAGTTTTTGTGTTGAAAATTGTTTTCAATTGAATCTAATGAAATTAGATGATTTATGGTGATGAAATGAACCCATGGATGTGTTGTGTTGGTTGAAAAACACAAAGGAATATATATATAGGCATAAATTTAACCACCTAGGATCTTTGCATGAAAAATTATTTTTCAATTAAATCTAATGAGTTTGGATGACTAATAATGAGATTGGGAACCCTAGGTTGAGTTGAATATATGTGTTTTAGTATTTTAATATGATTAGATATCATGGTAATGTGATCTTGAAAATTAGTGCATGTATTTGTACAAGATGCTTTAAATTAGGCTCATTAAAAATGTCATGTCTATTTAATTACATATTTACCCTAAATTATTGAATTTCTCTAATGATTATTTTTTATATTTCTATATTTGTAAATAAATATTATTATCCAATAAATAATTTTATTAAACAAACTGTAATCACAAATTTAAATAATCAAGTATTGCAAATAACTTGGGTAAGCATAATTTACATAGATTTCATATTGCAAATATATGTTTGTACAATTTATAAAATTATATCTTCAAATTATTGAAGTTTTGATTATATATAAAAGATCTCATTCTGTGATAACTCAAAACACAATTCATGAATGCAAGTTTATTACTTACTCAAAATTTAGATCAATCAAGCTTACTAAAACTTATGTGAATTAAAATTAAAAACATTTATTTAACTAAATATTATTCACAGTAGTCCAGTTTAATATATAATAAATATATACTAATTTTTCATTTGAAATTTCTACTTCAATGATCAAGATAAATCATTCATTTAAAATAAAAAATTACAATATTATATTATGAAATGTCAATTTCATAAGTTACTGTAAATAATCTTTTATTTATAAAAAATTTGTAATTTATATTTTTCTATATTAACATTTCATACCTAATAGATAAATTATATACTTTATAAATAAGAACTTATAAGTATTTATCTATGCTCTACAGTATATACAAATAAAATTTATTAAAAAAAAGTTATTATAATAAATGCCTTAAGAGCATAAATCATAATTTTAATCCTAAAGGCACAAACCTGCAAGTGCATGAAAATAAGATTGATTTAAACCCGGTACAACATTATTCAATATACAAATATAAAGAAGGTAAATCACTAATATGTTCTCATTTGTGTAATAAACAGTTTAAAATATCTGACTCTGAATGCGGCTCAGCGTTTTATATCCGAGAAAAGCAGCTTGAACAAATTCATCTAATTCCTTTATGTCAATCTCACAACCGGTAATAATGAACAGAAATGCCGTAGGAGAAACACCAAGATCAGCAAATAAAATCTATAATATTAATAAAGCCAGCAGTATGATCGTTAATTTTACAAAATCCTGCGGAGAAGAAATCACAAAACAATCCATTCAACAACAGGTCAACATCTAGTTACTGTAAAGACAAGGAATAACATATTATAGCATTGCCATTAAGCAATTTGTTTAATATGAAAGCACCACATCTTTAAGACTACGTGAAAGGTAATTTAAATTCCGAATAAACCCGGAATGACAAAAATTCTGTGATGTGAATAACAAGGTTCGGAATTCGTACACGATCTCCTTACTAATTCCATTTTTGAACAGGGATGCCAATTTCTTTTGAGGATTTGTATATTCAAAAAGCTACAATACATTATACCTCTTGCACTTAAGCCTTTTGTTCTCACCAATAAAATTTGTTTTGTTTCATAATAAAACAGAATAATAAGGAAAAAAAAATAGACACAAAACACAGTAAAGTACGGTGAATTGCCTGTACTACAGTTTGCTAATTTCTAAGATTTTATTCATAAATATTTGCCAACACAGTAGTGTATTGAATTCCTCTGCTACGAATAGCTCAAATCCCAGAGGCCTTTGGGTCCTTGAATATTCTGAGCTTAGGCATACATTAGTAAAATTTTAATTGCTTTCAGGTTTCTCGGATGATATATCCTTTTTTTTTTTGGGAGGGGGGGTGGGGCTGGAATTTTATCCCTTAATTTGAATTTTTTTTAATTTCTTGTTTCTTAGACCCAAAAAAAAAAAAAAAAAAAAAGAGCATAATTAAAACAATTTGACAACCAAGTTCTACTCTAGCAGTTACATTTGCTTTAGAAAAAGTGCTTACCCTTTTTTGGTCATGGCCATTTATCTTCTGCTCAAACTTTTATCATAATTAAATTCTCTATTAATTTTCATGGTCAAGCTTGATCAACAAAATGATAAGTGTGTCTCTTACAATAGACGTATTTAAGGAGTGGCTAGGCTGGGCCTTTGCAAATATTATTATTTAATTAAATAATATTAACATATTAACAACTACTCAATTCAAATATATATATATATTTATTGTACTAATATATTGTACTTTGTGACTTGGAGATGGCCTCATTTCTCGTACTCTTTGAAAACCTTTTAGTTATGCTGTTTAGTTAGTTCTGTTCGAAATTAATATGGTTGTTATCTATTGAATTAGAAATGTAATAAAGGTAAATCATTTTAATATTTTAGATTCACAAAGTATAACTGGAAATTTTTTATTGCTTTTAGTGCTACATTGTGTGATTTTAGCTTAATGAACATTTTTCTTTCTTCTTTTCGTGTGGTACATACTTTTTGACAAATACAGCTCATATCTGCCAAATAAGAGAACGTCTTTGGTACTCCTAATCTATTTTGTCCTCTCCATGCCTTCTGAAAATTTGATGAAAAATGTAAACGTACAATGAGTGGCCAGAATTTTTTTTCCCCTCAAAGAAATGTGTTCATTTTATCGCATCACTGAGCTTATGAAATATCCTTGAAAAGAAATTTTAAACGAAGCTAAAGATAAATTTCAGGTTACGTACTTGTCACTCACGAATTAATGTTAAAAAAAAAAAACCATTGACATCAATCAACTAACAGAAGTCACTAATTAATCAGTAGGGAAAAGAATCTATATCTTATCAGATTGGACAAACCAACTTTTCTCCAGGTTTCGTTGGTGCTGAACGTATTGGAGGGATAATAACGTGCTCACGACCTCAGCCCCATATTCAGTACCACGTCTATATCGCTGGTGGTCCTTGGGCCGAAGTTTGTCAATTTGCCGCTCAGACTCCGTTTGGACAATAACCTAAAAGAGAGGCAGCAAGTGGCTACTTGTCGAAAACTCTAGCCATCTGATGATATAAAATTGAACGTCAAGTACCCTTTTTTTTGTCATCTCTCTCTATGATCAACGTGTACCTCTGTACCACAACTAGGCATATGTGATTGAGATTTCACAGCCGTCTTCTCAGACTTCAGTACGAGCAAGAGTTATATGGCATCAACAAGTTCCATTCAATTCTGAAAGGAAGGATAAGGGTATTAACTATAATATCCCCTCAATTTTATAATATG
The DNA here is from genome assembly GCA_032402905.1 of Khaya senegalensis. NCBI lineage: Eukaryota > Viridiplantae > Streptophyta > Magnoliopsida > Sapindales > Meliaceae > Khaya > Khaya senegalensis. The sequence continues at coordinate 5,170,455 of CP135535.1, forward strand.
ATAAAACAGAAAGAATTACTGAGAATAAAAGAAATATATAAGAAAATAGAAAAATATTTCAATTTTATTAACATCGACACAGTTGCTTTACAAATGATTAGCCTCCTTGACAAAGTGAACCAATACATCAGGATGCTCATAATATACCATCATCCTGGAAGAACATTACCATCCAAACAACAGAACAATTAATGCATAATGCTAAGGTTTATATTATTGGCATCCTTTGCAAAATTGTATTGTTATTCTTATTACAACATTCAATCTTGTTGTAATATAAAATGTTAGTTAATGTTTGTTCATAAATGTGGTATAGTTCACTTGTATTTTAATAAGTTTTGCAATGAAAAAATTTTCAAATTTCTTTGTTATATTGGGCATTAGTGATACTTTTGTTAATTTAGAAAATTTAATTTGAAATGTTTTTGGTTAATAAAAGAAAATAACAAGTAAAGTTCTATTTAGGAAAAAACTCTTCTTAGTTGAGAAATTATATTTCTTGTTAGTTTAAGAAACAAAATTACACACAATTAAGGCTAAAGTTTTGTTTTATATATGTGTGTGTGTGTGTGTGTGTGTGTGTGTGTGTGCTTATTTTATGTCTACAACAGTCAAGAAAGAATGCTAAAGAGATCCTTAGTAAGTGTGTGGCCACAAATTTTGTTTCCTATCTCTTGTGTTTTCCTTGTTTCATATTAGTCTTGTAAGTTAAAAAAAAAATAATTTAGTAGATATTATGAATCTATAATACATATTTCAAAAACTTAAAGAAAGTATTTCTAAGTGTTTTCATTATAAAGACCTGTGCTTATTGAAAGGAGTTCAACGACAATTAACAAGAGAATTTTATTAGATTAAGTTGAAGGGAGTTTAACACATTGAGGCAAATGAATCTTGCTAAACAAAGACATTTAAGAAGATTACAGACTAAAGCAATAAATATAAGAAGAAGTTTTTATTTTGTTTAAATCTATTAGTACTAATAATAATTGTTTTCTAGTAGATTATTTTTCTCTGAAAATGACATTGTGAATGTAGGATTTAAAAATCCAAACCACGTTAAAATTCTATAATTTTCTTTATTTTTTTACACCATAGTTAGTTGGCTTAATTAATTAGAGAAAATTAATCAAATTTGGTAAAGTTTAATATAAATAAAATTTTCAATTGTTATCAGAACGCATCACTAATTATTTGGTGAGATTCTTAGTGTTTTGATTTGTTTTAGTGTAAATATGGACACTCAAATGAAGAAGGATCTATATCTAGAAGGCAACAATGCAAGCATTCATCAAATCTATAGATGAGAAGACTTGATGAGCAATAACCCATGGGTAGAACTATTATACTACAACTAATGTTGACAATAACATAATTCCTAAGACTAAAGATACTTGGACAAGTGTGGAATATACCTTAGCAAATTATAATTCAGAAGTGCTAAATGTAATCTTTAATGTAGTAAATCTAAATCAATTTAAGCTTATCTCAACTTATGAGTCTGCAAAGAAAGCATGAGATATTCTTCAAGTTACATATAAGGGAACTTCAGTGGTGAAACATTCTAAACTTCAAATGCTAGCTTTTAGATTTGAAAATCTAAAAATTGAAGATGATGAATTACTTGTTGACTTTAATTTTAGATTGGATGATATTGCTAATGAATCTTATCTTTTAGGTAAAGGATACTCAAAGACCAAACTTGTTAGAAAAATTTTACGCGTACTTCTTGATAAGTTTCAAGCAAAGGTAACGGTGATTGAAGAAAACAAGAACATTGATTCAACAAAGGTTGAAGAATTAATGGGACCACTAAGAACGTTTGAGATGAATCTGAAACAACTAAAGAAGGAGAAAAGCTTAGCTTTTTAGGCTGAAGCAAAAGACTCCGAAGATGAAAAAGATGCAGAGATTGAAGATTTTAAGGTTATCATACTTCTTAACAAAAACTTCATTAAAATTCTGAGGAGAATAGGATAGAAAAAGAAGCAAACATCTAAATTTTCTCTTAAGGATAAATCTCTCATGAATTCTTTTGAAATTAAAAAAAAAAAAAAAGATGTGGTATTCAATGCAGAGAATGTGAAAGTTTTGGACACATACAAACTAAATGTGCCAACACTTTCAAGAAGAAGTCAAAAGTCATGAACATTACCTAGGTGATGATGAATCAAAGTAATTACATTGCATTTAATATACATTCATGTTCTAAAAAAGATTAAAAAAAAAAAGTGTAGGAATCTAGTTATGTCGCAACAATAGCAAATAGTTATTGCAATAAAAAAGAAAAAATGATTGACTTAGAAGTTTATCTCGATAAAACTAATTCTAATGAAAGTGATGTAGAAAGTGAGTTATACATGGATACAATACATGCTTCTTGTAAATTGATGTTTGACAAGTAGACAAAAGTATGCTATCAAAATAAGTTTTGAGAATAACAAGTAACCTTCTAAAAGAACATTTGAAGCAAAAAGAATGATGAGCTCAATGGAGATGATTATTACAAAGAAAGACAAAAGAATCGGTGAGATAGAATATGAACTTGACTCCAATCAGAAATTCTTGAAAATGCTAAAGTTAAGTATGTCAAAATTTAATCATATTTTGACTTTAAGTAAATAAGATAACGATTATCAAGGACTTGAATATGCTGAAGAAAAGTCATCATATTCTAAAACTATATTTGTGAAAGTTGCACCTATTGAATTTAGACCTTCCAGTATGATTAAAGGTATAATGAGAAAATTTATTCCTATATGTCATTACTGTAACTTGAAATGTCATATTCGACCAAATTATTTTAGATTCCAGACATTTCTGAAAAATAGCTTGACATATAAATTTAAAATTACTCCTAAGATTAAAAAAAATATATGGATAAAAAAATAAAAAATTAACTATTTGGTTATGTAGTGACCATTACTTATATATATATATATATATTACATTTTTTAATCTTAAAAGTTTTGAAATTTTTTTTTTTAGGAAGCATAAATTCTAAAGTTTAATTGTCATCAAGATTGAGAATTTGGAAAATTAACCATATGAGTAGTCAAAACCAAATGAATAGTGCAACTTGACCAAATGAATAGTATTTTGTTTTTGAAAAATTTTCGCAATATTTGAATTATATAATTTAAGTTCTACTACCTGTAAGAAGAAATTTGGCACTTCTAATATTATTTTTTCTCACCACTACCACCATTCAGAAATATACATCCAAATATCAAACAAAATATATTTAATAAACTAATTTTTCTTTTTAACATATATTTACCTCAAAATAGTTTGTTAAGAATATATAAACACTTATATATATAAATTTACAAACAAACCAAAATTATAAGTCCATGCCTCCCATTTTCTTTCCTTGCATGCTATACCTCAGATGTACTTCCAGACTTCGAAAATTTTTCCTTACTTAAAAAAAAAAAAAAAAAAAAATCTATAAAGGTGAGCAATCAAAATTGCCTAGTAAGGTAAACATAATTCTCAAATAATGATTTTTTTTTATTTTAAACCAATTCATATGCCTATAGATGGTACATTTACCTACCTATAAGTGTATTCATACATACATAAACATAAGCAATTCTGCACATATATTCATAATCACACAAATATGCATCATAATATGCCAATTTGGAAAACTTTCACATATTTTATTGAAATATCATTTATTTTTATTTTCTTTCATTCTTTTTTTTTTTTTCTATGATTAATCATGACTAATGCATTTTTAATTAGTGGCCACATTATACTTTCGCAATCCTTATCTAGTGTAAGGTAATAGGATTCAACCTATGGTCACGCAAACTAACCCATTGATCCCCCAGATAAGTTTTAGCCTATGGTCACTCAAACCAACCCGTAAACCCTCCAAATAGAGCCTAGTTTATGGTCACTCAGACCAACCTGTGACTCTTTTTCGTTTTCGCATTAGCCTTTATTATGATCACATTTTCTTGGAGTCCATGATTTTTAGATCCTGTGGTGCCAGAAAGTGATGCATACGGGGCAAAAGATGGGGCAAATATAGCATGGGGCATCCTTTTTAACTTATTGGCATATACTTCCATTCGCAATGCCCAACTCAAAGCTTCACCATAATCCTATAAGGGTTGAGGGCTTGATATAACATGTACGGCGATATCTGGTCTAAGCCCTAGCATAAATTAATCTCACCATAGTTGTGGAGTACTGACCATTCCTGGTGCAAAGTTAACTAAGGTATTAAATCTAGTAGAGTACTATTTCACTAACATTCTCCCTTATTGTAAAGAAATAAACTCTTGAATCTTAATAGCTACCACGTCCTTGGTTCTATATTGAGACTCAAATACTCCTTTGAACTATGCCTAGGTCATAGTGGTTACATCCCGAGTCTCCTTCACTAGTTCCCACCAAATTCTTGCATCGCTTTTAAACAAGAAACTAGCATAACTTACTTTTTGCTAGTCGGACATTGTAAATAGCTCCATACCATTCTCCATTATTTTAATCCATTCATCCGCCACTATCAAGTCAGCTGTACCCCTAAATTCTTAGGGTGTGTGTTGGCTTGATGACCCATAAAATAGTTCCAGCCTAGTCTGCATCACTGTGGATATTTTCGCATTAGCTGCGTTACCTCTAGTTCTTGGTACATTCGTCGAAAATTTTGTTACTAGTTCAATGGTACTGTTAGGTGTCGGTCTTGCTTGATTTTCCCTCAACCTGCTAGATGAGATTTCGGATTCTAGCCTCATTTAGTATGGTCCCACTCATCTGAGAAGGATTAGAAGTTTCCCCTACTCTTTGGGAAACTTCCTTTCCTCTACCTCTTCCCGATCTTGTTCCTCGCATCTTTAACCCTTTAATAATAATATTTTTTTCTAAAATCTCATAATAAACATTGCAAACATTTTATATCACACAAAAGCATATGCATTATATCATAATATGTACAGTAGGTGTATATACATACTAACATTACATAACACACTTTTTACACCATCATGGTTAGTGTGTGTGTGTGTGTGTGTGTGTGTGTGTGTATAACATGGCAACTACACTAGATCACATACATATTTATATAATACTTTATAGGTCACATCTTATCTCGCCATCTACCTTTGTTCTTTAGGCATTTGCATAGAAAGATCGTTCTTCCTTACGAGAAAAGGATGTAGTATTCTAACCGGTTCCTGATCACTATTAGTGCTAGAACTAGCCTCCTCCACAGGTGCTTCACTAGTCCTCACTAACTAGTCTCTCTCGGGGTTATTAGTATTGTAACACTATCTATTCCAATATAACCAAAGAGTTACTAATTTTATTGGTTTACTTCTTTACCATAAACTCCTAATCCTTTCAAAGCTTGAATTTCAATCTTTCTGAAGCTTCCTGACTCTAGATTTCTATGAACATATCTAATACAGTAAAGGCTATGTCTTCTTAGGTCAGCATTTCTCCGCATTGTGATAAATCTCACGAGATCCTTTACAAAGACCCCACCTAAAAGTCTTTGTTATCTTACATTAATACAGATCCACCTATCATATTTCTTTTTAGCCATATCTATATATCAAATCAATTCAGTCATATAAGCCAATAGAATAATTCAGGTAAAGTAGGAAAACAACTTACTATAACTGGTTCTAGGAAGTACCCTACGAGACACAGAGGCACATTACCAATTTATATAAAAACTATATGAAATGTACCCATAAATAGTAGGAAATCGATCTGATACCAAAAACTATAGTAACCATTACTTATATATATATATATATATATATATATTATACTTTTGAAATCTCGAAAGTTTGAAAATTTCTTCTCTTTTTTTTAGGAAACATAGGTTCTAAAGTTTAATGGTTATCCAAATAAATAGTGCTACTTGACCAAATAAATAGTAATTTTTTTTAAAAAAAATTTGTAATATTTCAATTATATAATTTAAGTTCCACTACCTATAAGAAGAGATTTGGCACTTCCAATATCATTTTTTCTAACTACTATAACCATTCAAAAATATGCATCCAAATATCAAATAAAATATATTCAATAAACTAATTTTTCTTTTTAACATATATTTACCTTAAAATGGTTTGTTAAGAATATATAAACACTTATACATGTAAATCTATAAACAAACCAAAATTATAAGTCCATGCCCCCTACACCCTCCCCCTTTTTTTTCCTTGCATGCTATACCTTAAATGTATTTTCAGGCTCCGAAGATTTTTCCTTACCTGGAAAAAAATAAAACCCATAGGAGTGAACAGTCAAATTTACCCGATAAGGTGAACAGTTAAAATTGCCCAATAAGGTAAACATAATTCTCAAATAATAACCTTTATACTCTAGGCCAATTTATATGCCCATAAGTGGTACATTTGCCTACTCATAAGCATATTCATGCATACATAAATATAAGCAATTGTACATATATATTCATAATAAAACATAATAATATGCCAAGTTGAAAAACTTTCACATTTTTTTTTCTATGATTAATCATGGCTAATGCATTTTTAATTAATAGCCACATCATACTTTCATTATCCTCATCTCTTTGATATTGTCCACGTAAGACTATATTTAGTGTGGAGTAACAAGTTCCAATTTATGGTCACGTAGACCAACCCATTAATCCCTCGGATAAGGTCCAACCTATGGTTACTCAGACCAACCTATAAACTCTCCAGATATAGCCTAGTCTATGGTCACTCAGACCAACCCGCAACTCTCTTTTGTTTTCGCATTAGCATTTATTATTGTAACATCTTGAAATTTTTATACTCTTAAAACTTTGTCATGGAGTTATAATATAGTATTTTTGAGAGTTTTGATAAGAGAGAGAGTTGACCAGTATTCGAGACAGCGTACTGTATAAGCAGAAAATACAGTATGTCATTACCGGTACCAGAAATTTGACGACGAAAGCGAAAAGCTGTAATTTTCGTCGCGCGTGCCTGACTATATAAGCGGGAAGGGGTCGAAAAACTCGAAAAACAAATTTCACTTTTTTCCTCCATTTTCTCTCTCTTCTCTCTCTCCTCCCACGGTTCTCTCTCCTATGAACAGTGACTTTCGTCACCGGACCTCGGATCACCTCACCACCGGCGAGTGGAGGACTGCCGGACCGTCGCGAGTGCAACGCCACCAACCCCGCCCCGATCGCCGCTGTCACGCGCCCTCACGCGCCGCCCGAAACTCCGCCGACGTGAACTTTGACCGGCGATTCACGGCGGACGGCGGCGAGTTGACTGACACCTCCGGCGCGTCTGGCACCGTCTCGCCGCCCTCTTCACGGTGGTGTGCCCCGTTCCGGTATTTGGTCACCGGATTCCGGCGTGGGAAGGCTGATCGGGAAGGGGTATTTCTGGCAAGATTTCTGGCGACCGGTGTAGTTCCGGTGGAATCTGAACCGACCAGTGTGCTCTCCGACACTCGTACTCCAACGCGGTATGTTTAGATCTCAATTTGGAATGAGTTTCGATGATGATTTTAGTGTCCAAAGTAGGTTCCTTAACATTTGAAATTTTAGGATGATTGCTGATTTTGAAGGCTTTAATTTGTGTTTTGTGGCATATGGACACCATGAACAGCATCCCGACATCGTAAGGATCGCGATGGTGTGTTCCGTTCGTGAAATGGAAACCGAAAGTTTGTGGGTTGAATAGTGCCCTGTAAATAGTGTCGGTGAACAGTAACTTACACGTTTTTCGAGAAAAATTTCGTAGCGTACGGAGGAGTATTTCGAACGCGTATACCCTCTCTGGGACAGTTTTTCATCATTCGTATAGGCATTGGGTGCCTGAAGGTAAGATAATATAATATTTAAATTGTGGAAAAATTGGTTTTAATATTTATAATGTTTATACTTGCATGAATATACATCATAATAATGAGTTAAATTGTAGAAAAGTCCCATTGACGAGGAATGGGCATGATTGTATAATTAGAAGTGTTAATATCCGTGTGTTAGATATATATATATATATATAGTTATAAGCGTAATACCATTACCGTCGACCTGCAGTGCTAGATTAGGTATTCTAAAATACCTATACAGCATTGTATGTCTCATGTTTGTATTTACATATATTTATATGGTAGGAACGCTGGTATATACACACGTAATTATACCCTTAGGATGGAATGATTGAGTAGATGCTGCATTCGATGTTTTGCAATGCTATTCGAATTAACATGTGTGCATACGCTAGTATATTATATTTATTGTGCCGTAGTAAGGTAATGAGTATATTTTTACTTGTGATGACATATTGGGATGGCGTGTAATAACGCAATATACGATAACCGATTAAAATATGTTTCTGCGAATTTGTATTAATAGTGGTATAGTGTATCCATGTGTTCGAATTGTGATATATTTCTATGTTTTTATCTTAATTGTCTTATGGGATATTTATATGCCAGAGTGGAATATGTTTTTATAACTAAGTACTACTAACCTTACGACAAATTCATACGTATGAAGTCTTTTTAGAATATAAGGACTAATAAATGTGTTGCATAGGTAATTATATTACCTATCATGAAATTACTAAAATACTGCTTGGTTAATGTAGGCAAAATAGTCATGTTGTTATGACTGAGTCGCCTATGAATAAATCTGTGTGGATAACTGGTATAATTAGGATAATTATGGAACGGTAGTTTTCCGTTACCCTAGTAAAGCCGCTTAGGACGGAGCAGTATCTTTATAATAAGACTGTGGTGCCCTTCGAGGTACGTTGAACCCACAGCAGCTCCGGATTGATAATAAGACTGTGGTGCCCTTCGAGGTATGTTGAACCCACAGCAGCTCCGGATTGATAATAAGACTGTGGTGCCCTTTGAGGTATGTTGAACCCACAGCAGTTCCGTATTGATAGTAAGACTGTGGTGCCTTTCGAGGTATGTTGAACCCACAGCAATTGAGAAGTGATAATAAAAACCATGGTGCCCGCGGGGTATGTTGAACCCATGGTTGGCAGCGGCTGTTTTCCATAGCGTCCTTAAGTACGTGCAACCCCTAACGAAACTAATTATACTGTTGGTTTAAGGAACCCGGTGTGGGCAAATGACTATAGTATGCATATATTGAAGTGTACGGTGGATATCATGACCACGAGTCATAATTTACTTAATTATGACAAATCTATAAGGAAATGAATTCGTGTGCCTATTATATTCAAACTGTATGATAGAATACTTCTATCTGCGAAGAGTTGCTTATGTTAGTGTGAACTGCAATGAGGCAGTAACACGTTGTGTTTTATTTGGTATGGGGACTGTCATAGTTTTATTGTGCAGGTAGTGCAGCTTATAGGTATAGGCAAACTCTTGCCGAATTCCTATAAGAAATACTATTCATACAGTCATTCATGACCTCCCTTTGTATTCTGGTTTTCATATGTAGCGGAGGGTCTGGGATTACCTTTAGTTGCAGTCACAAACAGATTACTGTTATGAATGTGAATTGCGAAAATGGCGGAAGTCTAATCATATCTTGGCAAGTGTCAAGTCTGTAAGAGAGAACTTAACTTTGTAGAAACAGGAAGCTAGCATCAGTTTGAAAATGGAAAGTTAGGAGTTAAATAAGATAATGAGTAAGATAGTAAATATGTTACTTCACTTCTAGTATATAGAAGCCTGTTTAGCTCACCAATATGTTTAGGAAATGAAAAGAATATGTGTGAATTTATAATAAGATTAAAGATCATGTGAGAAGCTTGTGAATATTATGGAAAAAGGTGCATTGGATGTATTACAGGTTATTCGACATATTAGTTTACACGTTTATTTGTAGGGTCGAGAATACAGTAAAAATATGATGGTGCAGGAACTATGTTATGAGTTTACATTGTTATTGTCGGTATACTTTAGTGAACAACTAGGATTAGATTGGTATATGTTCTTAGAATAGTATAGTCAATATTTAATGTAAGTGAAAGAATCCCTAGTATGGGATAAAGAAGGAAAGACGTGTATTTGTAATTATGGTACAACTGTTCGGTGGTTTTGATTCAGTGAAAATAAAGAGATAATATGAATGTATGATAACATAGGCTGGTAATGAACTAGTATTGAGATAATGGTGATACGTGGATCGGATATGTATGTTCCATCTCCCTCAGCTGGGCTTGTAAGCCAGTTTCTAATGGAGGTGTAACGTTAAGACTGTGGTACCCTGAAGGATAGGTGGAATCCACAGCTGTCCTCCAAACGGCCCAGTGGCTTAGAGTAACAACCATGATTCATAATGTTTATAAGTATAATCGATCACTTGTAAATGCAATAAAATTTCTATCACCAACCTTTCAGAAGTGGAAATAGCATACAGAAACAGTGTTATTATTTTACAAATACCCTCGGTTGTATCTATATTTAGGTGTTTGAAATATTTGTATCCTATGTGGGTATTGATTGTGTGCCTAGGGTATTTTGGCTATCTCGGGCCAAGTGTGTGATTGATACTGTGTGGTTATACCGGCTTCTAAGCAGTTCCTCTGTATGGAGCTGCGTCATTAGCCGTTATTTATACGAATAACTATGTAATGATTTTATATGATCATGTAGGTGTTCGTTGATAAGAATAGAAAAAGAAATTAAACAGACACAGGTGATAACGTGATTCATTTAGAAAATATATTGATTGAGATTGTCTTATCTGTATATGGTATATCATGAGGAGTGTCACTCTGATTGAGATATTTATACAGAATTCATTGATGATATAGTGCTTAGAGTTCTAGAGGAGATGATATAATATCTTGTGTATATTATTGAGCATATGCTTGTTGGAACATGTACATTGAAATGTGGACATGCATATACTGGTGTGTATGGAATTGTGTGACATGGCCAAAATAAGTAGGGATTCAGGTAACATGCTCATTCCTTTATTTAAGTATGGTATTATCTTACTGAGCCATGTAGTGTGCTCACCCCTTTGTGGGATTATTATTTTCAGGGGAATATGGCATAGTGGTAACGGTTTCGGAAAGTGCAGTTGAGGCAAAGATTGTCAGACAGGGCATAGTATATCTAAGGTTTAGGCCATTGTTATGTAATTTCCTTTCCGTATACTCTGAAGTATTAATTTCATTAAAATGCATAACAATTTTTTAGAAAAAAAAATAATAATGCTATTTTAGTTGTTACTATTTATGTGGTTACTTTCTATAAACTCTTTTGAACAAATGAAAACTTCGCTTCACTATGAGAAAGCGTTGATTTTTGTCTTTTTGATAATTTTAATGTACTATATGCCACATGAATAGAAATGAAAGGAAGAGGGTGTTACAATTATGAATGCATAATAAATATATAAAATATGCAACCATTTTTTTAAATTTACTCATAAAGGTTATTTATCACAATATTTAAACTAAATATTTCATATTCCATTTAGGATCCATCATTCATCACTATGGAATCATTCTTCCATATTTATCATAACAATTAATTTCTTTCATAAAAATCACACACACACACACATATATGTATACATACATATTATGACTAGAACATACAACACCGTAAAAATATTTTGGAATACCTAATTTAGCATTGTATGTTAACGAGATTCAAATATCTTTTATTAGAATTAACTAATGGTATTATACAATACTCTGTCATCCTTAAATTTCAAATATGTAATCGCCATTTACTACACCAAAATTTTCATAATACAATTCAATAAGACCAAATTATCTACATAACAATTTCATACAAAATTCTCCTCATTTCATACTCCAACCACATTTTCAAACAAATAATCAATTCAAAATATAACACGTAAATAATTTTTTTCCTTCTTATCCTCATTTGGCCAAATTTCCCATTCATACATACATAGTCTTATTGTACCATTTTCTTCCTAATACACTTCCTAAACATATTTACATACTTATAATCAATCAAATACATCAAAGAAAATATTTCTCCCTAACATTCCTTATATGGTCAAATTTCACATTCCATGCATACAATATTTTATTTTGCCAATTTCATCCAAACACACATTTTTTTCATAATTCCCTAAAAGGCTAAATTTTCCTCCTTAGGATCCAAACTTCATACTTGCAAATTCTATATCAATTCATGCTAAATATCATCTCAATTCATCATCTAACTTATAATTGCATTAAAACACAATTTCTCCCTAACATACATACATGGCCGAATATAACATCATGCATACATGTTTTTTTTTTTCAAATTTTACTTCCAATCATATTAAACAACACTTTAATTTCATAATTTCACATCCAATTATAATAACATAATTACTTATGGAAACCCTAATATTTACTATACAAAAAATTATGAAAATTTTACCTTTCTTCTCCAAAATTTGCTCTTCCTTATTTCTTTAATATCTTCCTTCTTCTTTCTACACAAAACCACCTTCGACATTAATTTTTTTACATCACATAAACTTAAAAGACATAAAACTTGAAGATTCTTACCTCAAATAAAAGCTTTCCAAACCTTCTCATATTTAAATCTTTCTGAGTGAAGTAATATTTCAAGCTCTTGTGGTCTGTATATACATTGCAACAAACTCCATATAAGTAATGCCTCCATATTTTTAATGCAAACACCACTACTACTAATTCTAAATCATGAGTGAGATAACGTGTTTCTTAATCCTTCAACTGTCTCGAGGCATACGCTATCATCTTCCCATTTTACATCAGGACAACATCTAAACCTTGATATGAGGCATCATAATACACATCATATTCTACCCCATCTCCTAACAGTACCAAAATAGGGGTGGTGATCAATCTTCTTTTTAATTCTTAGAAACTTTCTTCACAAGCACTTGACCAATAGAACGGAATCTCTTACCTAGTAAGGTTTGTAAGAGGTTTGGTAATGCATGCAAAACTTTGCACAAATCTTCCATATTATCCGGCAAGACCTAAAAAACTTCTTACTTCTTTAACTGTCTTTGGCCTTTACCACTCCAATATCGCCTTCACCTTACTAAAGTTTATTAATATACCTTCTTTTGATACTACATAACCCAAAAATACTACTTTATTGATCTAGAATTCACATTTGAAAAATTTGGCATATAGCTTCTTTTCTCTCAAGTGCTGTAACAAAAATTTTAAATATTATTCATGCCAATGACTTAGAATAAATTAGAATGTCATCAATAAATACCACCAAAAATTTGTTCAAGTAATTCTAGAACAACCAATTCATCAAATTCATAAACACCGCTAGCGCATTAGTTAACCCAAAAGGCATCACTACAAATTCATAGTGGCCATAATGAGTTCTAAATGCAGTCTTTGATATATCCTGCTTCGCAATCCTTAATTGATGGTACCCCAATCTTCACTCAATTTTTGAAAACACAAAGGCTCCCCTCAATTGATCAAACAAATCATCAATTTTTAGTAACAAGTACTTGTTCTTCACTATCACGCTATTTAATTCTTGGTAATCTATACATATCTGGAGAAACCCATCTTTTTTCTTTACAAATAAAATGGGTGCTCCCCAAAGAGAATGACTAAGTCTGATAAAACCCTTGTCTAACAGCTCTTGAAGTTGTTTGTTTAATTCCTGTAATTTAGCTGGTGCTATCTGATACAGAGCCTTAGATATTGGTGCCGAACCGAGTTCTAGCTCAATACTAAATTTCATTTCTCTTTTGAGAGTTAATCTTGATAACTCATCGAGAAATATGTCCAAAAAATCTCTAACTACTAGTACATCTTGGATTCCCAGATCTGATACCTCACCTTCATGTACAATATGAGTTAAGTACCCTATACATTCTTCTCTTAATATTTGTTAGGCTTGCAAACTACTAATCATTATATTCATCTGATAACCTTTTCCAAAGCTGAATTGATCCCCATCATCCAAATGAAATCATACTTTCTTCTTCTTATAATCAATTTTCACACCATACTTTGCCAAAAAAATCCATGCCTAAAATTATATCAAAAACAGGCATGTTAAGCACAATTAAGTATACAGCCAAATCTTTGTCATGGATCTTAATGCACTCATTCAGCAAAGTTTTATTAATCATAATACTACCTCTATCTAGCATTTCTACTTTAATAGGGTATTATAAGTTGGTAGGTTCTAGTCCTACTTTTTCAATAACTCCCTAAGAAATGAATGAATGTGTAGCCCCAGAATCAATTAAAGCATATAAAGGAATAGAATGAAACAGAACCTAACCGATAACTATAGAGGGACTAGCTTTCGCTTGGTTCTGGACTATAGTGTAGACTCGTGCTTGAGTACTTATGGTAGCTTGCACAGGTGGGGCTGGAGGAAGTTACGATGGCATAATTATTGGGGTTACTTTACAGTCCCTTTTCATATATCCAAGCTGTCTGCACTGATAGCAGATTACCAGTCTGTCCTTAAACCAACATTAACAACAATAAGTTTTTCCACATTTTAAACATTATGGAACATTAGTTTGCCGTTGCTTTTTTCTTCTCTAATTTTTCTTGTTTCCCATGTGCTGAAATTTTCTTTTGCCCTTACTCTCCTGAGGCCTATGACTTTTAGATCTAATAGCACCGGAAGGTAATGCATAGGGGTGGAGGATGGGCGAATATAGCATGAGGCATCCCTCTCAACTTATTGACATATACTTCCATTTGCAATGCCCAACTCAAAGCTTCACCATAATCCTGTGGGGGTTAAAGGCCTAATATAACATGTATGGTGATATTTGGTCTAAACCCATGCATAAATTGATCTCGCCATAGCTGTGAAGTACTCACCATTGCTAATGCAAAGTTAGCTAGGGCATTAAATCTGGTAGAGTACTCTTTGACTGACGTTCTCCCTTGTTGTAAAGAGATAAACTCTTGACTCTTAACAGCTATCACCTCCTTAGTTCTGTACGTAAACTCAAATAGTCTTTTGAACTCCATTCAGGTCATAGCAGTTATATCCCAAGTCTCTTTCACTAGTTCCCACCAAATTATTGTATCCCCTTTGAACAGAAAACTAGCATACCTCACTTTTTCCCAATCGAACATTGTAAATAGCTCCATAGCATTCTCCACCGTTTTAATCCATTCATCCACCACTACCGAATCGGTTATACCCCTAAATTCTCGGGGCACATGTTGGCTTGATAACCCGAAAATTGGTTTCAGCCTAGTCTGCACCACTGTGGATGTTTCCGCACTAAATGCGTTACCTTCAGTGCTTGGTACATTTGTCGGAAGTTCTATTACTAGTTCAGTGGCACTTTCAGTTGTCGGTCTTACTTGATTTTCCCTCAACATCTACTGGATGAGATTCCAGATTACAGCCTCATTCAGTATAATCCCACTCATCTGAGAAAGATTAGAAGCCACCCCCACTCCTTGGGAAACTCTATTTTCTGTACCTCTTCTCGATATAGTTCCTTACATCTTTAACCATTTAATAACAATAATTTTAAAATCTCATAGTAAATATTGTATATTGCACAATTCATAGTACACATTTCATAGCAAACATTTCACATCACACAAAAGAATATACATTATGTCATAATGTACACAACATGTGTATATACATATTAACATTACATAACACACCTTTTACACCATCACGGTTAGTGTGTATTTATATGTATATATATATATATATGAAGATGGTAACTACACTAGATCACATACATATTTACATAGTACTTTATTAGTCACATCTTATCTTACCATTTACTTTTGTTCTTTAGGCATTTACGTATAAAGATCCTTCCTTTTTACGGGAAAAGGATATAGTATTCTAGCTGATTTCGAATCACTACCAGTGCTAAAACTAGCCTCCTTCACCAATACTTTACCAATCTTCACTAACCAGTTTCTCTCAAAATTATCAGTATTGTAATACTGTTTATTCTAATATAACCTACGAGTTACTAACTTATGCTGGTTTACTCTTTTGCCATAAACTCTCAATCATTTTAAAGCTCAAATTTCAATCCTTCTAAGGCTTCCTAGCTCCAGATTCAAATGAACATATCTAATACAATGTAGGCCATGTCTCCTTAGGTCGACATTTTTTCGTTCTGCGACAAGTCTCATAAGATCTTTTACAAGAACCCCACCTAAAAGTCTTTACTCTCTTACATTGATATAGATCCACCTATCATATTTCTTTCTGGCCGTATCTACATATCAAATCAATTTAGTCACATAAGCTAATAGAATAATTTAAGTAAAGTAGGAAATAACTTACTATAATCAATTCCGAAAAGTACCCTCCGATGCATAGGGGTACACTACTAATTTATATATAAAAAAAATTATATGAAATATACCCATAGGTAGCACGAAATCGCTCTAATACCAAAAATTATGGTGACCATTACTTATATATATATATATTCATACGCTTTTGAAATCCTAGAACTTTGGAAATTTTATTTTTTTAAAAAAAAAAATTTTGCAATATTTCAATTCTATAATTTGAGTTCCACTACTTGTAAAAAGAGGTTTGGCACTTATAATATCATTTTTTTTTTCAGCTATTACTACCAGTCAAAGATATGCATCCAACTATCAAACCAAACATATTTAATAAACCAATTTTTCTTTTTAACATATATTTACTTCAAAACAGTTTGTTAAGAATATATAAATACTTATATATGTAAATCTACAACCAAACCAAAATTATAACTCCATGCCTCTCCCACTCCCTTTTTTTTCCTTGCGTGTTATGTCTTAAATGTACTTCCAAGCTCTGAGAATTTTTTTTTACCTGAAAAAAATAAAACCCATAAGAGTAAGTAATCAAAATTGCCCAATAAGATAAATATAATTCTCTAATAATGACCATTTTACTCGAAGTCAATTCATATGCCTTTAGGTGGTATATTTGCCTACTTATAAACATAATCGTACCTACATAAACATAAGAAATTATACACATATATTCATAATCACACAATTATGCACCATAATATGCCAATTTGGGAAAGGTTCACATTTTTCATTGAAATATCATTCATATTCATTTTCATTTTTTTTCTTTTTTTTCTTTCTATGATTAATCATGGTTAATGCATTTTTAATCAGTGGCCACATATACTTTCACAATTCTCATCTTTCTGATATTGTCTCCAGAATAAAAGCCTATGGTCACTCAGACCAACCCATGACTCTTTTTCATTTTCGCATTAACCTTTATTATGAATGCATGATAAATATATAGAATATGCAACCATTTATTCAAACTTTTTCATAAAACTTATTCATCATAATATTTAAACTAAATATTTCACATTTCCATATGGGATCCATCATTCATCACTATGGAATCATTTTTCCATATCCATCATAATAATCAATTTCTTTCACAAAACTCATACCTATATAGATATATATATATATATATATATATATATATATATATATATATATATACGTGCATATATAGTATGGCTAGAACATACAACACAGTAAAGATATTTTTGAATACCTAATTTAGTATTACATGTAAACAAAATTCAAATATCTTTCATTAGAACTTCACTAGCGGTATTATACAATACTCCGCCATCCTTAAATTTTAAACATGTAATCGCCATTTACTATATCAAAAAATTCATAATATAATTCAATAAGACCGAATTATCTACGTAACGATTCCATACAAAATTCTCCTTCACTTCATACTCTAACCATATTTTTATACTAATAATTATTCTAAAATATAACATGTAAATAATTTTTTCTTCTTATCCTCATTTGACCGAATTTTTCATTCATGCATATATAGTCTTATTGTACCATTTTCATCCTAATACACTTTCTCAACATATTTACATACTCATAATCAATCAAATACGTCGAAGTAAATATTTCTCCCTAACATTCCTTATATGACCAAATTTTACATTCTATGCATAGAACATTTTATTTTGTCAATTTAATCCAAACACACATTTTTTTCATAATTCCCTAAGTGGCTAAATTTTCCTCTTTAAGATCCAAACTTCATACTTGCAAATTCTACATCAATTTATGCTAAATATCATCTCCATTTCATCATCTAACTTATAATTGCATTAAAACTCAATTTCTCCCTAACATAAATACATGGCCGAATATACCATCATGCATACATATTTTTTTTTTCAAATTCTACTTCCAATCATGCTCAACAATACTTCAATTTCATAATTTTACATCTAATTGCAATAACATAATTATTTATGAAAACCCCAATTTTTACTATACCAAAAATTATGAAAATCTTATATTTCTTCTCCAAAATTTGCTCTTCGTAATTTCTTTAATATCTTCCTCCTTTTTTCCACACAAAACTACCATTCTACATCAATTTTTCTACATCACATAAACTTAAAAGACATAAAATTTAAAGATTTTTACCTCAAATGAAACCTTTCTAAACCTTCTTCCACTTTTCCTAAAGAAATTTCTTAAAATTTTATTAATTTCTCTAAGATTTTTGGCTTAGAAATTTGAAAAATAAGAAACAAAGAGAGGGAGGAAGGTCTGGTAAAATGGAGAGAAATGGAGAAGTTTCTAACTGGTTCTTCCTTTTATTAAATTAAACATATCACATTTTCAATTTTGTCTTTCCTTTTTCCAATACAAGGACTAATATGTTCTTATGTCATTTACTTACTTATCCCCCTGATTTTTTAGATATTCCCTTCCTATCTTATAAATTTAACTCCTATTTTATCCCTTAATTTTTTTAAAATAACTATTTTGCCCTTGATAAAAATAAAAGGTCATTTTTGTCCTTTTTCATCTTTTCTAAGAAAATTTACATGCAAAACAAATTTTAATTTCTTCCTACATATTATTTACAATATTTCAAGAATTTCAGGGTTGTTGGATTTCCATTTTATCTTTCTAAACTTTTTTAATTTGTTAACTTTACCATTTTTGGCAAAATTATCTTTTATTGGTAAAATTGTCTTTTTTTAGTAAAATGGTAATTTTTGTAGTTTTAGGGTTAGTTACTTTATCATTTTTTCTTCAATGTTACTTATTGAATTTCACAACTTAACATCTCATTCGATATCTATTTTGCCCATCTCATCATAACATAATGACCATTTTACCTCTATTGCGCTTATATTGTCCATTTCTTTCTTTTTAAAAAATTTAACATAAGTTTTACCTTTTTTACTTCAATTCCATAAATTTTAGAAATAAATTGAGTGGGAGTTTAAGAGCATACATAAATTTAGGGTGTTACAAAGTTATTGTTGAGTATACTTTATAGAACTATTGATATATTAACCTCTAAGTTAACTAGTTTTATATCAACATAATTTGTTGAGATAAATTTAACTCTGGCTACTTTTTATTCTGTCTTGCACTCAATAGGTATTACAAATTGGTTTCTAACCTTGCATTATAGCACAGTTTTTTAAGACATTAAGTAGTTACTGGTCGAAATAAGTTAGGGACAACCTGTTGATTTAGGAAAACATATATTTTCTATTATTATCTCGCATGCAAGAAGTAAAGGTATAATGACAAGCATTCTTCCATTTCCCTTATTGATTAATAAGCTACACATGGATCAATATAATATCAAAATTGAGTCTAAAAATTTGTTAGTTGCTCCTTATACTCTAAGCTTGTCGAAGAAGTTTTTACAAGCTTGTACACTAGTTAAAGTTTAATCTCATCAATAACTTACAGTAGTTTCAAATCCACATCTAAGCTCAACTAGTTTTGGTTGGAGAAACGTAGTGGAAAAAGAGTTGAAGCATATTGCAAATAAGTAAGAGACTTTCATTGACCAACACATTGATACTATACAATGCCCATCCCATATTGAACATTTACTATTCCCATAAATGATCTCCACTTCTCCAACTTTATCAACACAGTCTTTGCAATCTTTTGTGCTTATCACTACTTTAACTCTATCGGATCAACCTGTTGGATTAAAATACTCATAACATGCATAAAATCAAATTTTGTATTTGTTGAAATATTTTCACAAACACATAGAATGCCACATGTACATATATCTCATACATGCATATTATAGCAATTATGGATGAGTTTGCTTATTTGGATGATGTGGGAAGATGGGGAAACCTTCAATTGTGTGAAGTTTCCACAATTTGCACCACCAAAATCTTGAGAAACTTGCTTGGTCGAATTGGGAGGAAGAGCTCTTGTTTTTGCTTTCAAAATTACACAATGTTGTAAAGTAAACATGTATATATACTTGAAATATCCATGCCTTTCCAAATTTGTCATCACTTTTAATTAAAAAGTAATTATGTGTCATGTATAATATGGACATTATCTCATAATTTTTATTTTGAACATTTAAGTACTTGAACTTAAATGTAAACATTTGACTAACTTTTAATCAAAATATAATTAAGTATATATAAATGGGCCACTGTGTAATTATCCTACAATTACACATTTTCATTTAGGTTCTTAGATAATCAATATTATCAATTTGACTATGTAATTTACAATAAATTATATTTTCATACAATCCTAAGAAAATTCTTTAAACACGTTAAAGAATTTATGAATATATATATATATGAAATATATATTTATTTCGACCTAAATATTATCTTAAAAGTGTTAACCTTTATTCTTGATAATATTATCACTCTCATATACTTCTCATTACCTTTAGTTATTATTGTGACCATATAGGTTTATTGTGGAGTAGTCATGAACTAATTTCGAATCTTTCAAGTTTATCGAACCATTCGATTGTTCAACAACTATAATTAACATCTAGTAATGTGTCATAACCTCTAATCTACAATGAAGTCATACTTCATCATTCCCTATCTCAATTATATATACCATATATGTAAAGTCCTTCATTTATTTAATTCCAATCGATACAGGGTTCATGGTACTTCAAAACCCTTTACCGACAAAATTACAAACTATTGATCTATATGCACTGAACTCGTTACCACAAACTCTTTTGTGTGATATTTGATCACTCTGACTAGAGATTTACTTTTCAACCATTTATCGATATTCGTTTGGGAACTCGAATCTGAATCGAATCAGCAATAATGCCGATCCTATGCTTATCGAGTCAATAGATCCTATCTTGACCATTACACATTTCTAAATGCAAACAACACATAACCAAACCAACTTTATCATACAGGACATAACTAGTCTCGTACTTATTCACTATATGAACCACATGCATCTACACCGAATTTGTCAGTAATGCCTTAGGTCAAAGGACAACATCACACACTAGTACAATTATACGATAAATCATTGACTGCATACAATATCATATGATTTATCGTTATATGCTTATATTCAAATAAATAGTTCTCCAACTATTTATTTCATACTAATATCCTAATAATATGACTATCACATTACCTGTATTAATATCATCTCATGATATTCATCCGAGACATTCAGCAAGCCTACTATGCAATATTGTTACCTAATCAATATCACTTTTGTAAGGAACAATTTTAATAATATCATTTAACTATTAAATAAATTATTTGGATAATTCATAAATATACTTTATTTATATGCCTGACTAAATAAAGAAAAGAACATATATTTGTGAATAAAAAATTCTTTCTTTTATTAATATATATATATATATAATATATGTACAAGACAAACATATCCCTAAAGTCGATAACACAAATGGCTTCTAGGGCATACTCTAACATAATCGTCGTAGCCAATAGTTCCTAGCCCTACTACTGAACTTGTTCCAACACAAAGCACAAAACTTGTACAAATTAAACCCTCTATTTTAATAGCAACTGCTAAAATATCAAATGTTTTAGCATTAAAATTCCTGTATCAAGTTCCCTCTAATTCCCACCTTGCTTCACCAAAAGGCATAAAGCAGCTCCCTATGCTCTATTGGAATGTTTTTCTCATCCCTGCTAATCAATTTTCCTTACTCTATAGATGATAAACTGAATTTTTCTTTGGTTGTGTTTGTTTATTTTTTTTTATTTGCACTTATTTTCTACTGTGTTCTTAGATAATTGATACTCTTTTTAGCATTGGTTATCTTTCTTCTCTTTAGTGCACAAATAATAGACCAAGCAACTTTGTCGCCACCAGGATCTAAACTGCATCCTTTCCAAAGAAAAGTTTGCAAAATAGCCTCAATTTATTTTTTCACTTTTTTTGGAAGGATAAAAATAGATGCTTAATAAACTTGGATAGAGAATAATATGGATTTAAACAATTATAGATGACCAGTATAAGAAAGAGAACGAGCTATCTAAGTCTTAGTCTTGGCAATAATTTGGTCTACTAAAACCTTAGAGGAACTCTAAGATATTTGATAAGTAACTCACCCTCTAGAAAACCAAGGACCTGAACAAGCTGAGCTTTGACATGTGAGGCCACCACACTAATAAAAATATTACTTTTCTCAGGATTAGGAGCCAGCCTTGATAAATCATGGAATTTCACAAGACAACCACCTCTTAAAGATAAAAAATATCAGTCAACCCTACTTAGGATCAAAAGATCATCAGCAAAATAAAAGTGGGAAAGTTTCAATTTCTCACATCACCAATGGAATTTGAAACTTTGGTTCATTACCATGTCGTGCATAAGCCCCAAAAACACCTCTATTGCAAGCACAAAAAGATAAGGAGACATAGGGTCTCCTTGCCTCCAACCACGACCATTAGGAAAAAATTCATGTAGTTCACCATTAAGAGAAATAAAAAATCTTATAAAGGTCATACAACAATAAGAAATAGAAACCAATGGATCATCCTCTTTGAAAAACCAATATAACATAAAACAATAATAAGAAAATCCCATCTCACTGTATCATAAACCTTCAAAATATCAACTTTAAGAGAATACTACAAAAAGCTAATATTTCTATGGTAATTCCTCAACAACTTTTGAGAGAGCAAAATATTATTACTAATGCGTTAACCTTTGATAAAGGTTATTTGTTAATGGCCAACAATATTTGGAAGAACTTTTTTGATCCTATCTACAAGTATATTAACAATACATTTGTAAATGGTATTACAACATGAAATAGGGTTGAAAGTCCTTAACCTTAGTAGGATTAATAACCTTAGGGATAATGGCTATGGTTACAGCATTTAATTGTTTGAAGAGGTGTTTAGAGGGGAAAAAGAAAAGAATAAATTGCCTTTATTACATCCTCACCCATTATGTTCCAATTCTTATTGAAAAAAAGAAGCTGAAAAACTATCGGAACCTGGGGCCTTATTATCCTTTAAGGAGAACAAAGTGCTTTTAATTTCTTTATGCAATTTCAAGAGATACCTATAGAAAGAGCGTCTTGAATAACTATCACATCAAAAGGAGGCTAACCAAAAGATTTATCAAACAAATTGGAGACATGAGTGACAACTATATCATGAACTATTTTAATTCCTTCTACCCGAGTACTATCCTCTTTACATATAGAGGCCACATTGCTATGACTATTTTGGTGCTTGATAGCCTTAAAAAAGAATATAGTATTTTAGTCACCACGTTATAACCATTAAATTCTAGACTTTTGTCAAATAAAACTTTCTTTTGCCCTTATCAAGTCCACATACTATTTTACAGCCATGGATTTTGCTTCATACAACCGAATATCAAAAGGTGAAGACTAAAGCAAGGATTGAATTTTCAACATCTTAGCTTTTGCAATAATAACCCAATCAGGTAAACGAGAATACACTTCTTTATTGAACCGCTGGAGCTCTTTCTTAAGCCTATTTAATTTCATGCAAAGTTGATACATTAGTGTACCCTTTATAGGAACTTGCGAAACTCTTTCAACTAGTGGAAAAAAATTTGGTTAATCTATCCAATAATTAAAGAATTTGAAAGGCACTCATTGTCGAGATAAAGTAGCATCTTTGACAACACAAGGAAAATGATATAAATACCATATGAAAGAAAATTAGCTTCAACACTAAAAAAAAAGTTTTCCAACTCTAAATTTATTATGGCTCTATCAAACCCATGAAAAATAAGTGCCTCACTCTACCAATTTGCAAAATCATCTTTTCATGAAAGCAAATCATTAAACCCCCAACAGCTTCCTTTTTATTTTAAATGGCATTGAAATCACCTAAAAGTTAACAAGGCAAGTTCTCAAAACTAGAAAACCAAGCAATAATTGCATTTCAGGGTGAACCCCGACAATTATAATCATTATTACCATAAGCAAATAATATCACACATCTCCACCAATCTCCAATAGAAGTTACTTCACAACGGACTATCTTATTAGAAGATTAAATAATAGTAATATTTACATTTCTAGGTTTTTAACAAATCCAAATGAGACCATTAAGAGAAGCTCTACAATCACAGTAAACAAGCCAATCTCTTTGAATAAACCATTAAGAGAAGCTCTATAGTCATAGTAAACAAACCAATCTCTTTGAATAAATATAAAATTTATTATCCTTGTTCTCTTTCATTTTGGTTTCTGCAATCCCACAAAAAGACAATCTTTCAGCAATAATAAAATTTTTAACTAAACAATGCTTCATAGGGTCATTATATTCTAGCAACCCAAAAACATAATAATCGAAAAGGAAAGGCAAACTTCAAAAGAAAGCCAAGCACCATTTTCCCCATTTGAGGGATTGATTCTTTTTATACTTCCCACATGATCCTTTATCTTCTTTTCTAAAGAGTCTTTAGCATTAAGTGCTAAGAAATTCATATCATCAGCTTGTGCGAAGATTAAAATCTCAATTTCATCATGTATAGGTGTACATTGTCCTTTTTCAGCATTTAAAAGTAAAACCAACTAAGCAATAGTTTTTGGAATTTCGACATTAAATGGAATTGATAACTTATTTGAAAGAGAAAAAAGAATAGTTATGGCAACCACCATCTGTAAATTTTTTTCCACACTTTTATCTTTCAATATTTTGTCCACCATCATATTTCTTGAAACTTTAATTGTGCTACCACTTGCTAAAACTAAAACATTCTTAAATTCCTTCCTCTTAAACTAAAAGATTATTAAATTTTTTCCTCTTACTAATTTTTGTTCACTCATCCCTCTTAGAAAAATATGGTTCAGCCAACGTATTAACAATAATAGCTTTGTTTTACTCAATCTTAAGATTATGAATCTCCATTCATACTTTCTTTGATTACAACTCTTGTTTCTTTTATTGGTTAGGATATTGACCACTAGAGTGACCAAAATTGTACAAGTATTGCATTTGACAAGCAACCATTCATATTCAACCTTGATCATTGTCCATTTTCCATTAATACAACAAAAATCAAAAATCATGAATAATCTCCTCACTCGCATTAATTTCCAACAAAACCAAAACCAAGTTCAAACACTTCCTTAATAAAGTAACTCGGTCAGCATGCAAAGGTTTTCCAACTTCATTAGCCACAAAAGTTATGCCTTCCATAGTCCAGAATTCAATTGGTACATTGTATAATCTAACCTACAACAGAACTGATTATAATTCTTCCTTAAAAAAGGAAAGATTAGGCTGCCATCTCTTAAGAACTAAAGGCCGAAAGATCGTTTGCCAAGGTGCACATTCCATAATAACACATGTATGGGCAATACTATCAAATTTAAAGAAATAAAAACCATTATAAAAAAAAAGAACTTCTTGTAAACCATCCTTAGCCTAAATCTTATGAGCGATAGAATATACCACTAAAAACAAAAGTTTCTTCTCTATAAAATACCTAAAAAGTGTGCTTTTCTAGATTTCACACCCCTCTCGAGCAACATCAATAAGAGGTACGACCTTGACACGACCATTTATTTTAAGAAGAGTAATATAGCATAAGGCTAAAGATTGTTGGCCATCAAAAGTTTCACCATTTTGATTGGTAGAACCTTAATCCACAAAGTGAGTAAGGTATAACTGATACCTTCTTAACATCGAAACTTGAAAACATTATGCAAGTGGTACATCCATAATCACATTTCAACTTATAAACAATTGGATCCACTCTTTCAATAATCTCTAAAGGTCCACTATCTTGGTACCATGATTAATTTTTCAAAAAACATAACTTTGACCAAAATTTCTGAAAAGATTGTCCTCAAAGAAAGATCCAGAATAACATAATACTTTTCAAAATCAAATATAGAGATATAGCAACTTAAAACAACTAAGTTCTCAATATGCAATGGACATATTCCACTTTACAACCCATAAATTTATATCACCCAAACATTGTAATATCAAGACACACTACTTATTAAGCCACCACAACAATATTGAGTGTAAGTGTTAAAAGACCTATAAGCTAAAACTAAAATAACTAATTATCTTAAATATGAATAGACTTATATATCCTATTGACATAAAATTCCTATAAGTAAATTCAATAATCCCCAACATAAGTACTAACCACAATATAGCCAGTATACAACCATTGAGGAACCAATAATATGTAAAGCCTAAATTGGTTCCTACCACAAGTCTTTATGATTACTCTTGAGATAAGCCTAGTATACCATTGATATAAATCAAGTGTTCAATTTATTGACATGTTACCAAGAAAAATGTTGACAAAATCTCCTCTATATTTTGGACAAAACTAACTTGTAATTTAATACAAAGCACTTTGAAAATCTTTCAAGGCCTAAACATGCTCCAAAACCTATACATAGAAACAACTTCATACATCTCCATGCATATGAAATATATACATACATGATAATACAGTTTAA
This sequence comes from Khaya senegalensis, assembly GCA_032402905.1. NCBI lineage: Eukaryota > Viridiplantae > Streptophyta > Magnoliopsida > Sapindales > Meliaceae > Khaya > Khaya senegalensis. Next base: position 5,197,149 of record CP135535.1, read on the forward strand.
GTGTAAAAAGATTAAATTATTCTTAGTATCTTAGATACAAGCTTTACATTTCTTACCATCACGCACATTTTACTAAGCTCTACACATTTAATTCTAAACTAATTATAAATTTTAATACCTTAAATCATTAAAACATGTGAGAATTTCAATTTTCAAAAATTTGAAAGAGACCATCACATTATTATGCCAAGAAGAATGCATTTGTTGGGAATGAAGTTTTATTGTTGCTCTTCCCTATTTCCATCAATTGTAAATGTTAATTTCATCTTGTCAATAAAAAGTGGGTAATATGTTTCTAGTTTTGAGAGGGAAAAGAAAGAGAAATGGGTAAAATGATCATGATTGTGTGAATATGTATCCAAAGCTTTTAAATATAAAATAGCCTAAAAAGCTTTTAAAACAATTTGGTTACTCTTATCATTAACAAGAAAGCAAAAGCAAGCAAAAAATGAAACAAAATAGAAAAACCGTGAGCAAGAATAAGCACAAGAAATAATGTTATTCCAACTTCCTGGATTGGAAAACTCACTTAAAGAATCGTTTGACATCAATGAAAAGTGTCTCCAATGCAAAATGATCCTCTAAAATCTTATGAAGCCCCACAACTATATTTTGGTTGCTAAGAAAACAACTAACAATAAGGCAATGTAGAATTTCAACTTTGGAACATGAAATTTAACAATCAAATGTCAGTGTTATTGAAATACATTTTTATAGCTCTAACTTGTTTAATGTAGCTCCATGAACTTACTTGATTGGTTAGAGATTGCTTAGAAAATAGTTTATTAGCGGGAAAAAGGTATTATAACTCCTTAATTACTTACAATGATGTAGATATGTAAATATTTATAGTTTGAAATTGGATTCTAAAGTTTCAATGTTGAAATCAAGGACTAGCTTTGACATAAATGCAACACGTTTACAAGTAATTATTAAGGCAGTGGTGGAGTTGATTGAAAGAGAAATACCCTCTGTGTAAGGTAATTATTTAAAAGAGAAATACCCTCTATGTAAAATAATTATTTGGCTTAAGTGTCATAATTAATTTATTAATTTATGTTAGTTTTGTTAAATAGATAATTGATAATTTTTTGTTGGTTAAAATTGAAAAAGAATTTAAAACAGTTTACATGTTTACAGGACGTGTCTTTTCAATTTTAAAAGAATCAGTCATGTCTCTGCTTATAATAAAATAGTAACAATAATTTTATTGTTTATTAGGTATAAATTATTGTTATTATATGAATATTATAATATATCAAAAATTATGAAGTTTTAATTTTTTATATTTTATTTATGCATAATTGTTTAATATAATATTATGTTTTATGAATTCTTACATGTGGTATCATAGCATGAGATTTAAGAGTTCATAATTTTTTCATTATTATTTGTGATAACTCTCTCTTATCTACTAATTATTATCTTCATATGTGTGTGTGTGTGTGTGTGTGTGTAAATTCTGTATTTATTAATTGTTATTTTATATGACAATATTATTATAATGAAACCACTGAATTACAATAAACAATATTAAGGATGAAGATAAATTATATACGATATTTGCTAATTACCACAAAAAAGATGAAGTTTTTTTGGACTAAAACACTTATTGGAATATTAATTATTGCAAAGACAATGATGTTTTCTATTGAATGAATAATATGTGTAATAACATGCATTAAATATAAGTTTAGTTCGTTCAAGCATTTTTTTCAAACATTTAAAATACCAATTAAACATACATTACACATATGTATAAGTTTCTACTATAAATGAATTTTATCAAGTTAGAACACATGGGTGACAAATACATATCTTCAATATTGTGAAGAATCTATAATTTAAACCACCAAAAGCTTGTGAGAGTGCTTGGCCAAATTCAAGGATGGGAGAGTTAGGTTTTGTTTTCAAAACTTAGTGATTTTCGGTAAAGTTATCCATATATATTCTTAAAATCATCCATGCTTTCTATAATTACTCTTATTTTTTAATAAAAGTGAATATGTGTTATGGAGAAAATGGTAATCATTAAATATTTGTCATTTAATGCATTTAAGTCCATATACTCAAATGCAATATATTTACTTAATTTTTAAGTAAATGCAATTAAATATAACTTTATGAATTTAAGTATAATTATTCAATAATAATACATTTGCATGTAGGTCAAATGATAATTCATATTATCAATTAGACCATATAATTTATATTATAATACAATAAAATACAAATTTATAAAAAAAAATTCTTCAAATATTTTATAGAATTTCATAAATATATATCACTTATACATATTTGTTTCGACTTATATATTATCTCAGAAGTATTAGCTTTTTACCTGATAATATTTTCTTTCTTAAATATCTCTCACTACCTTTAGTTATTGATGTAACCATATAGATTCATTATAGAATAATCATGAACTTATTCTAAACCTTTTGGATTTCAAAATATTCAAAAATTTAACGACTATAATTAATATCTAATAATATGTCATAGTGCCTAAACTACAATGAAGTTGTACTTCATCAAACCTCATCCCAATTATACATCATAATAGTGGTGGGCATAGTCATTATTGTATTACCTTAAGTATAGGTTATTCAACTTATTCCATGTTCTTTAAGGTCCACTCGCAAAACTATTTTCACACGGTATTTTAATATTTGTAATATGAACCTTTGATATTATTTAAAATTTAAATATTTTATTTATTTTCTTCTTCAAGACTTTTATAAATATCTATACTATAAGTGATTTTAAGTGTGATTGTATACATGTATGTTAATTGTTTTTGAATGAAGTGTTTGATCCTTAACAATATTGCAAACTTTCATCATATGTTCCTTGTTAATAGGGCATAACTGGAGAATACACAACAATTGTCACGTTGCGATCTTCGGGTCAATACATGACAAGAAAACCAAGTTTTATTGTTTGGAGTTGAAAATGAAAATGATGAATAGTTTAAACATTTATTGCAAAGTGATGAATTCATAAAGGGAGAAAGAAGGTGAAAACTATTCCAATTGATGAAATCAGTCGCCTCTCAACTAAAAATATCATGATAAAATCATATATCCAAAGCAATTCATCAAGAGTGCGGCAATATTCATTAAAAGAGAAAGTCATCTTGAGGAATTTTATTATCCCTCGACTGTATACTTTGAGGAAGAAATAAACATGGCCAAAGAGTTCTGACAATAGATGATAAAACTCTTTGAGGTGGACAAAACTAAACCTCGTGAAGAATTTTGTCAATAAAAGACAAAACTCTTTAAGGTGAACAAAATTAAGCCTCGTGAAGGATTTTGTCGCCCTTGACAAATTTATTTTGCCTCGACAAATATCTTTGTGACCAACAAAACTCTTCATGATGCATGCATCTCAATGAATATGCTTACATCTTGAAAAAATTATTCGACATAAAGGATACACAATCTCAAAGAATTTTGTCACGAGCTCATCGAAATCCATCAAGATTTCCAATTTGTATATCTATTATGCATATCTCAAAAATTTGGACGAGTGCTCTTGTCCCTTTAATAAATTTTGTATAGTGCTTTATTTTTTTTTTTTACAATTTTGCAATGTTTTTCATTAATTTTTTATGTACTACTTTAGGATTAATTGGTTTATCAAGTAGCAATATCAATTGAGTGTTATGACATGAGAAAAAGATTTTTTTCTTAACTATCGTCATTACACTATCTCACTTATAGGCAATCAAAAGCATGAGGTAGAAGTTAACTACTTGCCACTAAATTTGTTTCAACAATCATATTTTGGGAGGTTTTTACAAATGTAGAAGCTTGGGTTCTCAAGGGAGCTCTTACATAATGTATTGTTAAGAGAAGTTTGTGACATTAGATAGAAATCAAAGTAGGAAAGTGGTTTTAATATCCGATTATGTCATCTAATTTTTCAAATTTGAGTTTGGGCTAATAATCAGGCTCAATTTTGCAATTATCCAAACTAGCAAAATAATTCAAAAAAAAAAAAAATGAAGTAGAATACACACCATCTCTATCATAAGTTCTTTGTTGACACATTATGGATTAAACATATATAGCTAGATCAATTCGTTAAAGACACATACTTAAGCACAATGGACAATGAAGATTCACTCAAGATAGCCATTACTTTCTTTATGAAGAGGTTTTTACTAAGAAAAGATGTTCACAGCAAGGCTGATTTATTTGTGCTTCAATTAGTTAACAATCTTGATGCATTCGAATGCTTTCCTTGGGACGTAATGTAATGGGCACTAACATGCAGGTACTTTTCTTAAGCATTGGTCAAAAAGCCAAAAAAATTCAAAGAGCAGCACCAAAAGGATAAGAAATAATTCTGTGAGTTTTATAACTTATAAGGTTTTCCAATTGTATTCCAAGGTTATTTATGCACTATGTTAATTTGTATTTCTAAAATTTATTTATGCTTGAAAGGTCTAAAAGGCACCATTTTGCACGATGTTGTGGCTTGTTTAGGTTTGATAGGTAAGATATTGTATTTCAAAATGTAAGACATATTTACTTGTAGGTAAAAAATTATTTGTATGTCCAAATTATAGAAAAGACTACCAAATTTTTTTTATATAAATTAATATAATTCTTTGTTGTCATTTTTCTGTATATAGCATATATGAGGTAATCCTTATTTATTGAAGAAAGTATGGCAAGTATACAAATGATGAGCTTATTTGTATTCAAAGATGAAATACAATAAAGAACGCCTATCACGATGACATTAATAGAATGAAGTTTATAGTGACATATGTAAGCTTTTATTTAATATAATTCCAACAATAATATGTAGTTATATAGTATAATAATAACCAAAATAAAAACTATCTGTCTAGCCTACTCCACTTCGCAAACTAGCTCCTACACATGTTGAAGGCTTCTTACTATACATCACATAGTTGTAGTCTATCAACATAGCACATGGAGATTATAAGGGAGATATATTGTTCTTTTCCTGCACATTCTATGATAACCTAACTCACTTATCAAGATATTGTCCACTTTATAGCCTAACAATCTACACGATTTTGTTCTTAACGCCTAGGCGCTAAACAAACCTAAAGCCCAAAATACATCTTACTAATTAAGAGGTCATAACACTTATATAGATCATCCACAGATCTTATCCAAGAAATATAGGATATTACAATCTACCCCCTCTTAGGGCTCAATGTCCTCGTTGGCACATTTTCAATTGAAAATCTAACTTTGATATCATATAAGATCTAGATCATTGGCAAATCCCAAACCCAAAACACTTCTTACTAGTTAGGAAGTTATAGCACTTATATAGATTATCCCCAAATGTTATTCAAGTTATGTGAGATATTATAATCTACCCCCCGTTGAGGCCCAATGTTCTCGTTAGCACATTTCTAATTGGGTGAAATTTAAAGATGATTTATATAAGTGCTCTAACCCTTTAACTAATAGGACGTATTTTGAGCTTAGGGCTTATTAAGTGCCTGGGTGTTAGGAACAAAATCTTACATATCATTGAGCTCCAAAGTGGATAATATCTTGCCTAATGGGTCAAGTCATCGCACATCCATTAGTGATGCAACTATTTCCAAAAATAACGACAATCGTAGAGCAGACCATGGGGATAAGATATAGCATATGTGTTTCTTTCACACTTAATTAAATATTATCTACTAATTCATTACATGTTAACATATATATCACGTTTATAGGCATGACCACCTTTTAATAAGGAAGCCATACATTCAATATTGTTTGTTAAAGGAGTGCGAGCTATAGCATCTATTCATCACTATTGCATTCCTTCAAAGGCATATGCTGAACCAAGGAGCACATCTGCAAGGCCTTAATATGTACACGTGGACAAGGTATCTAAGGCAATTGAGGTAATGCAAACAAACATGAAAGAGCAAATAATGCACCAGGAAGACTTATTCTATTCTAAGATGGCTATAGTTAGATAGGATGTTGTACAATAAGTGTTTGCGGAACGAATTAAGACCCATAAATGCTTCGAGGCTCTTATATCTTAGGCTCAAGCTATTTATTTCACTTGAAAGTATATTTATCCCCTACCAATATTGATCGAACTCGTCATTTACATCTTTCATTTACATATTTAGCCTATAAATAGTTAGATGTAGGTTCATAAATTTTAAATTAAAAATTTTATTTTACTATAAGTAAGTTTAAATTTTTTTCTTATATTTTTTATTTATGATTAATAAATTATTGAATTAAATTTTTATTATTAATTCTTAATTCTATTAATTATTGAATTAAAATTTTTTAATTTAAATTTTAAATTTTATAATACTTAAATTTTAATTTAAATTATTAAATTTTAAAATTTATTTTTAAAGTCTTCGTACTAAATTTTAAAATTTTAAGATTAATATTATTAAAACTTACATCATCATGACTAAAAGCACATCAATTACATTTACCGAGTTGTTAGACAAGGCAAAAAAGAATTGTATAATGCAAATGAAATGACCAATGCAAAAAGACAAAAAATCAAGAGTCTCAAATGACAAGGAAAAAAGAAAAATGAATGAGAAAGAGTCCACCAAATATTTGTTGATAAGACTACCGACAAAACATCATAACTTATTACAACATAAGTCGACATAGTAATTAGCTTTGGTTTGGACTACAAAGCAAAAAACACTAAGCCTGAAAAATAACCACAAAATAAATGAACATTTCAAAGCTACAACAAAGGTAATGACCTTCTTTTCAAGATCTAGAAAGGGGTGGTTGAATGGACTTGTATTGTTTACCAGAGAAAGAGAAATTAAGTGATGGACAATGGCACTCAACTACGGCTTTGGCTTGACCGTCAATATCTTCGAGGCACGCAATAAACCGTACTAGAGAGTGGAAGAAAGATCTTTTCAACTGAAAATTTTGCCAGTCTCAAAAGTTGGGGTAACAGTTGTACCAAGAATAAAGTAAGGATCAATATGGGGTAATTTAAGGGGAAAAATTCGTAATTAAAAAAAATAAGTTGATGTCATGCCCGAAAATTTGGGATACTTTGAATTAGAATTTCTCAAAGGACAAATTTGTAGTTAAAAGAAAGCTTTAGTATAGTTTTGCTAAAAGAATTGTAACTATTAGTAAGTATAATTGAATAAAAAAGTCAAGACTTTAGAAATATTTGGGCAAAAGTTCCTTATAATATGGATATTTCTCAACTTTTTTTTTCTATAATATAGATATTTTTTAAAATTTTAACCTAGAGATAAAAATTCTTTTTCTTTTTAATACAATTTTATTTTAATTAATTTTTACAAATCAAAAATTTATTTAAAAAAAATGAGACTTTAATCACTCTCAAATTAAAATCACAACACAAATTTAACAGTATTATATAGATTTAGACAATGAAGTATAATTGTAAATAAGTTCTAATGAAGTAAAATTGTAAATAAGTTTTATTAGGTTATTAAAATGATTATTTATAATCTTATTCAAGTTGTATAGCATGTAATTTTATAAAATTCTATGTAGCTATAAAACCAATATAACTATAGTGTGATAAAGGGAGTAAGAACATAAAAAATTATAGAAAATAGTCTACTTTAGCCTTATAATTTGTATTTTTGTAAATTTTGCTAAATATGTAAACTTTGTTTGCCCTTTCTTGTTTACTTTTTTGCATATATTATCTCAAATTACATCTAACTCGGTGAACTAAATTTCCATGCAATGGATTTAACTTCAGATACGAACTCATTCTTGTGATACAAATAATAAGTATTAAAATTGAAGGTTAAGACCAATTTCGAATCTAAAAATGTAATTAACATAGCATTCGTACATCCCAATTTTTTTTTTTTTTTGATGTCATAAAACAAACATTTTTTTTATTTTTTATACTTCAAAAGCTGCCGTTATTAGACAGTTAAATGAAACAATTAGATACGAAAGACCTAATTAGCCCATTTTAGCATCCACGAGACTAGACTAATTATGATTGGATTTGATATGATAAAATTAGACTGGATTTACTGTCATTTGCGAGCGGGCGATGACTTACCCATTGATAATGTTGGTACGGTTGTTAAGTTCAGAAATTCCAACTGTGTTTTCAGTGATTTGAATGGACATCAAGGACCGATGGTCGATGTTGCTTGGTGGCGGTTGGCAATGAATGGCGCCGGCTGATAGTAGAGACAGTGGTAGAATGAAGAAATTGGCGATAACACCATTTATTTTTTATTAGATTCTATTGACATCAACAAAATAAATTTAATTTATTTAATTAATTAAATAAAAAATATTATTTTATTTAATCTCAAATGATATCAAAGTGACCAATGCCAAAACAACCTGCAAGGGCACGGGTTTAATAAATATAGATAAATTTGTAATATATTTAAAAAATAACCTATACAGTGCAATTATTTTTTAAATCCAAAACAAGACAACTACAAGTTTATTTGGTTCAAAATAATACAAGATGTCAAGCACACCCATAATGCATAAAAATTAATAGGGGTGGACACAAATTTTTAAAATTGAATTGATTTTGTTTGGACCAAAATCAAATGGATCAGTTTGATTTAGCTTTTATATTATAGTCAATGTATTTAATTCAAAATTATGTGACCGGATCAATTTAGGTCTATTCTTAATTTGTTGAAGAACAAAATCAATAATCAACTTTTGAGTATAGTATGTATATGATTATTACTAACAATTATAATGTCCTTATAATATAACAATGTTGGTTTAAATTGAATATAAACTGAAAATTGAATTTCAATTCAATCTAAATTAACTTCTAAAAGATTTTAATCAAAATCAAAATTGTACAACGCTACTAAACAAACTCACAAATTACACACTTAAAAGGGAAAAAGTGAAAAGAATTTTTTTTTGAATTATCATACATAAGGTTAATACATATGGAGACAAATTATTACAATTTGTATGTTTAAGATGTTTTTCTTTTAAAGAATTTGTATAGGTATCAAGCTATATAATTGTGGTTGACAACAGATTAGATATTATAAGCGCAAAGACAACAAGTCCAATGGTGAAGTAAGGGGTTGAGTGCATGTTTTGGTAGGGCGGCTCGAGGACCCATCTCAATTCCCGTCCCCGTATAATTATAGTTATTCTTGCTTTATTCTCCCTGCTGACCAAAATCAAGAGATGGACCAGACGTTTCTGATTTTAGAGAAATCAAGAATCAATTTGGTTAACAAAAATAATTCTTTCAAATTAATTTTTGGTTAACAAAAATAATTGTAAATTACTTTCAAATTTGATAAGATTAAATAAACACAGTCATTAAAATATGTTTATTTTATTAGGTTTATAATAAAAATAAATTTCAAATATAGAGATTTTAACTTTTTTTTTTTTAAAAAATATTTGAATATAATTGTTATGTTTTAAAAATATATTCATAAAAATATATTATAATTTTAAATTTTTTTTTCTAAATTTTAAAATATATACGACACGATATCAATTATTTAAGCTGTCATTAAAATGATTAAATTTTTAAAAGTATATAAAATTGGAAACAAGCAAAATTGACAAAAAAAAAAAAAGTATTTATTAAAGAGTAACAAATTCTTTGGCAAATTTTTGAGTTGGCTCAAGTTCGGCGTAGCTGTAACCCGTGGTCGTAGTCATAGTCTTCGAATCGCAGTCGCACCAATCAAAGTCGGTGTTTTATACTATCCCGCCCTCTGTAAATCAACCCTAAAAAGAAAGATGGTAGACTGTTGTCTCTTTTCTGCTTTTTTTTTAAGATGTACGTACAAATTGTTTATACTTTAAGACTTAAATTTATAACACAAAAAATTAATTTTAAAATTTAAAATTTATGTTACAAAATACATTATTTTTATAAAAAAAATATATAACTTTTATGATAATCCAAGACAGGAGGGGAACTTTATAACGTAAAATATTTGTTATAAATTATAATTGGGGTGAAATAGCAGAGTATTAAGAAAGCAGCAATTTATTGGGGATCGTAGATGGAAATGCATGGCAATTAGATCAAAGGAAAGGACATGATCATAATAATAGATAGCTGGAGAAGAAACAAGTAGTGTGGGGTCCCCTACCGGCCATTTTTTATGGATTCGTGAATTCCTAAAACAAAAGCTGTAAGGAGGATTGTTTGCCATTTTCATTTCAAGTTGCTTGCTCTGCTCATCTCATTTCTTTCGTTATTATTACTTTTTTCTTGAACTTTTATATTATTAATAATAATAAAAAACTATTATGAATTTAGATGAATATCATTATAATACAGTGGGACCTCCCATAACACTGTATCAAATGGATTCTTAATTATTATTCCAACTATTTTTAGTCATAAATAAAATACAAAATTTAGAAATGGAGACATAGAGTTCACATCATAAACCCTAAATGACAAGGTTGGCTCCTTGGTAATTCAAAGTTTCACCACACATTGATGCATGAAGTATATAACAAACTAGCACATAATACCAGCTGCCATGCGATGCCCCCCGACCAAATTTAAGCTTTTCCTCGACTCCCATGAAAAAAAATTATTTTTCTTCCTCGATAAAAGGTGAAGATTATGGAGAAATTAAAATGAGTATTTAGTTTTAGAATCTACAATTTACCAGCAGTAGTACATTACAGTGATATGTGGAGGAAGGAGCAAAAAAGGTGCTCACAAACGGACATCAACACAAACGCCACATTCATCCCACCGCTGCCATCTCTCTCTCTCTCTCTCTCTCTCTCTCTCTCTCTCTCTCTTACATGTTGTCTTTTGTCTACATATAATCATCCCTCGTGCATTTCTTACTATCTTGTGTATCACCTCTCTCTTATTCTCTCTCCTTTAAGACTTGGCAGCTGCTGTGTGCTGCAACAAACTCTATCAGCTTGAACAGTTTTTTTTTATCTTCTCTGAGCTTAAATTTGTAATTTTTCTTCCTTCATGGCTGTTTTGGTGTTCTTAGTTCTCATTCTTGGCGTCAGTGGCCATTCAAGTAAGCTAACTTTTTTTTTTGGTTTAATTTTTTGTAGTGGAGTTTTTTTTTTCTACCCTTTTAATTCCATCTCTCGTTCTTTGGTAAGTGAATAATGTGTCTAATGATTCTATATTTTGTGAGAAAGGTAATTTTTTTGTTGGCTACATTTTCTGTTATTGATTTTGTCGGTATGAGAGGGCATCCTTTTGTGTTATAATTATTCATGTCTTAAAAACTTCAATTTTTTTTTTAATTCTTTCGTTTTATAGACATTCTTAAAGCTTAGATAACTGCGTACACTAGCCAAAATGGTTCCTTGCCTTGTTCCCTTTCAAATGCATTCTGTTACTTGTTTTCTTCTTATTCAAAGCAACTTTGCATTTTCATTTTTAGAAAGAAAGAAAAATCCTTAGGTGCTCATTTTTCTGAGTATGATTTTTCTATGTTTTCTTCCTAGACGGAGATGGGCTAATATTATATTTATTTATTTATTTTTGTATGCGCGATGATGGTAGCTGCCACATGGTGTATTTGCAAGGACGGAGTGAGTGACACAGCTTTACAGAAAACTTTAGATTATGCATGTGGAGCTGGGGCTGACTGTACCCCTATCCATCAAAATGGGGCTTGTTTCAACCCAAACACTGTCAAAGATCATTGCAGTTATGCTGCCAACAGCTATTTCCAGAAGAAGGGTCAAGCCCAAGGCTCCTGTGATTTTGCTGGAACTGCCACCATTGCTACTTCTGACCCCAGTAAGCTCTACCCACTCACTCTCTTTTTACTTCTACCTAGAGATAGAGAATGAAACTTCTTCAAGAATTAACTCATCACACGGTGATTTACAGGCATTTCTGGATGTTCTTACCCTTCCAGTGCCAGGTATGTCTGGTCCGCTTTCTATTCTCCCTAGATTTTTTCTTTTTCTTTTTTTTCATATTTTCATTTTGTGGATATCCTTTTATTCTGTTGACATGACATATAGCCTCCTGTCAATCTTTATAGTCACTGGTTCTGACTGTGTTTGGGGGTGCTCTTAGTTATTACAAGATGGGGCACCCTTACTTATAAAGGCACAGTTCAATCTAAATCCCATGGATTGGTTATCATATATATATATATATATATATATATATGGGTATAGTTTATGAAGATTTCTTATTCATCGTTTCTTTCATAGGATACTTGATATCTCTCTCTATAGTCCACACATTCTCGTAAGCCTTTTACAAAGATGGGTGCCTTTTGATTATGCTTTTGAAGTGGAGGAAGAATCTAGGCTATAGATATATATAAATATAAAATTCACATGAAAACAGAATAAATTTGCTGTAATTTGGAAATTCTATGAAAAGTTCTGGTACATGCATCTGTTTTTATACTTTAGTACCTTTTTTTTTTTATGTGAATAGCATGCAATCGAAAATAATTTTGAAAAAATTAACTAATCGGTCAGAAAATCAAATAACTAAAGCTGAGTTGCTTTTTTTTTTAAAAAATTTTTTTAAATCTTTTGACTAGTGTGGTGTTGTCCTATAGATTCTTTTGTGTAACACTCGGAGTTTCTTACTGGTGGGATGAGCATCTTTCTTTTTTATTCGTGAAGAAAAACACTGCTTTAAGAAACTGTTGCAGTTTACAGCAACTGTTTCTCTTTCATATGGCTGCCATTTGAAGTCACATAATTAAATATTTGACTAAAATCTAAAATTCTTATTTCTCTTTCACTTTTTTTGATCTCATTCTTCTAACAGAGCTCGTTTTGTCATATTGACTCGTGGTAAATTGCATGATGATGTTCCTGACCGACTGAAAATTGGCCATTAAAGTTGTTAAGAAGCATTGTTTCAACTTTTCTATTTCGTAAAAGATACTGCAATTATTGCGATCTAAATCAAATTAAATGCTTTTTGCCAACTCTTAAACTTGTATATTACTACGATAAAAATGTTTTTCATTTGAAGAAGTATATAAAAAAAAAAAAAATAGTAACCGAGAATTTACGGAGAGTTTAACAGCGTAAAGGATAGAACACAATCCTGACCGTCCACGTGCAAGCTTGATTATTTAAGCACAACAAAAATGTAAGAAGTCTTAAATAATTAAGTGAGATTGTTATGGTAGTGATGTAGTTTAATGATACAGTATTGATGTAGTATGATAGTTAAATTAATAAAAAAAATTTATTTTTATTAATAAAAATTTTAAAAAATTAAGTTGAATTTTATTATTTAATTTTTAAATTATTTTATTTAAAGAAAATTTATTTTAAATTTTTTAAATATTTATTAATAAAAATAATTTATTTATTAATTAAATAATTTTATTTTATTATTATTGAGCAGAATAGTGTCACAGTCACCGCATTATTATAATTCTCACCATGAGAGTATAACTAATGTGTGGTGCCTTAAAAAAACATTGATGCCACTTGCCTTTTATGTTTTCTTGCCGACCTCCTAGAAAGAACTGAGTCGAGGGAGATTTGAGAAGTGGGCTTGTCCGCATTGAGTTAAAAAAATTTGTGCTGCCACTTCTACGGTGGGGCTGTTCTAGCTGCAGCAGCACCAGTACCTTTAAAGCCGTGATCTCCGAACTTTTTCTATGAGATTTGAGCTCAACTCTTTAAAGTTTGTTATGTCTCGAGCCTTGTGCATGTCTTGTCCAACAGTTCTTGTGTGATTTTATTAGGGCACTTACTGCAGTTACTATTCTTTTATGATAAAGCACAAGCATGAATTTTGGAACATGTATACATAGAAATATCATAACCAAAGTTTATCTTTATTGGATTTTCAGAGATATACTGATTCCTTGAGTGGGACTCGCAGCCCCCTTGGTTTTTAACTTAGTTCATTGTGGTGGTATGCATCTTATCAAAGTTTAAAAAAGCTATATCAATTAGGATTCTATTTGACAGAACTGTGCAAAAGTTTATCATCTTTTAGGGTATTAAACTGCTTGGTTTTGGCATTCCCCAGTTGTTTTGGAAATGCAATACAAATAAATAACACTAATTAAAATGTTTTTAAAATCATTGAAATATTTTTTTTTAATCGATTCTCTGATGAGAATCTTCAGATTCGTTTGATATTTGAATGAGAATGTTACATGAACATGATATGGATTCTTTGGTCAATCCACTGGCCCCACTTTATAGGCCAATGATCGATGTAATTCCAGCCGTCTGAGTGAAAATAAAATGCATTATGAACCTATAATGTTTTGGTTAATATGTGTTGCTGCACTTAATGTAACTTGTCTTTGCCCAAATCCAAAGTTTGAAAGATAAAATGTTGTACGGCAGAGGAAATTTCAACCCTTTTAACCCAGAAAATAAATACTGTTAGTTTAGAGTGAAAGTGAACTAGGGTATTTTGTCTCCAATACTTTTGAATTTACAGGAGATATAAACTTAAAACTGTTCAATGTTTAAGCTATGCAGGCTGAAGTAAGTTCATTTAAACAATAATATAAAAAATCAGAGACTTCAAGCTTGCACAATTTGTTACATTTATGCAGTGAGTTTGGAACATAAAAATCTCTAGGTCTTCTAATTTGAAAGACACTCAAGCATTTAGGATGACTGTCTAGTTTATGAATTGTTAGCAGTACCAAATTTTTAGTTCATTTTTTGAATTTATGTTCACTGGTTTTGTGGTTTTTCAGTGTTGCAGGCACCAGCACCACTACGCCAACCACACCTGTTACAACAACCCCCCCTGGTATGATGACACCCTCGACCACAACTCCATCTACTACTACACCAGCCACCACTACCACCACTCCATACACCGCATCACCATCTACCGGAACTGGAGTGTTAGGAGGAGTTGGCTCTGGCATGGGCCCTACCAGCGTCAATACAGACTACAGTCATGGTGGGCTGAGACTCCAAACATCTACCTCCTTGTCTTTCTTGGTAATGCTCTTCTTTTCAGGTTTGAAGCTCTTGTGGGGGTGAGCGAAATAAATGACTAGTCACCGTACAGAGGTTGGTCATGGTGGTGGGGTAGTGTGGTTAGTTGTTGGTGCTAGATCTCAATGTGCACAGGTGGGTTGTACATGTGATTCTGTTGTTAAGTATCTAAAGACATCCTAGCTAGCTAGCTAAGTTTTTTGTTCTTTTCTTCTTTTCTACTTGACAAAAAGGATAGCTTATTATTCCTTTTTGACTGGTGGAAGCCATGTCTCGCACGTTCTCTTTCCACTTTTTATTATTTTTTGGTTTTCCTTGTTTATGTTCATCTGGATCTAGAAAGCAGCTATCTATCAATTATGATGATATTAAGAACCCTATGATCTTATTTACTGTTAAAACTGTGTTGGTGGTTTACGAATGGATGTATTTTTATATATTTACACTCCAAGTTTTGTATTGTACTAGTAACCTAGAGATGATCTAGGTGCTTATTTCAAGGACATGTTAGCTAAATTTTTCTCTTATTCTTGTAAGTTCTAAAATTCATGAAACTTTTTAAGTTGCTGATATTGAAGAAAGGGCATGAACTTCAAAACCAATACCAATCCTTTGGTGAAGCCAAGCGAGAATAATGGTAATGGATCAATATATTACCTGACTTAGGAAGCAAGAGCTGCTATTATCATAGGTATTATGTGTTGGTTGTGTGATAATATGTTTGTTTAGAAACCATCTCATTGACGATTGTCGATGTTCCCGAGCCTCATGCAGACAACAACAACATTATTTCCGAGTTAGGTAGGGGTGTTAGAATTTCTTGTTTTGATTTACATGATCTGGAGATTTTAAATCTTATTAGTTGTTTATGCTCATGTAATGTTTCTAATATTTTTTGGATCTTCTTGTTGGTAAATTAAGATCATATATGCAACAAAAAATTAAAAAAAATTCTTAATTCTTATACAAAGATCCTTTTTGTTATGTATTATTTACAATCAATAAAAATTAAAAATATTAATTTCTCAATACTTTAAAGTATATGATCCATTATGTTCTTTCTTATGTTGATAATGGAGATAGTTATAAACTTTTTAAGCTTGAATAAATTAATATAATTAATTTATTTTTAATTAACTCTTTAATTAAGAAACTATCTTTTATAGATTAAGAGTAGTATAATACATTATAATTTCAATTGAGAAAGAATACTACTTTTAGTAAATCTTATTCTATATATAATTATCGCATAATTCAATTCTTTTACTTAGTATATATCATATCTATGATTTTAGAGTATGAAAAATATCTACTCTATTAAATTATGATTATTAAAAATTTTTTGACTTGATAATAAAATTTTAGAATTTTTAAAACTCAACATGACCATAAATTTATATTATCACTTATGTCAAAATAAAATCACTTGAAATATCAATTGCATGTTATCTAAAATAGTGAATCATTTACTGATCTCTCACCATCTTTGTATACTTTATATGTTACTTAATTGTTATCCTATGTACAATTTAGTTATGGACAATAGAGATGTAATAGCAAAACATATATAATATATATATATATAAAATATATTATGAAGATATAGTTCAAGAATTATTCATATTATCGTAATTTAGAAAAATCCTAAAGACATGTGAATAATACTCTATATGAATTTTTAAATGGGTCATTTTGATGTACTTATATTCTAATAAGCATCTATATTTTAGATCAAGTAAACATTTTTACCGATAGCTTATGAGATCAATTAATTTTTCTTTTTAAAGAAATAAATGTAACATATATCGATTTAAATTGAATTTATTAATATTTTAATATTGATAATCTTACGATTAAAAATATTTAAGAATGATTGGATGTTATAAATTTAAGTTAATCTATCTGATTATAATTTCAAAGACTTTATATTATAAATAGTCAATATTTATAATAAACAAAATTTATAAATCAAATGTCAATTTTATTATTAATGTATAATTATATATTTATCTCTAATGAAACTAGGGCACATAACCAACACTTGCTAGTAGTTTATGATCATGTAATATTTTTTAAAAGTATTTTTTTTCTCTTATAAGCAAGGATTATGATTTTTTATAGAATCTGACAATGCAATGCAAAATTTTCTAAGTTAATTCAACAAGATGGTAATAATAAGATATGATTATTAATAGTGTTTCATTTGTGTTTATAGTTTTTAACATGTGACATGATTAATTAGTTGAATAATTATTATATTATAAAAAATAATTGTATTTATTATATTTTAAAAGATATTTAATTAAATTTACAAAAAAATTTAAATAAGATTTACTCGCAAGTCATAACAGGGCAATCTAAGAAAAATAATACTACCGTGGCAGTGGTTGTTCAAAAAACAAATAATGAGGAAAATCAAAGGTCAACAGAAGTGAAAACTGCGGCTGCATCCACTAGTCTGATCTGGTCTGTCTTGGGGGACTGCACGTTCTGTTGGTTTGGTATCACTGATTCCCTGTAAAGAAGAGTCTCTGTGGTAATTGTGGCTATGGTTTGGTGTTCTTACTTCTCAGACCAAAAAAAAAAATGACTGGGAGAAACCAAACCTCTTGAAATTATTCTCGAATTTTGAAGGCTGGTGCGGTAATGGGCACCCACAACCACGTGGCATCAAGTTTTTCAATTTCTTGCTCAATGCAGCCATGATTCTCAACTTTCCTTTTTTATTCATACTATTTTTAACTGACATCCTTCTTGATATTGCTCGTTTGTCCATGATATAATTAATAATGCGCTTATTAATCAACTGTCACAATCTACTGTGGAAATAAGACAATGCACTGACATAAACTTCAAACACTACCCTTACTAAACCTACCGTACTTGGTTCTACAATTTACGTTTTATCTTGACCAGTATGCATTTATTTTCGACCGCGGATTGGTGAGAAAACTACCTAGGTGATACTTAATTTAAATTTTAAAATTAAAACATACGTGGCAGATCCTGTTGATTCTCAAATATAATTGAACATTTTGGTCCAATTTTAGTTTGTTGATCAAATATGACACTGGATCGAAAATCAAATTTATACATATAACTTTTAAAATTTAAAAGAATACCTGACACATTATGATAGATAAATCATACTATTTATTTAAAACTTCCTAATATGAGATTAATTCTAAACCTAAAATTTTTAATTTTTTAATTAAATTTTATAAAAATTAAATATAATCAAAATTATGAAGAGTAGATTCAAATAAAGCTGAATTGAATTTGTCTAGCTCCGAATCTAAATATTAGTTACTTGATTCGATAGTAAAAGTTTGAGAACCAAAGTTTTATAGCATGATGTTCAGAACAATAATTTAACTTATATTATAAAAATTAAAATATAATTCACGATACAGTTCATGGCATTCCGTGGGAGGATTCGATGACAGGAGTAAAATATTAAGTAGTGTACAGTGTATGTGGATCTCGCAATATTTTTTTTTCATTTACTGTGTACTTTTTGAAACGGGAGAAGAATCAAAATAGTCCAATTCCAATGTTATCTCACAAAATATATAAGGCTCATCCCAAAAATTAGTTGGCATATTTTAAAAATTAATGTCAAACTAAAACAAACTAAATTGGTTCGATTTTGATTCAATACAATTTTTTTTTTTATTATAGACCATTTTTCGAACGTTATACACGATATTTCCAATTCATAGGCCATTCTCCCGAGATTAAGGCAAGTCGTCAAGACTTTTATAAACTTTTTGGTATTTTCCAATTTGAAAACTCTCTTTTAAACTCAACAGAAATTCAGTGACAATTATTTATTTATTATGTGTTCCCTCAGATTTTTTATATAGTATTAACACATGAATTTTTTTTTATCTTGTGAGATAAATTATTTTTAATTTAAAAGTCATTCTCTAATAAATTTCTTCCATTATTAGTTTATTGCAAAACAAACATTAATAATGATCTAATATTTAAATTAGTAAAGACAAAATATAATATAAAAATATTTAATTTATAAATATAATATAAAGAAAATATATTCTCTAATAAGAATTCTAGTATTTTTCAATATCTTTCTCTTTAGAGATTAATTACGTTAACCTCACCCTCTTTCTTTTTTCGGCCTTCCCCTTTTAAAGCAAGAATCTTAAGCAATTACATATACTAAAAACTCCCTACAATTGTTAACTCTCCATTATTAATAATTTCCCCAATCATGGGTACAAACCAACTCCTATAATCTTTAATAAAAATTATATACTACAACGATTTCCAATTTCTAGTAGTAATAGAATTCGGCACTAGAAACTAAAAAATAAAAGTAATTTTTAAGATTTTTGCTTTATCATTTTTTAGTAGCAACAAAGTTTGGTACTAGAAACTAAAATAAAAAAGTAATTCTTAAGAATTTTGTTTTATTATTGTGCACCTTGCCTTTTAAAACCCATATTTAGCCTTGTAGAGTAGTCAGCTTGTATAAGCATTATAGAGTTTCTAGGCTTATATATAAGTCTTTGAGGATTCTTGAACCTATGTATGCTTTTAATTTTATTGGCAAGCCTATAAGAAGGCTTTAGCTCAATTTGGTGAACCTATGAATTCTTGGACTTGTATAAGTTATTAACTCAATTTGACAGATCAGCAAGTCCACTTGTCGAGCTTGTAGGTCTTTAAGAATCTTTAGATATGAATAAACTCTGTAGAATCTCTAGTTTATATTAAGCTCCTAGAATTTTAGGATATTTAATAAGCGTGTAACAAATCACCAATGTTTTTTTTCATTTAAGCACATAATTATAATCTCTTTAGGAGCATAATAGTAAATTTTTCTTTAAAGGTAAATATAAAATAAACATTTATATTCATTTAAAATTGAAATTACTTACGTTTAAATTATAGAATACTTGGGAAAAAAAGGGGGGAAGGTGTTTATGTAGAAAATTAAATAATAACAAATCAAAACACATTAAGAATTGCTCCTACCTAGATGAACTAAAAGTAAATAAATTTCTAACTAATTAACTTAAACATACCACAAACAAATTACAATAATAAATTCAATCAACGTTTCCAAAAAAAATGATAATAAAAATTGAACACAAGGATTGGTTAACAAAAGAAAACTTTAAGAAGAATTTTTTATAGGATAAAAACTTTCTAAATTATTCAAGAGCCACCTTAAATTTTACTAGTGAGAGGTAGTGATTTTTCTTACAAGAACTCTTATAATTCTAATAATCAAAACTCTGATTGTTTGTTATTCCTATAAAATCACAGATGACATGTTTTAAGGTCGGAACTTTAGCCACCAATAACTTTTGATTCTTTCTTGAAGACTTGAAGACTTACAATTGGGTTTTAGTGAGAGAAAACTATAGTGATTATAGCGTCTAAGAAAAATCAATAATAAATTATAAAGAACAAGTAAAGATTTGTGATTCTTTAAGGGAAAATGAGTTTGGAAGGCTATGGGAAACTCAAAGTGATGCTCTTTACTTAAGGGAACAAGAAAAATTAAAAATAACTCTCACAAACCTTAACTTCATGACTTGATATTTTATATTTTTGCAAAGGTGCTCGAGCGGAGGTCTAGCAAGCTTCCCAAATAAGTAGGTCACTTGAGGGAATGTTGAGTAAAGGTCGAGTGTCAAGTCTTTAGAAAGTGGCCGCTCAGCACTAAGTTGAGCAGTGGTCAAGCCTTGAAAGCCACTAGAGGCCACTCGAGCATTTGTCGAGTGTTGATTGAGCGTTAACTCTCTAACTTTGATCCATCAAGCCTACTTGGGTACCTATCAAGCACAAGTTAAGCACTAAGCCTCTGAAACACTCCAAATGTCTGTTACAAGTACCAATCGATCACCAAACAATATCACAACCTCTAAAAATACTAAATACCTATTTTTGTTCATAAATGAACTAACAAAAAAATCCTTACAAAAATAAAAAATTATAATTTAATATTCTTTTAAAGCATACCTGTAATTGACTTAATAATGGCATATGCATGACTAAACAAAAATATTTCAATCATTTATAAGATAAAATATAATTACTATTTCTAAAGGGGCTTACCTATCATTTGCTAACAAAGGTTGTGAAAATTAGTGGTTGTTGTGGCTTTCCTTTTCTGTCCTTTTGTGCTTTTCTTTTACTATATATTTTTAATAATATTTTTTTTTTTATAAAAAATCTTATATGTACTGAAACACTTTAACTAATTTCATTTTTCAATATATTATTAATAAGTTTTTAAAAAGTAAGAAAAAAGATAATCACAAATTGCTAATTTGTAGGAAATAAATAATTAAATAACCTTTTTCTAGTCAAGAAAGAAATATTTTACTAAATTTATTTACTGGAAATCACACTTCATCATAATTCCCATTATACTGAAAGAATATTATGGCTTAAACATGCAACAAATTTATAAATTTTGACAACAATATAAGTATTTCATACATAAATTCAATATATATTAAATATATGTGTATAATGTTAGCTATGGGTGAGTTTTTTTACTTTACTAACTTGAAAATTTGATGAAGATAAGTTTCAAATCTATGAAACCTTCATAATTTACACCATTCAAGAAGATAGAGAAGTTTGGCCTAATTTTAAAGAGAGAGTGAAGCTTATTTTGTTTTTTATCATGTGAAAAATAAACAAATATGCCCCATTTTATATTTTTCCTTGATTTTGATTTAAATAAATAAGATATTTATTCAATAAATATTCTTATTTATTATTTAATCCTTATACTTATCAATAATTATAAAGTTAACAATTAAATAAATTAATAGATAAGTGTGAACTAAAAGCGAAATGATAATTATTTAATAAATAATTAACTATTAAGTAAATAATTAAATATATCTTCAATGGTTTAATGATAATTATCAAATAATTATTAATTATGAAGGTAACTTTTAAAAATTTATGTTTAGGTCCTTTGATAATTTTTATTATCAATATGTCATATAATTTATACTAAATTACATAAAACTATAAAATTATGTAAATTTTTCAAATACTTTAAAATCACACACACACACACACACACACACACACACACACACACACACACTCTTTTTCTCTTTGACAATTAAATTATTTCAGAAAGTGCTAGCCATCCATAAATAATATTTTTTCTGTTTTTCCAGTATCTCTTAATTCATTGAATTATTAATGTGATTATATGAGTTCACTGTGGATTAGCTGTGAACTAGTTTTGGACGATTTAGATTTAAATACTTTGAAAGTTCGATGACTATAGTCATAGAAGTATTCCATTGAACTCATTCAAATTGTATGTACTATATGAATAACATTTTTCTATTGTCTAAACCTAATCAAGTAAAAGTTCATAAAATGTCAAAATCCTAAACCGATGTAAATACGAATCATCAATGAATATGACTTGAACTCGTCATTATGAACTTTTTTATATAACTTTAATTTACTTTGACCAGAAATTTACTTTTCAAGTATTTATTGATATTCATTTAAAAATTCAAATTTAAACAAAACCAGTAGATACCACAATCCTATATTTATATCGAACCAATGGATTCCATCTTGATCATCATTCATTTTCAATGCAAACAATACATAAACTTTAACATACAAGGCATGATTAGTCTCACATTTATAAATTGTATAAATTATGTGCATTCATATCAGATTTAACTATAATGTCTCAAGTTAAAAGATTACATCGCACACTAGTATAATTATATGACAAATTATTGACTACATACTTTACTATATTTTTTATCGTCATTTAGTCATGTTCGAAAAATAATTCTCTAACTACTAATCCACACTAATGTCTTAATAATGTGAATTTCATCATTATTTATACTAATATCATTTAATGAGATTCACCGAAAACATTTAGTATACTTACTATGTGATGCTATTATCCATTCAATATCATTTACGTAGAGAACAATTTTAATAATATCATTTAATTTATAATAAAGTCATTTACTATTGTATCTCATACCCATCTTTTTAAGATGATAGTTTAGCTACTTCCATGCCATTACTTTAGTTAGTTGCTCAACGATATTGTCTGTTGAATATACTTTCTGAATAATTATTTCTTCAGCTCTAGCAAACTTTTTCAAATTTTGATATTTGTGCTGAATATGTGTAAACTTTTGGTGTGCTCTTGGTTTCTTTGCTTGTGCAATAATTTTAGTATTGTCACAAAATATAATTAACGAATAAGCCATATTTGGAACCACATGTAGTTCAGATATGAATTTACGCATCCAAACAACTACTTTTGTTACTTTTAAAGTGACAATATATTCAGTTTTAGTAATAGAGTCTGCCATCATTGTTTGTTTAGAACTTTCCCAATTGACCTCACTTTTATTACATACAAAAATAATGCTAATGTAAACTTTCTATTATCAACATTTGATTGAAAATCATAATTTGAGCATCCTTGAATGCTTAACTTTGAATATCCATACCTCATAATCAAATCCTTAGTCATTCTTAAGTACTTAAAAAATTTCACTACTAATCAATATTTTTCCTTTAGATTAGCTTGATATTTACTTGTAACACTTACAGTTTATGGTATATCAGGTCTAGTACATAGCATTGCATACATTAAGTCACATATAGCCAAAACATAAGGTACATTATGCATCTGTTGTTGCTTTTCATTAGTCTTTGGACTCATATTTTTAGAAAGATGAAGACCATGAATAAAAGGCAAGAGACCTCTCTTAGAGTTCTCCATATTGAATCTTTTGAGCATTCTTTTTATGTACAATCTCTAAGATAATCTAATTATCGTTTTTGCTCTATTTCTATAGACACAAATTTCAAAAACAAAAGTCACTTTTAAGTCTTTCATTGAGAAGGTTTTAGATAATTGGACTTTCACCTCAATCATCATGCCAACATTATTTTTTATCAATAATATGTTTTTTTACATACAATATAAGAAATTTAATGGCATGATATTTAACTCATTTATAAACACAATATTTATCTAAGTTTTTTATAAACCTAAATGATTTGATCACT
The DNA here is from genome assembly GCA_032402905.1 of Khaya senegalensis. Taxonomy (NCBI): domain Eukaryota; kingdom Viridiplantae; phylum Streptophyta; class Magnoliopsida; order Sapindales; family Meliaceae; genus Khaya; species Khaya senegalensis. The sequence goes on from CP135535.1 coordinate 5,221,127, forward strand.
TTATTAAATTGAATATTCTAACTTCTAGAAGTTTATTTCAATTCATAAATGAATTGATGTAACTTGCATACTTTATTTCTATTTATAGTGGATACAAATCTACGAACTATTTCATATAAATATTTTTCTCAACATACCTATTGAGGAATATAGTTTTCACATCCATCTACTAGATCTTATAGTTATGGTACTTTGCAATAGCTAACATAATTCGGATGGACTTAGTCATAATTACGGATGAAAAGATCTTTTCATAATCTAACCTTTATTTTTGAGTATAACCTTTTGCCACTAGCCAAGTTTTATAGGTCTTTACTTAGCTATCTTTACCAATCTTTCTATTTACAGTCAATGAGAACTATTCCTTTAAGTGAATCAATAAGTATCTAGACTTAGTTAATGTAACATCTTAAAATTTTTATACTCTTAAAACTCTGTCATGGAGTTATAATACAGTATTTTTGAGAGTTTTGATAAGAGAGAGAGTTGACCGATATTTGGGACAGCGTACTGTATGAGCAAAAAACACAGTATTTCATTATCGGTATCAGAAATTTGACGGTAGAAGCGGAAAGCTGTAATTTTCGTCGTACGTGCCCGATTATATAAGCGGAACGGGGTCAGAAAATTCAAAAAATGAATTTCACTTTTTTCCTCCCTTTTCTCTCTCTTCTCTCTTTCCTCCCCACGGTTCTCTCTCTTGTGAATAGTGACTTTCGTCACCGGACCTCAGATCACCTCACCATCAGCGAGTGGAGGACCGCCGGGCCGTCGTGAGTGCAACGCCGCAAACCCCACCCCGATCGCCATCGCCACACGCCATCACGCGCCGCTGGAAGCTTCGCCGACGTGAACTTTGATCGGCGATTCATGGCGGTCCACGGCGAGTTGACCGACACCTCTGGCGCGTCTGGCACCGTCTCGCCTCCCTCTTCACGGTGGTGTGCCCTGTTCCGGCATTTGGTCACCAGATTCCGGCAAGGGAAGGCTGATCGAGAAGGTGTCTTTTTGGTAAGATTTCCGGCGATTGGCGTAGCTCCAGTGGAATTTGAACCAATCAGTATGCTCTCCGACACTCGTACTTCGACGCGATATGTTTAGATCTCAATTTGAAATGAGTTTCGATGATGATTTGAGGGTCCAAAGTAAGTACCTTAAAATATGAAATTTTAGGATGATTAGTGATTTTGAAGGCTTTAATTTGTGCTTTGTGGCATATGGACACCATGGACAGCATCCCGACATCGCAAGGATCGCGATGGTATATTTCGTTCGTAGAACGAAAATCGAAATTTCGTGGATTAAATAGTACTCATAAATAGTGCCCGTAAACAGTAACTTATACGTTTTTCGAAAAAAAACCTGTAGCGTATGGAGGAGTATTTCGAATGCGTATACCCTCTCTGAGACAGTTTTTCATCATTCATATAGGCATTGGGTGCCCGGAGGTAAGATAATATAATATTTAAATTGTGAAAATATAGGTTTTAATATTTATAATATTTATAATTGCATGAATGTACATCATAATAATAGGTTAAATTGTAGAAAAGTCCCATTGACGGGGAATGGGCATGATTGTGCAATTAGAAGTGTTAATGTCCGTGTGTTAGATATATATATATATATATATAGTTATAAGCGTAATACAATTACTGTCGACCTGCAGTGCTAGATTAGGTATTCTATAATACCTATACAGCATTGTATGTCCCATGTTTATATTTATATATTTATATGGTAGGTACGCTGGTATATACATACGTAATTATACCCTTATGATTGAATGATTGAGTAGATGTTACACTTGATGTTTTGCAATGCTATCTGAATGAACATGTGTGTATACGTTAGTATGTTATAATTATTGTGCCATAGTAAGGTAATGAGTATATTTTGACTTGTGATGATATATTGGGATTGCGTGTAATGACGCAATATATAATAACCGATTAAAATATATATCTGTAAATTTGTATTAATAGTGATATAGTGTATCCATGTGTTTGGATTATAATATATTTCTGTATTTTATCTTGATTGCTGTATGGTGTATTTATATGCCAGAGTGGAATATGTTTTCACAACTTAGTACTGCTAGCCTTACGATAAATCCATGCGTGTAAAGTCTTTTTTTTTAGAAGATAGGGACTAATAAACGTGTTTCATAGGTAATTATATTATCTATTATGAAATTATTAACGTGCTGCTTGATTAATGTAGGCAAAATGGTCATGTTGTCATGACTGAGTTGACTATGAATAAATCTGTGTGGATAACTGGTATAATTGGGATAATTATGGATCGGTAGTTTTTCCGTTACCCTAGTAAAGCCGCTCAGGATGGAGCAGTATCATTATAGTAAGACTGTAGTGTCCTTCGGGATATGTTAAACCCACAACAGCTCCGGATTGATAATAAGACTGTGGTGCCCTTCGAGGTATGTTGAACCCACAGCAACTGAGAAATGACAATAAAAACCATGGTGCTTGAGGGGTATGTTGAACCTATGGTAGGAAGTGGCTATTCTCCATGGCGTCCTTAAGTACGTGCAACCCATGGCAGAACTAATTATATTGTTGGTTTAAGGAACCCGGTGTGGGCGAATGACCATTGTATACATATATTGAAGTGTACGGTGGATATCATGACCACGATCCATAATTTACTTAATTATAACCGATCTATAAGGAAATGAATTCTTGTGTCTACTAGATTCAAACTATATGGTAGAATATTTCTAACTGCTAAGCGTTGCTTGTGTTTGTGTGAATAGCGATGAGGCAGTAACACGTTGTGTTCTATTTGGTATGGGGACTGTCCTGATTTTCTTGTGCAGGTAGGGCAGCTTATATGTATAGGCAAACTCTTGCCGAATTCCTATAAGAAATACTATTCATAGAGCCATTCATGATCTCCCTTTGTATTCTGGTTTTCCTATGTAGCGGAGGGTCTAGGATTACCTTTAGTTGCAGTCACAAACAGATTATTGTTATGATTGTGGATTGCGAAAATGGCGGAAGTCTAATCACACCTTGGCAAGTGTCAATTCTTTAAGAGAGAATTTAATCTTGCAGAAACAAAGAGCTAACATCAGCTTGAAAAAGGGGAATTAGTATTTAAATAAGATAATGGGTGAGGCAATAAATATGCTACCTCACTTATAGTATATAGAATCCTATTTAACTTACCAATATGTTTGTGAAATAAAAAGAATATGTGTGAATTCATAATAAGATTAAAGATTATGTGAGAAACTTGAGAATATTGTAGAAAAGGCGCATTGGATGTATTACAGGTTATTCAACATATTAGTTTACACGTTTATTTGTATGGTTGAGAATACGGTATGAAATGATGGTGCAGGAACTATGTTATGAGTTTACATTATTATTGTCGGTATACTTTAGTGAACGACTAGTATTAGATTGATATGTGTCCTTATAATAGTATAGTCAATGTTTAATGTAGGTGAAAGAATCCCTAGTATGGGATAGAGAATGAAAGACGCGTATTTGTGATTATGGTACAACTGTTCGGTGGTTTTGATTCAGTGAGAATAAGGAGATAATATGAATGTATGATAAAATAGACTGGTAATGAACCAGTATTGAGATAATTGTGATATGTGGATCGAATATGTATGTTCCATCTCACTCAGTTGGGTTTGTAAGCCGGTTTCTAATGGAGGTATGACGTTAAAACTGTGGTACCCTGAGGGGTAGGTGGAATCCACAACTGTTCTCCAAATGGCCTAGTGGCCTAGAGTAACAACCATGATCCATGATGTTTTTAAGTATAATCTATCACTTGTAAACGCAATAAATTTCCATCACCAACCTTTCGAGTGTGGAAATGGCATACAAAAACAGTGTTATCGTTTTTACTAATACCCTCGGTTGTATCTATATTTAGGTGTTGGAAATATTTGTATTCTATGGGGGCATTGATTGTGTGCCTAGGATATTTTGGTTATCTCGGGCCGAGGGTGTAATTGATATTGTGTGGTTATACTAGCTTTTAAGCAGTTCCTCTGTGTGGGGCCGTGACATTAGTTGTTATCTATAAGAATAATTATGTAATAATTTTATATGGTCATGTAGGTGTTCGTTGATAAGAATAGAAATAGAATTTAAGTGGACACAAGTGATAAAGTGATTCATTTAGAAAATATATATTGTTTGAGATTGCATTATTTGTGTATGGTATATCATGAGGACTGTTACTATGATTGAGATATTTATACAGAATTCATAGATGATATTGTGCTTAGAGTTCTAGAGGAGATGATATGATATCTTGTGTACATTATTGAGCATATGCTTGTCGGTACATGTACATTGATATGTGGACATGCATTTACTTGTGTGTGTGGAATTGTGTGAAATGGCCAAAATAAGTAGGAATTCAGGTAACATGCTACTTCCTTTATTTAAGTATTGTATTATCTTACTGAGCCATGTGGTGTGCTCACCCCTTTGTGGGATTATTATTTTTAGGTGAATACGATATAACGGTAGCGGTTCTGAAAAGTGCAGTTGAGGTAAAGATTTTCGGACAGGGCATAGTATATCTAAGGTTTAGGCCATTGCTATGTAATTTTCTTTCTGTGTACTCTGAAATATTAATTTTATTAAAATGCATAACAATTCTTTAGAAAAAAAAAATACTATTTTAGTTGTTACTATTTATGTGGTTACTTTCTATAAATTCTTTTGAACAAATGAAAATTTCGCTTCACTATGAGAAAGCGTTGATTTTTGTCTTTTCGATAATTTCAATGTACTATATGCCACATGAATAGAAATGAAAGGAAGGGGGTGTTACAGTTAACACACATGGACTGTATCTCAGAATCCATGACCTTTAGCCATTTACTTACATCTTTATTTAAGATAACTTCTTCATAACTTTTAAGATCATTACCATGATTAATTTTTGCCATTAAGGATGAGTCAAAATCATGCTCATAGAGAAATTCGTATCATTTTAGAGGTTTTGATACTTTAGAAGATCTTTAAATTGGAATTGGTACTGGCTAGATGTTCTAGTTTCAACATTGTCAGTTTGAGGTTCCAAATACTCTTCTTTAAGTTCAATATCTTTTCCTGCACCATCTTTTTCTAAGAATTCTTTTTCTAAAAAATGTGCACTCCTACTAATCGAAACTCTTTGATTAGAGGAGAAATAGAAATAATATCCTAAATTATTTTTAGAATATCCAATAAATCAACCTTTCTTTGATTTTACACCTAACTTATCAATGTTAACTAACTTAAATTCTCATATAAGTAAGATTGGGTTTCATACTATTCTTTATCTCATATAAAGTATTATGGACTAATTTTGATGGAACTTTATTAACGATATGCATAATAGTTTGTAGGCATATCTCCACAAATATGCTAATAAATTTGTGAAACTTATCATAAATCGCATCATATCTAATAAGGTATGATTCATTCTTTTCACTACACCATTAAGTTATAGTGTATAAGGATAAGTCAAATAAAAAACTATTCCATTATCTTTTAAGAATTCTCAAAACTCTGAACTCAAACATTCTTCTCCACAATTTGATTGTAGAGCTTAATATTCTTTCCCATATATTTCTTTACTTCATTTTTAAATTCTTTAGACTTTTCAAGGGATTCAGATTTATATCTTAACAAATACACATACTTATACTGTGATATATCATTAGTAAAGGTAATGAAATACTTAAATTTTTCTCTAGCTACCTTACTGAATGGTCTACACACATCCGTATGTATAAATTACAATGGTTCTTTAACTTTCTTACTTTTATCTAAAGAGCGATTTGGTCATTTTCTCTTGAAGACATGATTTACAAATTGAGTAGGGTTTTGAACCTAATGAGCCTAAAATTCCACTTTCTCCAAGTTAAATTATTCGTTTCTTTTTAATATGATCTAATTTATGATGCCATAAAATTTTAAGATTTATTTCATTTTGAATTTTTTTTTTTTGATAATTGATGTAATTGAACCATGATTGCTAAATTTAAGAATATACAAATTATTTGTATTTAATGGTCTACCAACTAATATATTTCTCAGATGTCATAAACATTCATTTCTATTAGACTGTACATTATAATCATATTTACATAATGCAGAAATAGAAATAATATTACTAATAATTTTAGCAAAAAACAAAATAGAGTGTAAATCAAATCAAAATATGCTCAGTAAATAGTTTAAGTTGACAAGATCCTCTAGGTTTTCAGCAACTATTGCTCTATTAACCATTCTCAAAATGATCTCATCTTTCTACAGTGTTGAACTATTCAATATCGCTTACAAAAAGACACATATATGAGTAGTAGCTGCTAAATCAAGTATTCATAATTGATTATCTAAAATAATATTTAATTCATAATCAATCATATTATAACTATATATACATTTTCTAGTTTTTTTAAAACTCACAAGGTATAGAAGATAATTCCTTTTCTAGTGTCCTTCTTTTTCGCAATGGAAACAATTTCTTTTTATTTTTATCTTTTCTGCTTTAATCTAAACTTTCTTAAAATTCTTCTTTTTTGAACCAACTTTTGATCATTTCTTTTATGTTTTCCATAACTTTTTGCTGGTCACACTATATAAAGCTATGTGGACATCCTTATATCTCTTTCCTTTATTATTTGTTTGTAAAACTCTTAAAGCTTATTAAGTAACTTAGGGAGAGTTCAGTCAATCATGTTTAAATTATAATTAGTTATAAGTGATTTATAACTAGTCAAGAGTGATTAAAGAATAAAATTCACCTTAAGGCAATCTCATATAACCACCCTATGTACATCCAATTGTCTTGGAAGATTAATCATCTTAATGCCATGATCATCTAGTAGCATCCCTTCTCTGAGTCTCATACTAAAAAGAAAAGCACATAATTCATATTCTACCACTCTAGAATTCTTGCTATACAATTGTTGTAAAGTGGTAAGGATATCATTAGCATTATAGACATTCTTATGCTTTTTTTGGAGTTCTCTATTCATTAAGGGTAACATGTAGCTCGAGCTATCTTATTATCCTTGTGCCATCTATCAAATGCTTCACATTCATATTGTGAAACATTCTAATCAGTCTGGAGTGGTAAGGCTACTTTCAAGATGTAAGCAATTTTGTCAAAATTGAGAATTATTCTCATATTTCTCAACTAGTTCTTAAAATTTTGCTATATCAAAATATTGTTATCAATATTTTTAGGGAAATATTGTTTGACATTTTGTATATTTTGTTTATATCATAACTATGAAAAACTGTAAGAAATAAAGAATTGATTAATGTTTAATATATTTTAAATAATTTGAATTATAACAATTAAACAATTTGAATGTTATTTTAAATGCTAATGATATTAACTTCTACTATTTAACTTAAATCATACACTTCTCAAGTTAAGATTCAAAAGTTTCATTGAATTTTAATAAATTAAAATTTTAGTAAGAAATCAAATTTTTATTAAAATTAATTAACCTAACATAATAGAAATCTTGGCAAATTAATGAATAAGTAGAAAAAAATTTTCTTTTACATCTCATTTAAGACTTGATTTATTTTTCTTACCTTAATCTTGGATACCTCACGTAATAGAAATCTGGGTACCTTAAATCAATTAAATTCGAACCATTATATATTTTTAAAATGTAATTCTCATCTGTACCTTATATTATAGAAATCTTAGTCTAGATGAAAATATACATCTAAAAATCAAATAACTAAATTCTATAACAGTAATACTATACTCCTCACATAATAGAAATTTTGAAATATGATATCAAGTCACAGAATTTCTTATTATTCCACTATATGAGACATGGATTCAAAAATTTTGTTAAGGAGTTGATATATATGTTATTCTAATATATATATCATATAGATATGTATGTTTTTGTTAAAATTTTATTACATGTAATTATTAACAATTCTTTAATTCTTAAGCACGTGTAACACTTACATGTTGTCTGTAATATTATTGATTTGCTTATAAATTCTTCTCTTACAAGAGAATTTTTTGATATTTATTGACTTGTCATTTTAAGGTAATTGGTTAAACCAAAAATCGTAATATTTTGATTATATGCATGGTTTAATATATATATATATATTAAACCATGCATATAATCAAATTAAATGCATAAACAAAACATTACCACACACACACACATATGCATTTAAACACTTTAAACACATAACACATACAATAAGTCAATTATACTAACAAGCAAAATCAATTAATCACTACATAAATACACACACACACACACAAACACACACACACACACACAAACACACACACATGTGCACGTGTATATAATGCATCAACTATTGATACATTTACATGTTTAAAACATTTAAACATATATTTAAGACCATGATGACAATATTTTAAAACATTTAAACACATATTTAAGACCACGATGAAAATATTTTTCCTCACCAACTTAGAATGGTTAAAATGTGAAATTAAGGAAATAAAACACCTTCTATTTCCCGGCATCCCTTTTCATCTAAAACTTATCATTAACCATATTTGAATTTGATGAAAAACAATCTTCCACTGAAATTCATGCTTGGTCGAAAATCATAGAATTCTAAGTGCATGATTTTATATTCATTTAAACCATTATAACATCATAAGGAACTTAAATTAATGAACATATTTGCATCTCATGCAAATTCACCCATTAATTTTCAAAATCTCCTCTTTATGACTTCTAATCATATTAAAACATCAAAATACATGTAAATAATTCAACCGAAGTTCATAACATCATCATTAGTCATCTAATCATATTAGATTCAATGATTAAATCAGATTTTCCATGAAAAGCCCTAGGTGGCAGAATATACGCATATGTGTTCCTTTTCATTTTCACTTCAATACAAGCAAATCATGGTCATCTATCATCCTAATCATGCTTGTGTTATTTAAAAGGATTCTAAGGCCTAACATGCAACAAATTCAAGAATTTTTTGCCAATACCATTAACATCTCACGTTTATTTTGCAAAATATATATGTATGAGATATCAACCAATGATGAGTTTCTAAACTTGTTAGGTTGATGAGTTGATAAAAAATGTTCTCAAATCTATGAAACCCTAATAATCTACATCATTCAAATTATAGAAAGAGAAAGTGACAAATCTTAGAGAGAGAGACTGCTAATCATCCATAGATAATATTTTCTCTCTCTTACACATTTGTCAATTCATTGAATTATTGATTTGATTATGTAAGTTCATTGTAGATTAGTTGTGAACTAGTTGCAAACTCTTTATATTCGAACACTTCAAAAATTTAACCACTATGATTCATATCTAGTAATATGCTATAATCCTTAAATCACAATAAAAAAGTACTTCATTTAACCCATTCAAATTATGCATACCATGTGAGAAATATCTTTTTGTTATCCAATCCTAATCAAGTAAGGGTTTATGAAATGTCAAAATTCTAAATCAATAAAAATACGAATAATCAATCAATATATCCTGAACGAACTCTTTCATATAATTTTAATTTATCTTGATGAGAGATTTACTTTTTATGCATTTATTAATACTCATTTAAGAACTTGAATTCAAACAAAATCAGTAAATATTTCAATCTTATATTTATATCGAACCAACAAATCTTATTTTGACCATCATTTATTTTCAATACAAACAATATATGACTAAATCAACTTTAACATATAAGATATAAGTAGTTTTATACTTATATACCACATGAATCATGTATATTCACATCAAATTTGATTATGATATCTCAGATTAGAGGATTATAATGCACACTAGTATGATTATATAACAAATCATTAACTATATGCTTTATCATATGATTTATCGTCATTTGGTCATATTAAAAAAATAGTTATCTAACTATTAATCCATATTAATATCTTAATAATGTGACTTTTATTATTACTCATACTAATATCATCTCATGATATTTATCGGAGATATTTAGTATACTCATTATGTGCCACTATTAACTATTTAATATCACCTATATAGGAAACAATTTTAATAATATTATTTAACAATTAAATGAATTCTTTAGAAAATTCATAAAATACTTTATTTAAATACATGACAAAATAAAAAAATATCATATATATGTGAATAAACAATACTTTCTTTCATTAATTATAAACTATAAATATACATACAAAGTAAATTATTTCTGAGATTGATAACACGAATGGTTTCTAGGGTATATTCTAATATACGTTAGTAAAGATGAAATATAATATAAAAATATTTAATTTATAAACAGAAGAATAAGGAAAATATATTCACCAATGAGAATTCTAGTGTTTGTTAATATCTCCTCTTTGGAACCTAATAATGTTAATCTCCTCACTTTATTTCTTCCTCCTTCCCCTTTTAAGGAAAGAGTTATAAGCAATTACATATAATGATAACCCCCTATAATTGATAATTCTCCACTGCTAATAACTCCCCTACTTATGACAAAAACCAACTTTTTAATAAAAATTATGTACTATATTATGTAACAATTTCAGGAAGGAGATGATCATATCTTTATTTGGTTGACGCATTAAAGCATAAAGAAAATTCTTATTAATAATGCTTGATTTATTTAATTTAAGTTATTGTTCTAATACACTTTTACAACATTTTACTTGATAAGATTATCGATTTTGATTAAGAAAAAAAAAAAGTTAAAAGGATAAAATCCAAATTAAAATACTAATATCTTTAACATCAATTGGGTTTGATTTTAAGGTGAATTATATATATACCACATCAATGTAATGTGGCTTTTGCATAATTAATTTTAGAAGCACTATTTGCAAAAGTACACATAATTATTAAATACAAATAAAATAATATTTTATTAAAATACTTTGTCATATATCTACTTATTCTGTAATAAATTAACTTAAAGTTACTTATTACTCTATATAAAATTCATAGTTTATATTAAAAAAAATTGTTATATGAATATTCAAGTGGTGTTAATTAATAATAATATTTACATCAAAATTTATTGTTTAGAGCATGTTTACGCCAAAACAATTATATTATAAAATTTTAAATTTAATAAAATTATTTTTTGAATACTATAATAATATATTATTTATATTTATTTTAAGTTAATCAAATTTTATAGTATTAAAAATTTATAATATAAATCAGTACCTAATATAAATAAATTAAGAATAAAAAAATTAAAAAAAATAAATAAATTAGTGTCTTACTTAGAACGAATAAATAAATTTGATATATTTTAATCTCTTAACTAGTCAACTTACAGTCAAAAAATTTTTGAAGGGAAGATAAGTATGTTTTTCTACAAAACATTAGCGAATGTATATTATAAAACTCCTTTAATTATATTATAATGGTCATACAATATTTATTTACATATTACAGACAAAATATTGACCTTTATTATTACTATTCTAATATAGTTTGTTAAAAAATGTTAATAAAAATTTTAAAAATTTGATACCATGCCATGTATGATTTTAAAACTGATAAATTAGAGTAATTGACAATATATGTGTGAGTATTTTTAAAATTAATGAGATCAAATTGTATATTTTACCAAATTTTATGTATTCAACAATCTTTTTTTTTGTTTTAAATTCCAACAATTTTTTTTATCAATTTCAATAAAGTACTATGAAAGAGAGATATAAAAATATATATAATTATTCAAAAATATTTAACTCTTAAAATAATTTGTAGAGCATAAACAAAGGGTTCATTTATCATTGGACCAATTCCACTTTGCTTTGGAAGTAAAGTTAAAAAGATGTTTGATAATATCAACATTTAATATGACTTTATAATTTTTTTTAACTAAAATTTAACATATAATGTTTCTATCTGTAATAGTTTTAGTTTAAAAATCACCACACCTTACTACATCTCAATAATAAACTATCCAAATTTTAAGAATATATTTAAAATTGAAATTTTGTGACTTTAAATAAGAAATTATTATGAGATTGAATACATATGAAGGGTGATAATAAGAAATTATTATGAGATTAAATACATATGAAAGGGTGACTGATAAATATTATAGGGAATTTGATATTTTTTTCATATTCCATTTCTGAGTTAAAAAAATAAAAATGGAAAAAACATATTTGATTAAGTTTTTTAAAAAATATTTTTCATATTTTAAAGTATACTAATAGCGGTGAACTTTTCTTCTCTTTTTATATATAATTTGAAATCCCATACAAAGAAAGAAATACAGTCGTCTCAAAATATACTTTATAAATATAGTTGTAATTTATATTATAAACTATTGATAAAAAAAACTAGCAAAGTACTTTTTCCTAAGCTTTTACGATGTAAATGTATTTTTTAAACAAAATTATAAACGACATTAAATTAATGGGATAACAACAAATAAGTTCTAAAATTTAAAATAATAAATAAAATATATTTTAATAAATTATTCCCTGACTTTAGTTGTTATTTAGTTTTATATTGTTATGTGGCCAAATAAAGACTAAATTAATTATTTCATCAAAATTCAGTTACTAATTTATTAATATCACAACAGTGATTCCAAAGACTAACTAGAGCAGAAAATTCATTATAAAAAATATAATTTTCATGGACATTCATAAATAATTAATGAGAAGGGCGGACTCTATAATTAAAAAAATATTTAGGTGTATTTATTAATACTTATTTAATATTTATATTTATACATTTTTATATTTAATTATTATTTATTTTTATTCTTATAAAACTATCCTAGGTACGATAATACCTTTTTTCAAATCATATAAACATTTGAAATTTTGAATAAGGAAAACTAATGTTTAGAAAAAGCAAAGTTCACAATATAAATGTGCACTTCTTGAAATTAAAATTTTTTGTATAAAATATAAATATATTTTTCATTATATATGTATATATTTTATTTTATAGTGTTAGAACTATGAAATTAAGGATAATAATTTTTTATATAACCTACCAAAATATAGGAATCCAATACAAATTAATGAATACGAGTTAATGTAACACCCCTCTATTTAAAATCCATTACATAAGATATAATCTGAATTTTTTTTTTTTAAACATAAAGATATATCTATATATATATATATATATATGTGCGAAAGTTGGATATGTATAATATCCTGGTTACACACATAATCCATAGTATGTAACCCAAAAATATAAATTTACTGTACCAACGTATATATATATATATATATATATATACATACATATAGATACATATGCATAACTATGCATTAACACCAAAAAAAATACCCCCATCATCAAAATACTAGCCCTGTTAACGCCTCGAAGAGTTCGCATCCATATCCCGCGGCGTCACATTACCTGTAAAAACCACAATCCACAAAGGGTGAGCGAAACAGCTCAGTAAGGAAACATAATATTCTAGTACAGAATTTGTTTCCCTATCATATATACTATACGATACTGATGACGTAGAGGTTATTAAACTTATATCGCCTTAACATAATCTGACGAGATAAATACACTCCGACCCTATGCTCTGTATCACTATCCACATAATGCTCATAGTTATTATATAGAATGTAAATAAATCTACATGCATTTCGAAATAAAAAACACATGACATTTTTAACAAATTATCGACAAATATATGACCGGTCGTGCTAACACAGTTATGGATCGTGGCCACAAAGTAAATTCGCCCAACCCTCATCTATTTACATCACTCGTCTATCGGGCTGAGCATATATTTTATACATGATCGATCATATAATCTGGCTATAACCAAACCAGCGGGTGTAAAGGGTATCTGAATATTCGGATCCATAACTAATGTAGTCACACAATTAATACCACATGGCCTAAAACCATGCATTTATTTCTTTTTGAAAACTATTGTACACTTAAACCATGCACAATAAATACCACATATGCGCACCTATACACACAGAAATGATAAATAACGTTCACATCTCGATTTTATGCGCATATAAAATTCGTTCATATAATGAATGTATAATACACTTGCGGATAGTGATACCTAACCAACAATTCATAACACTTCCATAATCACATACACTTGCAAATACCCAGTCTACCAATTTCACTGGGATTTATTCATCACAATTATAATTTCTACTATTACATAAATATATCGTATACTATCCAATATTAATGGATAACCATATCAACGCATCATTTACTAATAAAGAAAATTTACATAATAATTATAACTACTATAATTATTATGACAACTAACGTGTAACGTTTTGAATATTACAATCTATTATAAATTCTATTAACCACGCTCCAATTACACGGCCATAATAATAATTCATTTATGCATTCCAACAACCATATAAAGTATCATACATACATAAAACATCAAAATATTTCTAAATTTCCACAATAATAACCAAAGTTACCATTTTACCCTTCCTTAAAATTCTTCCTCATTTTGTCCACCCAAATCAATTCCTACTAATTTCATTTGCTCCCTAACATACCTAACACATTCAAACATACCATAACATGTTAAAATATAACATTTAGAGGCTTAATGAACAGTACTCCGAATTTACCATTTTGCCCCTCTTTCAATTTTCTTCCATTTTATACATTATTCTATACCCAATTTCGTCTAAACACCATCCCTAAATCCATTCCTACACAAATCAACCACCAATCACAAATTCCATAAAAGAAAATTACATTTCCTTACCTTAAAATATGCCAATTGCTTGATTAAACCTCCCAATACCGCAAAACCACCTAAATCACCATTAAAAACCATAAACCAATTTTAAAAACCACTTTTCATCAAACCCATAAATTGAAACTTAGTGAAATCAAGAACTTTTACCGTCAGATTAAAGCTCTCGACGCGTAGAACAATTTTTCCTTCTGCGGTAACGCGTTTAATCGGGCGGATTAAAAGATTTCGCTTGATTTTGTCCAAAAAAATTGAAAGAGAAAGGGAGAAGCACCTCACGGCAAAGAAGAAGAAAAAGCAACTTTTGTTTCAATTTTGAAAAGTCAACCATATTTATTCAAATCCATACTTTTCAAAATTATACTATTACCCAAAAATATTTCAAAACTTACATTTAGCTCCCAAGAAAATTATGAGACTACCCAAGCCATTTTTATATTCTTTCACTTTAGTCCATCAATTTTAATTACCACTTTTTCTTTTAATTCCTTGTGAAAAGACCATTTTACCCCTAATAAAGAAAATTGGTCACTTTGGTCCTTTTTCATCCTTTATAGAGAAATTCACATTCTAATTCAATTCCAATTTTTCTATATCTTATTTACAACATTTACAAGAGTTCTGGGTGATCAAAATCTGGCAGAGTCCTTTTGACCCTTAACGTAATGACCATTTTGCCCTTTTTAGTAAAATTGTCCCTTTTTGTCCAAAATAGAAATTTTGGCATTCTTATGCTTATAAAATCTATATTTCCTTCTAACACACTCTATCATACTAATTTATATTCTTGACATCTAGCTTGATCAATCAAAATTTTATCAAATAACGATTTTACCCTTTTTACTTCCGACTTCCCAAAAATATACCAACCGCGTCTCGAATTGAAATTAAATATACCAACATAATGTTTATGAAATTCTAAGACTTTTTATGCGGTCAAAACTCACTTTGGCCTCAATTTTGAGTGAAAAAACTATTTTGTCCTTATCCGACAAAATAACTTATTTAATCGATTTTCACTCGGTCTCCTTCCAATAACTCCATAAAACATTTTCAAAGATAAGAGATAATAAAAATTAGGGTTTATTTATATCTGAGTGTCACAGTTAATATAAAATAATGTGATTATTAAATGAGTCACATAGTATAATAATTAATAATCGTATCATATTTAAGTTTTGAATTTTTAGCGTATAAATTTATTTATAATACAAATTTTATTTTACTCATAATTTATAAACTTTTAAGAACTTCGCGTATTCAATTTTACTATTTATGTAATGTTATGTTTATATTTTTCTCTGGAAAATTCAAGAGGTCTGTACTTGAATTTAATATTGTTTATGCAACATAGATGAAGACTTTGGTTTTCTAATTTATGAAGTTTTTACTATTAAAAAAAGTTATACATATGACAATTTTATTATGTCAGTATTGCAAATACAATGAAATCATTCAATTAATAAAATATAAGAAATATATTTATTATTCGTAGGTAAAAAAAGTCAATAAAAAATTTTATAAATTTCTTTCACCATATTAATTAAATAGTAGGATTTTTTATTAATTTTTTTTATTCGTCACTTATGAATATATTTTTTTAATTTTATTGATTAAAAAATTCTATTATATCAACAATACTAGTATAATAAAACCGTTGTACCTAAAATTTTTTCCTTTTATTATAGATCGACCTATAAAGATGTGAGACCTAGTACTAAAGATTTTTGTAAATATTGTGGAACCATTGATATTCTGAACAAAAACTTTATAGTCAAAATCCTCGGTGGAACTTAATGAATTTATAATACCAAATAAAAGTTTACTAATGACAGTAATGATATTTGTGTTTGTCAATTTGATTATGATGTTTATGTCTTATGACACAACCATTTTAGCTTTTCAGTTGTGCATTTTTTTGTTTTAGTGTTGTATATGATCTGGTTTCCATTACTATTGTGAGTACAAATCTATCCTATATAATGTCATGCTGAATTTCCTACTGCAACTGAGAGGGAAATACATAGCAGGGATCAAAGTGAATTTAATTCTAATTAATTATTATAAATTTTTTAAAAATAATCTTCTTTTAAATATATAATATTTTATTTTATTTACTTTACTTTAAATATTTACTATTAATATATTATTTATTAATTATGTTTTAAATATACACAATGAATAACAAGTTATAAGATTAAATTTATTGACAATAAAATTTTATACAAAATTATAAATAAAAAATAAAAAATAAAAAATTATAATAAAAAATTTAAAAAATATAAAATTAAAGAAAACCTTGCACTCGTGTTCAAGAACATGAGTTCACCCTATGTTTGAATTTTTTTTTTTTTGACTTGATTTGATTTTCAATAATTATATTTTTTTATTTTATTTAAATTAAATATATAATATTATATATATTATTATTTATTATTTAACTTTAATATATTATTTATTACCTATTTTTTAATATATATAATATATAATTAAATTAAATTTATTAACAATAAAATTTACACAAAATTATAAATAGAAAATAAAAAATAATTTATTTATTTTTTTAAGTTGCACTAGTGTCAAAAACGATGCAGACACTGCACCAGAGTCCAGAAATTTTTCAGCTGCACGTTGGACACGAGTGCAAAATTTTTTTTTTAAAATTTTTTTACCATAAAATTTTTTCTTTTTATTCTTATTTATATTTTTATGTAAATAAATTTAATTTATTACTTATTATTTATTGTATACATTTATAAAAAATTAATAAATAATATATTAACAGTTAATATTTAAATTAAAGTAAATAAAATAAAAAATAATAATATTATATATTTAAATAAAATAAAATAATATAATTATTAGGAATCAAGTAAAATTATTGATCATTTTAGTAAATATTTTTTAAAATTAATCATAAATATAAGGAGAGTTTAAAATAGAATTATTTTAAAAGTTTTCCTAATTACTCAGATTAAAAAGCACCTACAAATTAATAAGCTCACGGCCTTCATTTGTGAAACAAGTTGTTCTTGTCAATTTTCATGGTGTTGACCTGAAGGAGTTCTCATCATTTTAGGACTCAAATTTGGGTCGTTTCGGCTGGGAGTATGCCACAATGTGGATGCTAATCAGGAAGTTTCCCCAATTCTCACTCATGGAGTGATATCCCAAGTGCACGCACGCAGTTGTACTGTTAGGACCATGATTAACCAGAGTCTCGCTGAGGCGAAAGTAGAACCATACAATAGTGACACCATTTCTCGTCCAGGATTTCCCAAACGAGTTGCTGCTGATGCTGATTCTGAGAGGCGATGACAATAAACTTTCGGCAACTTTCAGAAGAGTTAATTGGAAGTCACCAGGTATCTATCATTGAGGTATTACTTTATTTATTAAAATTCATGAATGTGATTCTGCCATTTCCATGTAGAATACAAATCAATAGTATTTAAAATGACGTAGATTAGCGAGCATAGTTGAAAATGTAATACAAGGAAAAAGAAAAGCAGAAGATAAAGAGTCCAGCAACTTTGATTGATATGAATGTTTGTCAGCTGAACTTACCTAAGCAATCCGTAATATATTTAAAGTTTTGCATAATCAATGGAGTTTTGGTGCGCTTACAATTTCTTCTTCCTTTGGCAATTATTTACAGGTCTGCCTCCGGCTCCACGAGTCATCACTTAGAGGACCGGCTCACCGTGTATGGGTGGTTTAACTTTACAGGTCTTTTAACACTTAAACAGTAACATACTAAATAATTATTAACCTGGTATAAAATTGTAATCATAACTGCAGATAGCATCAGACAATAGAAATTCAGAATTGTCTTTCCTTTCCTTTGGATTTTAAAGATCAATAGATAGTCACAGACTTAGTTCTATATTGCTTTATATATAAATAGATCTGTTGTTCTACTGCTACATCTTCATCGTATAACCTGCACAAGTTTTAGGAAAATCACTATTGTGGCAAAGAATATTAATCGAGATTCGAAATTCTAGGACTCTTTTTTTTTTTTTTTATGTTTTATTTTGTTAATTTAGTTTGATAGCTTAGCGACAGTTCAAAATTAAATTACGATGGAGCTAAAGAAACAAGTTAATTACTTATTTAAATATCAGGTCATGTTACTGAAATCTTTTTTTAGCTTGAGGGAATTTGCCAGAACGTCAATTTACTTTATAAAAAGAAAAAAAAGATATCGATGAACTTCTATAAAATATTCTAACATGATTCAACCAATTGTATTGATCTAAAATTTAATTTATATTGAAATTTCTTGACCTATGAACAACAATCACAACTCCCAAATTTTTCAAGAAATTTGTTAGTTCCATTAGAAGATTGGAACCCTCCCATCATACCATGTACCATACTCTATTGTACAAATGTCAAATTTAATGCCAACTGAAATAATAACACATAGTTAGATAAGTTTTGACAAAATAATAAATAAGGGTATATTTTATATATTTATAAAATTTTTAACATGAATTGTTATTTAATTTTACACAAATCCTTGAAAGATGACATTGAGGATGGCAAAGGGTTGAAAATCCATCTTCATTTGGGGATGAATTCTTATCTCTATGAAGTAACATATATTTGGTTAAAGTCCTAGGACGTTTCTTGCAAGTATTCTAACATTCTTTAATTAGTACAAAATCATTTGGGCTTAGAGTTTAGAATCTTAAGTGGTAGGAATAAAATTGTGAAAAGTTAAGACAGAGTCCATTGTAACATTAGAGTTAACTCGCCCAACTAAAAATATGTTAACGTGGACGTTGAACTCTTTAAAGAGATGAATTGTAAGATTCCATGTCACTCGAGTTGAGCTTGAAAATATTTCTTACAAGTGTCATGTTCCTCTTTAATTAGTATGATGTCTTTTGGATTCAAGAGTTAAAATATTTGGTGCTAAAAATAAAATTATAAAAGGTTAGGAACGGACTTGTTGTACTACCCTAAACTGTTAAAGCAAACATTATTGCACTTATTGGGCTAGGTCATCACAGGATTTGTTGTGCCAAATTGAGCATCCAAAATGAACAATACAGTATTAGTTGGGCCAAGTTATCACAATCCTTAACTTGGTAATTGTACAAGGTTTCAATTAAAAAAAAAAAGAAATCCATGATCCCAACAATTTTTTTTTATTATTTTTTTTGTCTTAATGCTGTTAGTTTGTATTATTTAACAAATGGTTGAACTAAATATTTCATACAAATACCCCAGATAAGTAAGGAAAATCTAGATAATAATAATAAAAAAAGATATTTATAATTGCACATACTAACTTTGTCCCTGAAGTTGGTGCACAAATATCACACATGTAAAAAAGGTATTTACAATAGCATGTGTCCTCCAATTAGATGGCTGATCCACACTCTTAATTTAAGGAATCTTTATCACACCAAAATCTAAGTTATCCTTGATAATTTTGGTTAAGTTAATATGCTTAATTTGATTTGGTTGCACAAGATTATTAGCAATCTCAGTAGCTATCGTATAAACACAAAAGAATCACAAGTTTCTTTGGATCAAAGTAAGCTCACTTAAGAGAAACTTCAACTAAGTATGCTTGGATCTTGTATAAGCTTTTATGTCTCAGTGTCTACACCTAGAGTGTAAGGAAACCAAAACATACAAAAAAAAAAAAAAAAAAATTTAGTTTCTTTTTTTGGATTCATGCGATAACACTCTAGTGTTACATAATATATAAATAAATTAGATTCAAAAATACATACTTAAATATGTTGGTTGACTTGTCAAACCACGAATATATATTCGATCTTGTGTCTTTACAATAGCTAAAAGACCGAGTAGAAACTAAAGTGCTAACTCCTACATCTTTTGTGTGTGTTAATTATTATTTTTTTTTTTTTGTCTTTGTTTTCTCAAAAGAAAAACATGTTAAAGTAAGAAAAACCCTAACCACAACACCAAAACATCATATAGTTATAATGTTATTTTAGATTTTTGATTTAAAACAAACTCATTGGGTTTGAGTTTTTCATTATAAGACTAATCTAATTAATAAATTCTGTATTAACAAATTTAGCCCAACTTTACATAATTAGTCTACCCAAATCTAATGCCCAAATAACATAAAGAGTTCTAGTTAAAATTATAATTCTCCATTTATATCAAAATTCATCTTATGAATTTATGTTCCTATTATTTTCAATTTTAATGTGTAATCCAATAGGTTCTCATAATGTTAACAATAATACTAAAATTTAATTTTAGTGTCACAAATAATGAGTAGTATACAACACATTAAGACTAACTAAGTCACAATAATGTTAGTGATTTGATATTATTTTATCCGTAATCAATGCTACCGTGTTATTTAATTCCTAGGTCCTAAATATCTCAATTGAATATGAGACATGAAACGTATTATCTTGTATAGTTCAATTTTTACATTTTTTTGATATTTTGAATAAACTTATTAAAATTACGTATTAACTTATTGGAGTATAACCATATATTTTTATAGTCTCACTCAATTAAAAGACTCAAAATATTATTTTAATTATATAGAAGGGATAAATTTTATCTTGATCATATACATTTCTTTACATGAATAATGACATATTTGACTATTTTTTTTATAATCTATCCTATTATGAATGACATTTGAAAATATTTAAATATATTATTTTTAATGTTGGGAACCATGATAATTTCAAGTACAAAGATTACGTACACTATTATCACTACAAACATTACTTATGATACTCATATAATAATTCATGTAGAATTTTTATAGCGAGTCGATCTAGTAAATTAGTTCATTAACTCATACCTATTTCTTGACTTAATATATTATATTATAACATATAATTTGTTATCATTAGTCACTATACATACTAATTGCTGCATATTATTGTTGCTATATCCATAATAATGCTTAATTAGAGATATTTAAGAATAGTATTCAACTAATTGAACCTATTATTACATTTGTTAAATACACAGATATATAATAATGAAATAATATAAAATATAATAATACCATGGAACATAAATAAATATGTTAAATATCTGAAAATACAAGTAGAACTTAGAGCGAATATCAACATGGTTAACATAATATTGTTTATTTTTCCATAAGCCCATATGTATCTCTTAACCACTAGTTCAGCCTTATATCTCTCAACTGTCTTATATGACTTAAACTTCATTATAAATAGCCACTTACATCATATTGTTTTCTTTTCTTTATGTCCCAACCAAATTCCTAAGTAGAGTTCTTTTGGAGAGCCTCAACTTTCTCCACTATACTAATCCTTCACTTAGGATTTTTAAGGACTACTTAAAAATAATTAAGAGCAAAAACAAAAGACAATTGAAAAGAAAAAGCTAGGTAAGACTTAAAGTACCTAGGATAAAAGATAAAATTAGAGATGAAATATACAACTTTAAAAGAAGGTTTATTGAAATCCAACTTATCAGGTTCTTTATAATCACGAAAATGATATCTTTTACCATGTCACCAACTTGTGGATTTAATGTAGTAGTTTATGAAGTTATAAGGTTAAAATTAATATCTTAAGTTGAATTTAAAAGAGAAAAAATGTACCTCAGAGTAGATTTGGGAAGATTCATTTGATAGCATGGTAGAATCATCAAGATGGCTATTAAAGTTAAGAGGAGATGACATGGCATTTGCACTCTTGTACCTTCTTGCTTATACTTCTTTAAACGAGTTGGCTCATCTTTCACCTTTTACTGCCTTAGATTCGAATTTAGTCGCTACAATATTAGGAGTATCTAAAAGCTCTCATTTATCAAAAGCCTTTAAAGACTTTTACTTTCCTACAATAGTTGAATCTTCTTCTTTACCCAAAATTCACAACCTCTTTTCTTCCAACCATAATCGTTCCTCTTCCTTGCCATATTTTTCCTTTAATAGGATGAAATATATATAGACTTTCTCTGTACGAAAGTAACCGAGGAAGACATACTTAAGAGTACAAGAATCTAACTTATCTTTGTGAAATCTTAGGACAAAGATTTATTGCACAAGGAATAAAGTGAAATCATGATGGTGTTCTCAAAGGTGTTTGATTGTCAACGATAAAAGTTAACATATGTTTAGTAAGAAAAATTACAACCATGATAACTTTAAATCAAGAATGCTTAGGAACATTCATAGTAAAGCATAAGATACTTGGTACCTACAGGAGAGGATGATTCTTATGCTATTCTATTTTATTTTATTGTGGCACATAGGCATAAGTTGTTAGGTGGAAGATGCCATGTTTTTTGAAGAAATCAATAAAAGACATATTTATAAACCAATGATGGTTGTTAGAATGAAAAAACTGGACCTCAATATGAAATTAGTACAATCATTATATGCATAATACCACTTTACTTTTTATAGTCATTAATAAAAGATACAAATCGATTATGACCTAAAGCAAAAAGGGTAGAAAAAACACTGTAAACATTGGTGGAAACACATGAAAAAGGAATAATGATTTTATTAAAAATTGCTTTAAAAGGTACATGATGGATTTAGAGTAAATGTCTTGTTCACATTTCAAACTAAAATAAAAATATTATAAAACAAAAATATTACAAAATTACTTAGGAAATAAATATTCTAAATAAGAAAAAAATGGATGTCACAAATGGCAATGCCAAAAAAATATTTCTTTTTCCTCTATTATACTCTCTCTCTACTTGAAAACCATAGCTAGGTTTAGATTCAACTTTTTTACCCTCGTCTTTAAGTAATGAAGACCTTCGTTCCCTTTTCCAGTGCCAATCGACCTCTTTATTAGATTTTTCTAAAACACAAAATGATTTAGAATGAAAAGTTATAGAACAACAAAGGTTTTTGATAATTTTGCTAATGGAAAGATGATTATTAGAGAGATTAGATATAAGTAAAATAAAAGACATGAGAACGTAGGACAAAGTGATTCATTTTCCTTTAAATTGGCATAAAATTCCCATTAACAACCTGAATAGACTAAACATGTGAAGATATTAGAGATCTAAGTATGTGAGAGTTAGTAAACATGTGATCAGTGGCCCTTGAATTAATAATTCCAATGTTAAAACAAACAAAAATGCTAAATCTATCTCTTTAAGAAAACAATTGAGGTACATGAGAAGTAGAAGATGAAAAAGTGTAAGTGATATTAGGCTAAGCTAATTCTTGTTCTTCTTTTTAGCTTGGTTAAGCTTGAACAACTCCAGATAACCATGTTTCTTCCAATAAACATCAAATGTAGTCTAGTACTATTACAATGAGTGCAGAGTGAGAAGTAGACACTACTAAAAATATTGCATTCAATGATACTAAGTTTCTGATACTTTTTGAAAAGTGTCAATAAATCACCTTTTTAAGGATTTTTTTTTTCACATTTTTAATAGGTATTTATTAGTATCTGCTGACACTTTATAAGTAGTATAAACTTTGACATTTCATAAGTAATATTACGTTTCTCTAACATTATGGTATCACATAAAAAAATGATATCGTTTTGACCCATTAAAACAATGTCATTTTGATACATGTTTATTTCTTTTTGTTTATTTAAAATGCTAAAACATTAAAATGTAGGAAGAAAATGATGTCAAGTAATTTTTAGCTGTATTTTTTCCTCTCACACTTAGCTAATTTTTTGGGTGTAATCGATATATGTACTCTAAAAGACATTAACTCAAAGTTCTCAAATCTTTCACTTTATTATTAAAGTAATTTTAAGTTCACTATATCTTGATTATTATTTCAAATTTTTTATATGATGTGTTTGTTGGTATATGCTCTAAGTCCAATAGCTTTTTTTTTTTTTGGATATTTAGCATATTTATTATTTTTTATATATTATGACATTATCATTTATATATCATTTGTTATTTCATTATTGCATATATGTGTATTTAATAAATATAATAATATGCTTAAAATAATATATTCAATTAGTTGAACACTACTTTTAAATATTCCTAATCAAATATCATATTTATATAATACAACGCAGTAAATATATACATACCTCTAGTTAGACAATTTTACCAAATCACGAATATAGATCAATTACTTTTGTATCTTTATGGTATCCACATGATCGAGAATCTAATTCAGAGTATTAATTTCTATGATTTGAGTGTGTGATATTTTATATATTTTTTTCTTCTCAACAATAAGAATGCAAAAACACTTAAGTATTCTTGTAAAAACGCAAATATCACAAATTTATATTGCCATTTTTGGTCTTTAGTTTAAATTTAAATTATTTGGTTAGACTTTTTTATGAAGTCTAATTTATTTAATAAAATAGGTACTAATAAAATTTAGTCCAATTTTTATATAATGGGTTCAGTCAAAATTAATATTTAAATAGCTCAACGAATTCTAAACACATTTAAAATTTTTCATATATTATTATTATTATTATTATTATCAATTTTAATGGGCTATCGTCATATTAGCAATATCAATAAAATCTAATTTTAGTATTAAAAGTAATGAGTGGTGTCTAATAATACATTATAATTACCCAAGTGACGAGAATATCAGTGGTTTGATATTACCTTATTTGTGATTAATATTACCATATAATTTAATCTCTTTATCTTAAATATTTTAATTGAACACGATACATAAAATATGTCATTATTGTATAGTTCAATTTTATATTTCTTCGATATCCTGAATAAACTTTTATCTATCAAAATCTCACTCAATTAAAGTATTCAAGATGTCACTCTTATTATATAGGAGAGACAAATTTTATCTTGATCACATACATCCCTTTACACAAAGTATGACATATTTGATTATTTTCTTTATAATTTATTTTATTACAGATGATGTTTGAAAATATCAAAATATATCATTCTCTATATTTAGAACCATGGTGATCTTAAATTCAAATATCACATACACTATTGTCAATATGAAAATCAGTTATGACACTCATATAATGATCTATATAATGTTTTCATAATGAATCAATCTAGTACATTAATTTATTAACTTGTACTTAGGTGTTAATTTAATATTTTATGTTATAACACACATATGTTATTATCAGTCACTACACATATTAGTCTCTATACATTATTATTACTTTATTCACAATAATACTTGACTATGGATATTTAAGAATAGTTTCAAATTAATTGAATTTAAGGATATTATTATGTTTATTAAACACACAGATATATAATAATAAAATAATCAAATAATATATATATATATAAATAAAAAATACTATGACATAAATATGTCAAATATTCTAACTACTTTTGAATTTAAAGTATATACTAATAGTCAATATATAGATACAAGTTAGTAAACTAATGTACTAAACTGGTCCATCATGAGAACACTACATGGATCATTATAGTGACAGTAGTGTATATGATCCTTGAACTTAAGATCATTATAGTTTTCAACATTGAGAATGATACATTTTGATATTTTTAAATATCATCAATAATAAGATAGATTATAAATAAATATGTCATGACTTGTGTAAAGAGATGTGTGTGATCAAAATAAAATTTATCCCTTCTATATAATGAAAGTGATATTTTGAGCTCTTTCATTAAGTGAGACTATGAAAATATATGGCCATACTTAAATGAGTTAATATGTTATATTAATTTCATTTATTTGAATAAGTTTGCTTAGAATATCAAACAAATATAAAATTAAACCATACGAAAATAACACTGTGATAACCTAGCTCACTAGTTTAGATATTGTCTACTTTGGAATCCCATGATCCACATGGTTTTATTCTTGGCATTTAGGCACTAAACAAGCTACGAATTTAAAACACGTCTCATTAGTTAAGGAGTTAAAGCACTTATATAAAATATCCCCAAATCTCAACCAAGCGATATGGGATATCACAATCCACCCTCCTTAAGACAAAACATCCTCGTTGGCATTCTTTCGATTAGGGATCTGACTCTGATACCATATATAATAACTTAGTCCATTAGTCAAGATATTGTCCACTTTAGAACCTTACAGTATGCACAATTTTGTTCTTGGCAAGCAGGTGGTAAACAAGCCCGATTATAAAACGTATCTCATTAGTTAGGGGGTTCGAACACTTTATTGACCATTCCCATATCTCACTCAAGTAATGTGGGATATTATAATCCATCCTCCTTGGGGCCTAACGTCCTTATTGGCACATTTTTAGTTGAGGATCTGACTCATATACCATATGTGATAATCTATCTCACTAGTCAAAATATTATCCACTTTAGAGCCCTATGGTCCACGTAATTTTGTTCTTAACATCTGAGCGCTAAACAATCTCCAAGTCCAAAACACATCTTACTAGTTAGGTGGTTAAAGCACTTATATAGACCGTCTCTAAATCTCACCCAAATGATATAAGATATTACAATTCAACCCTCTTGGGACCTAACATGCTTGTTGGCACTATTTCAATTAGAAATCTGACTCTGATACCATATGTGATAACCCAGCCCACAAGTCAAGATATTGTCTACTTTGAAGCCCCACTGTTCACACGATTTTGTTCCTGGCACCCATATACTAAACAAACCTCGAGTTCAAAATGCATCTCATTAGTTAGAAGGTTAGAACATTCATACAGACCATCCCATATCTTACCTAAGCAATGTAAAATATCACAATCCAACCCCATAGAAGCCCAACGTCCTTATTTGCACATTGTTAGTTATAGATCTGATTTAAATACCATGTATGATAACCCATCCTACTAGTCAAGATATTATTTGCTTTGGAGCCCTATGGCCCACACAGTTTTATTCTTGGCATCCAAGCATTAAACAAACCCTAAGTCCAAAATGCGTTTCACTAGTTAAGAGGTTAGAGTACTTATATAGATTATCCCCAAATCTTACCTAAGTAATATGAGACATCACAATCCATCTCTTTTGAGGCCTAATATCTTCATTAGTGTACTTTTGGTTGGGGAT
Source organism: Khaya senegalensis (assembly GCA_032402905.1). Taxonomy (NCBI): domain Eukaryota; kingdom Viridiplantae; phylum Streptophyta; class Magnoliopsida; order Sapindales; family Meliaceae; genus Khaya; species Khaya senegalensis. The sequence continues at coordinate 5,248,822 of CP135535.1, forward strand.
CTAGCTCCAATACCATATGTAATAACCCAGCCTACTAATCAAGATATTATTCATTTTGAAACCCCACGGTTCTACCATTTTTGTTTCTAGCACCCATGCACTAATAAGCCTTGAGTCTAAAATACTTATCACTAGTTAGGGGGTTAGAGCACTTAAATAAACTGTCCCTATATATCACCTAAACGATGTGGGACATCATAGACATATTCAATGTCTCATGTTCAATTGAGATATCAAGAACAAATGAATTAAATTATACGATAACATTAGTCACGGATAAAATAATATTGAATCACTAATATTCTCGTTACTTGGGTAGTCATGGCGCATTGTTAGACACCGCTCACTCCTTGTGATACAAAAATTAAATTTTAATATTACTGCTAACGTTACGAGAACCTATTGGATCGCACATTAGAATAAAAAATTATAGTAACATTAATTTATAAAAATGAATTTATATATAGAGAATTTTAGATTTATTTAGGATTTGTTAAGCTATTTAGCTATAAGATTTGGAGAAATCTATATTATAAAAATTGAACTAAATTTAATAGTACATACTTTACCAAATAGATTGGGTTTTAAAAGAAAATCCAACCCAATAGTTTAAGTCTAAATCAAAACTTTAAAATAGCATTATAAATATATAATATTTTATATTTTTTTAGTATGCCTAGGGTTTTGCTTTTATATATTTTCTTTTGAAAAAAAAAACAAACACAAAAAATTATTGGCACTATAAACATAAAACCTAACATTCTAAGTTAATTTTTGATCGTGTGGATACCATAGACATGTAAAGACAGTTAATTTATATTTGTAGTTTGACAAGTCATTTAATACAGAGATATGATCAAATTTGTTGCATTCTTATATATATATATATATATATATATATATATATATATAACACACTAGAGTTTGTCACATGGATCCTAGTTAACAAATAATTTGGCATATAATCTGATCAAAACCCTAGTCATTTTTCTATGAGTATGATTATGTTTTGATTTGATTAGCATGTCTAATGTGATTAAATGAATAAGGGTATTTAATGTGATTAAATGAATACTAAATTTTGATTATTAGTGTTGATAAAATTAGGTAATGTGTAAAGTAGGTAAATCTATTTACCTTTTGGGATCGCTGATGCGTTAGCGTAAGGTTATATTTAGAATACTTTAAATGATTAATATAATATGATTCTATACTTTTTGAATATATGTTTTATTAAACATGGTATATAGTTATGGCCCAAAAGGCTAATGTGATTAGATTGATAAATGGTTGCAAACTTTTGAAATAATATGGCTTGTGTGTCGTGCCTTTCTTTATTATTTTTCTTATTATTTATTCTTTTCTCATATAATTCAACTAGAGGTTTTTATTATATTATGTAGTAGATTTAGAAATAAAATATGTAGGATTTATAGAGATAAAGAATAGGTGACCATGCATAAATTCCCAAGGCATGAAAGGTAATTGATGAAGATGTAATCAACTACATTTGATGATGTTGTATTTATCTCTAGGTTGACTTATTGATTATCCCATTGGTTTTGGGGTATTGATGTATAATGGGTTATAACTATGTCATGTTTACTTTCTGATTTGTATATGAGATGCATGATACTGGAAGATTTGGTTATATATATATATATATATATGAGATGCATGTCATATAAATTTTATTAAACCGATGTATGAGATACATAATAAATGATAAAATGGTGAGATTGTTTTTTTAAAAATCATAAAATTTCTTATAAATAAGATATTAAGCCATGCATTCTAATGAATTGCACGCATCAAGGCCTCAATTGACTATGTGTATGGTTACCAAAGTAAATTACCATACCAATCTTAGTGAGACACGATGAGATAATTGTGATATCCAAATTGTTGCTTAGTGGTCATTTTAATAGCATTGAGAACCTAGATGTAATAAGTTGAGTTCACTCCATTAAATGGACTAGAACAAGTGTTGTTTACCACATATCTAAGAATTGCATATAATGCAATTAACAAATGTTGCCAATCTAAATAGTTAAAATTTTGAGTGCTTAGCCAAAATTGAATTAATATAAGGTAAAATATGGATCTTGACTTACTACAAAATTCTAGTATATAAATTTTTGAATTAATAGTAAGGATTATTAATTTTAAAAAAAATAATGGAAGTATCATTTAATTAAACCTTAATTAAATAAATTAATTTATAATACTTATTTTGCATGTTTTGTTGTAAATTATTATTATGGTATCAAATAACATGAACACATTTTCATTGCAATTAGTCTTTGAGAAGAACAAATTGAATGGGACAAACTTTATTGATTGGATTTTGTGTCTTAGACAATCCATGGCTAAACCACCTACTGCTAATACTTTACATATTGAGAGAGATGCTTATAACAAGCATCAAGATGATGCTTTAGACATCAATTGCTTTATGTTAGCTATGATGATACCAAATCTTTAAAAGTAGCATGAGAGAATACAAGTATTTGATATGATTGAACACCTCAAGAAACTCTATCAAGGGTAGACACGCCAAGAGATGAATGATATCTGCAAAACCTTATTTTAGTGTGAAATATTAGAAGAAACCCTAGTTGGTGCTCATGTACTCCAAATGATTGATATATCAAAAATTTAGAAAGATTAGGTTTTCTTTTATACCAAGAGTTAGCCATTGATGCTATTTTACAATTGTTGCCAAATAACTACAGTTGATTTGACATGAATTACAATATGAATGAAATTGAGAAGACTTTTCCTGAATTACTGAGCATGTTATGAATAGTTAAAGAAAACGTGAAAAAGTCTAAGCTTGTATTAATGATACAAAAGGGCAAGGAAAAGTTTAAGGTAAAAGGTAAGAAGAAAAAGGACAATAAGAATAAAAACAAGTCTAAGCCTGATGCATCTGCACTACAGCCTAAAAGTAAAGTACCTAAAAAATAGACATGTTTTCATTATTGTGAGATTAGACATTAGAAGGGGAATTGCCAAGTTTACTTTGAACATCTGAAGAAGAAGAGAAGTGAAACTTCTACTTCATGTATTTTTGTTATAAAAATTAATTTATCTACTTCTACATCATGCATATTAGATAGTGGATGTGGTTCTCACAATTATCTTAATATATAGAATTTTAAGAAAAGTAAGACGTTGCCAAAGGGTGAAGTGGACCTGTGCATGGGGAATAGAGTAAGAGTTATTGCATTAGTTGTATGAACATATGTTTTATATTTGTCCATTGGACTTGTTTTAAAATTAGATAATTGTTGTTATATACCTTTATTAACTAAAAATATTGTTTCAATTTCTTGTTTGGACAAGATTTGTTATTCATTTATAATAAAGAACAAAAGTTGTTATATTTATTTAAATGAAATATTTTATGGTAGTGCACATTTGATGAATAGACTTTATATTTTAAATCTTGATATGCTCATTTATAATATAAATACCAAAAAAATTAAATCAAATGATTTAAATCCCACTTATCTCTATCATTGTCGCTTCGTCTATATAATTGAGACTCGTATTTCCAAACTCCATAAAGATGAATTTTTGAACTTATTTGATTTTGAACTTTATGAGGTATGTGAATCTTATTTATTGGGCAAGATGATTAAAGTCCTGTTCATCGAATATAGTGAAAGAGCCAAGATTTATTAAGTCTTATATATAGTGATGTTTGTGAACGTTTTCAACACATAAGTTAGAGGAGGATTTTAATATTTCATTACATTTAGAGATGATTTTAGTAAATATGGCTATATGTATCTTATTTAAAATAAATTAGAATCTTTTGAAAAGTTTAAAGAATTCAAGAATGAAGTATAAAATTATTTGGTAAAAGCATTAAAATACATTAATTAGATTGAGGTGGTGAGTACTTAAACCAAGAATTGGATGACCATTTAAAAGAGTGTAAAATAGTTTCATAATTTACTCCCCCTACAACATTATAGTGGAATGGTGTATTTAAAAGAAAAAATCAAACCTTATTAGATTTGGTTCATTTTAGGATGAGTCATGCAGATATTCTAATTTTCGTTTGAAGGTATGTTCTAGAAATAATTACGTTTACACTAAACCGTATTTCATCTAAATCAGTTCAAAATACTTTACATGAAATATGGACTGATAAGCATCATAGTTTATTTTTTATGAAGATTTAGGTTTATAAGGCTTATGTAAGATGCAAACCTCTGAAAAATTTAAACCTAAATTTAACAAATATTTCTTAGTAAGATATTTTAAAGAAATCAAAGAATACTAATTATATAATCCCATCGAATATAAAGCATTTATTACTTGAACTGATATTTTTCTAGAAAGAGAATTCATCTCAAGAAAAACCATTGGGAAGAAAATATAACTCGAAAAAGTTTAAGATCCATAAGAAAAAGCTAAAACATAGATGAAACTTGAGTAGAGTTCATAAGTGGTTGTGGAACAAGAATTTACTTTTGTAACACAAGCCTTTTGTAGATCTAGTAGAACACATTGTGAGCCAGAGAGATATGGATTTCTTATGACTCAGCATGGTGATGTGTTGTTCATAGATTAAGATGGACCTACAACTTATCAAAAAGTGATAATGGGCTCAAATTATAACAAATAGCTTGAAGCTATGAAATCTGATATAGAATCCATATATGTTAACCAGGCATGGACCTTGGTTGATCTATCTGAGAGAGTAAAACCCATTAGGTGCAAAGGAATTTTTAAAATAAAAACTTATGTAGATGATAATATACATACCTTTAAAAGGCGATGAGTCGCTAAAGATTTTAAACAAATTCATAGGATTGACTATGATGAGACTTTTTCTTTAACTGTCATGCTTAAATTCATCTAAATTTTGCTTGCAATAACTATATTCTATAACTATAAAATTTAACAAATGCATGTTAAAATCACATTTTTTAGTGGAAATCTTTTAAAGGATGTGTACATGACACAACTTGAAGATTTTGTCACTCTAGAGAATGCTACAAAGGTTTGCAAGTTACATAGATCTATTTGTGCATTGAAGCAAACTTTTCGATACTAGAATCTTAATTTTGATAATGTAATCAAAAAGTTTGATTTGATTAAAAATGAAGATGAACCTTAAGCTTACAAGAAGGTTAGTAGAAGCAGTATTGTCTTTCCTCTATTATATGTTTATGATATACTACTTATTAGGAATGACATCCCTACTTTAAAATCTGTAAAAATATAGTTAGAAAAATATTTTTCAATGAAAGATTTGGGTAAAGTTAACTATGTATTAGATATTAAGATTTATAAAGATAGATAAAGAAGACTACTTGACCTAAGTCAAAGTACTTACATAGATGAAGTGTAATACAAGTTTGACATACAAGAATTTAAGAAAAGATTTTTACTTATGTCATATGAAATAAATCTCTCTAAGGACTAATGTCTTATGACGCAAGAAGAAAGACAACATATAAGTAAAATTTCTTATACATTTGTTATAGGATCAATCGTGTAGGCCATGTTATGTACTCATCTTGAGTCTCGTATGCTCTAAGTATGACGAGCATATATCAAGTAAATCTATGTGACTATTACTGGACAGCTATCAAGCATATTCTTAAATACTTAAAAAGAACTAATGATACATTTTTGATATATGAGGTTAAGGAAGAGCTCATTGTAAGAAGTTACATTGATGTTAATTTTCATACTAATAAGAATGATTGCTAATCATAATTAGGTTTGTATTTTACTTTAATAATGATACTGTGAGCTAAAAATGTTAAAAGTAAGGGATAATTGTTGATTTTATGATAAAGGTTGAGTATATTGTTGGCTCTAATGTAGTTAAAGAAGCTGTTTGAATCAAGAAATTTATCATTAAATTAGGGCTTGTCCTAAGCCTTTCAAACCCAATAGAGCTTTATTGTGATAACAATAGGACTATTACATAGGCAAATGAATCTATATCTCATCAATGATCCAAGTATATACTTTGGTGCTTCCATATCATTCGAGAGACTATTGAGAGAGGAGATGTGAAGATATATAGAGTATCAACAGAAGTTATATCACTGTCTTATCGATGAAACCTCTAGCACAGCAGAGACATGATCATCACACTAGATTCTTAAGTATTAGATACATTGAAAATTGAATTTAGAGTAAGTGGGAGATTGTTGGTATATGTCATAAGTTTAATAGTATTTTTTTGATATTTAACATATTTATTTCTTATGTATCATGACATTATCGATTTATATATCATTTGTTATTTTATTTTTATATATTTGTGTTTAATAAATATAATAATGCCTTTATAATAATAAGTTTAATTAGTTGAATGCTACTTTTAAATGTCTTTGTCAAAAATTATTGTAGATAGATAATATATTAAGACTAGTATGTGTAGTGACTGATGATAACATATTATATCTTATGATATGAGATATTAAACCATTATATAAGTACAAATTAGTGAACTAATATATTAGATTGACCCATTATGAAAACACTATATGAATCATTATATGAGTGTCATAAGCGATTCTTATAGTGACAATGATGTATGTGATCTTTAGAGTTAAAATCACCATGATTCTCAACATTAAGAATAATATATTTTGATATTTTCAAATGTCATCTACAACAAAATAGACTATAAAAAAAATAATAATATATGTTGTGACTCATGTAAAGCGATATATGTGATTAAGATAAGATTTATCATTTTTATATAATAAGAGTGATATTTTAAATTTTTTGATTGAATAAAATTATTAAAATACATGGTCATACTCAAATAAGTCAATATATAATATTGATTTAATTTGTTTGAATAAGTTTACTCAAGATATTGAAAAAATGTAAAATTAAACTATACGAGGGTGATACATTTCATATCTCATGTTCAATTGAAATATTTAGGATAAAATGATTAAATTATGCAGTAATATTAGTCATAGATAAGATGATGTCTAATTATTAACATTCTAATTACTTAGGTAGACATGATGTGTTATTAGATACCGCTCATTATTTATAATACCAAAATTAAATTTTAGTATTATTACCAACGTTGTGAAAACCTATTAAATCTCGTATATTAAGATTGAGAATAATAGTAGTGTTAATTTATAAAGATAAATTTTGATATATATATATATATATATATATATATAATATCATAAATTTGTTTAGGACTCATTAAACTATTTGAGTATTGGATTTGGTTAAATTTATGATATAAATTGAACTAAATTTATTATTACATACTTTACTAAATAAATTAAATTTTAAAAGAAAATCTAACCTAATGGTATAGGTCTAAACTAAAACCCTAAAATAGTATTATAAATATATAATATTTTACTATTTTTGAGTGTGTTTAGAGTTTTATTTTTACGTGTATTCTTTTGAAAAAAATAAAAATACAGAAAATAATTGATATTTTAAATATAGGAGTTAACATCTCAAGTCGATTCCTAACTGTGGATGTGACACTCAGATATAAATAAACCCTAATTTTTTATTATTTCTTACCTTTGAAAATGTTTTATGGAGTTATTGGAAGAAGACCGAGTGAAAATCGATTAAATAAGTTATTTTGTCGGGTAAGGGTAAAATAGTCTTTTCACTCAAAATTAAAGCCAAAGTGAGTTTTGATCGCATAAAAAGTCTTAGAATTTCATAAATATTATGTTGGTATATTTAATTTCATTTCGAGACGCGGTTGGTATATTTTTAGGAAGTCGAAAATGAAAAGGGTAAAATCGTCATTTGATAAAGTTTTGATTGATCAAGCTAGATGTCAAGAATATAAATTAGTATGATAGAGTGTGTTAGAAGGAAAGATAGATTTTATAAGTATAAGAATGCCAAAATTTCTATTTTGGACAAAAAAGGATAATTTTGTTAAAAAGGGTAAAATAGTCATTACGTCAAGGGTCGGAAGGACTCTGCCAGATTTTGATCACCCAGAACTCTTATAAATGTTGTAAATAAGATATAGAAAAAGTAGAATTGAATTAGGATGTAAATTTCTCTATAAAGGATGAAAAAGGACCAAAGTGACCAATTTTCTTTATTAGGGGTAAAATGGTCTTTTCACAAGAAATTAGAAGAAAAAGTGGTAATTAAAATTGATGGACTAAAGTGAAAGAATATAAAAATGGCTTGGGTAGTCTCATAATTTTCTTGGGAGTTAAATGCAAGCTTTGAAATATTTTTGGGCAATAGTATAATTTTCAAAAATATAGATTTGGATAAGTTTGGTTGACTTTTCAAAATTGAAACAAAAGTCACTTTTTCTTCTTCCTTGCTGTGATGTGCTTCTCCCTTTCTCTTTCAATTTTTTTGGACAAAAATCAAGTAAAATCTTTGAATTCGCCCGATTAAACGCGTTACTGCAGAAGGAAAAATTGTTCTACGCATCGAAAGCTTTAATCTGACGGTAAAAGTTCTTGATTTAACTAAGTTTCAATTTATGGATTTATTGAAAAGTGGTTTTTAAAAGTGGTTTATGGTTTTTAATGGTGATTTAGGTAGTTTTGCGGTATTAGAAGGTTTAATCAAGCAATTAGCATATTTTAAAGGTAAGAAAATGTAATTTTCTTTTATGAAATTTGTGATTGGTGGTTGATTTGTGTAAGAATGGATTTAGGGATGATGTTTAGATGAAATTAGGTATAGAATAATGTATAAAATAGAAGAAAATTTGAAAGAGGGGCAAAATGGTAAATTTAGAGTACTGTTTATCGAGCCTCTAAATGATATATTTTAACATGTTATGGTATGTTTGAATGTGTATAGGTATGTTAAGGAGTAAATAAAATTAGTAGGAATTGATTTGGGTGGACAAAATGGGGGAAAAATTTGAAGGAAGGGTAAAATAGTAACTTTGGTTATTATTGTGGAGATTTAGAAATATTTTGATGTGTTATGTATGTGTAATACTTTATATGGTTGCTGGAATGCATAAATGAATTATTATTATGGCCGTATGATCGGAGCATGGTTAATAGAATTTAGAATAGGTCGTAATATTCAGGACGTTGCACGTTGGTTGTCATAATAATTATAGTAGTTATAATTATTATGTAAATATTCTTTATTAGTAAATGATGCATTGATGTGGTTATCCATTAATATTGGATAGTATACGATATATTTATCGTGATAGTAGAAATTATAATTGTGATGAATAAATCCCTGTGTATTTGGTAGACTGGGTATTTGCGAGTGTATGTGATTATAGAAGTGTTATGAATTGTTGGTTAGATATCACTATCCGTAAGTGCATTGTACATTCATTTTGTGAACGAATTTCATATGCGCATAAAATCGAGATGTGAACGTTATTTATCATTTCTGTGTGTATAGGTGCGCATATGTGGTATTTGTTGTGCATGGTTTGAGTGTACAATAGTTTTTTAAAAAAAAAAATGAATGCATGATTTTAGGCCATGTGGTATTAATTGTGTGACTACATTAGTTATGGATCCGAATATTCAGATACCCTTCACACCCGCTGGCTTGGTTATAGCCAGATTATATGATCGATCATATATAAAATATATGTTCAGCCCAATAGACGAGTGGTGTGAATGGATGAGGGTTGGGCGAATTTACTTTGTGACCACGATCCATAACTGTGTTAGCATGACCGGTCATATATTTGTCGATAATTTGTTAAAAATATAGATTTATTTTTGATTTCGAAATGCATGTAGATTTATTTATATTCTCTATAATAACTATGAGCATTATGTGGATAGTGATACAGAGTATATGGTCGGAGTGTATTTATCTTGTTAGATTATGTTAAGGCGATATGAGTTAATAACCTCTACGTCATCAGTATCGTGTAGTATATATGGTAGAGAAACAAATTCTATACTAGAATATTATGTTTCCTTACTGAATTGTTTCGCTCACCCTTTGTGGATTGTGGTTTTTACAGGTAATGTGACGCCGCGGGATATGGATGCGAACTCTTCGAAGCGTTAACAAGGCTAGTATCTTGATGATGGGGGTATTTTTTGGTGTTAATGCATAATTATGCATATGTATATATATATATATATATATATATACGTTGGTACAGTAAACTTGTATTTTTGGGTTACATACTATGAATTATGTGTGTAACCAGGATATTATACATATCCAACTTTCGCACACACACATATATATATATATCTTTATGTTAAAAAAGAAAAATTCAGATTATATCTTATGTGGTTGATTTTAAATAGAGGGGTGTTACAGTGGAAATATTGTAGAGATATAAAGACAAATAATCTGTATTTGTAACACTAGAGTTTGTTGTATGGATTTTGGTAAGTAAATAATTTTTTTTTTAATTTTTTTCTATATGTATGTTTTGATTTGCTTTCAATGTGATATTTATGTTAAATATTTATGATTGTCTTATCTCATAAATATTTATAAGAATGTAAGCATTAACTATCTTAACAACTTTACATGAAATTTAACAAGCCTCAACAATTTTGATTATTTGCTCAATTTTACTTATTCTTTATTTTCTTAGAGATTTTGATTTATCGAATGTAGGATCTTTTTGTGGTGTGATTTGGTTCAATTTTATTGATATGATTTGTTTTCAATGCTTCTCTTGGATGGCGAATTATAATGAGGATTTGACCATAGATGGATGATCAATGGTTAGGTATTTACATGTCACTTACTTTTAGACCTCTATTTTTATATTTATTGATATGTTAGAAGTTTTAAAGCACCATATGTTGCAAATGGCCAACAACAAAATTAATTTTTCTTTAGAAACTCACTTTATTTTTATATATATTCTATCTTTATGTCTTTATGTTGAAAACTACAATCTAATCACCTAAAAAACAATCAATCAAACCTGAAAAGGCTATCAACCAACTAGAGAAATAAATACTAAGCAAACTCAAAAAAACTGAAAATGGAAGAAAATAAGGAAGAAGATAATGAATTTCAAGAGAAAAGTTTTTCTTTCTTGTTTTATTAATCACTTAAACTTTAATCTCTTTTTTTATACAAAATACTGGCTATTTAAATTAACTTAGTAACTAATAATAGTTATTACTAACCATTTAAACTACCTTTTAGCAAAAAAATAAATAAATAACTCAATTAATTGAACTAACTACTCAAGTACTTTCAACTATTATCTCAACTTTTCTTCATCTAATTCAACTACTTTCTAACTACTAAAATTAAGTAAATTTTGCTTAAGATTTGAATCACATTCACACTATGTTTGCTTTTTTTTTCTTTAGCTTGTATGTTATTCTGTTAGTTGTTTCTCTTGGCTTATTTATGATTCTATAAAGTAAGCATTAATTTATGCATTCATATGTTTGCTTTATTGTATTGCTTTTAATGTTTGCTGCTTCACATCAGTTTTTATGATAATGTCACAGAATACAATTAGACCCCAACAATTATCTAATGGACAAAGATAGTAAAGCATTAGTTACCCTAACAGAAAAGCCAAACCATGAATCATGGCATCAGGTAATAATCTTGTAACAAGATTGGAAAGTAACATTGCAAGTGCTTGTGGAAGTTATGATGAAAATAGAAACAACATTCCATGGCAGTCAAGCGCAGGAGAAAGGACATGTAGCAAAAAGGTGAATAAAGTTGTTTATTTCTTCCTAAGTTATTTATCTTTCTTTAAGAATCTACTTGAACATGTAGTTAAATAAAAGATTGATTTTAGTTGAATTTTTTATTTTTTTTGGGATCTAGAATGGCTTAAGTTTCCTTAATTTGAACCAAGAAACAAATGAGAAAACAATTTATAAACACCTTATGATTAGAACCTTAAACAAAACAATTATGACTTAATATGCAAAAGTAAAGAATACCTTATCAAAACCTTAACTCAAGCTACAAAACAGCATAAAGAACTTAAGAATTAAAAGCTAATCATCAAGCAAAGTAAGAACAAAATCAATTATGTGGTTCTGCCACTAATGGCCTACATCCATGACTAAGAATGAACAAGCAAATTATTGATATCACCAATTGAAGAATACATAAGTGTTTAGAGATCAAAACAACCATTCAAGCTATGCTATTACAAGCCAACATACATCAAACACACTCTTTATATTATAGATTGAAATTCCCTTTCTCTATCTCTCTCTAAAAAAAAAAAAAAGAATTTCAACTATATCTATATGGCTCAGATAAAATCATGGATCATTCAAAGCATAATCTCAAATAATTAATAAAAAATTCAATAAAAATTTAACACCAAAATATATTATGATAGATTTTGTAATATAAGTTAACAAAATTCATAACCGATTCACTATAAGAGATTAATTTACCTGTAAAACTTCCAAGTTCTTGCTAGCACTTAGAATGGAGAGCACAACAACTTTTTTGTTCAAGAAGATAGTTGGACCTAGGGAGATTGCCTCAGCATCAAAGAAAGAAAGTGGCTACCATTATAAAATAAATAACAAATTTTAATTAAATTGGGATATTTCTTACTTTGATTCCACCACAATAATTTCACCATAAAATAGATGACAGAATTCGACTTTAATTAAGATTCATTAGAGCCACTTCAATTAGGAATTAAGAGAGAGACAAATTTATGTACGAATTTGGAAAAATAAGTTTAAGGGAACAATTAGGGATGGATAAAATAAATTCAACAAGTTTTAAAAGCAAAATAAGAGGTAGGAGATTAGGGATATCGACAATGAATTTGGGGAAATAATATGAGTAAAAATTATAACATAATTGTAGTTTGGTATAAAGAAGAAGAGGAAAGTAATTGTGATTGAGATTTGATATATTTTATAATTTAGGAAATACATTGAACATGTATTTGGCAAAAATTTAAAGAGTTAGTATTTTTGGCTAATTTAAAATTTAATTGAATATAAATTATTATAATGACATATTTTATTTAGTCTCGAATTAGGCCAAAAAATGTTTATGTTTATTATGACATATTTAAAGATAAATAAGTACAATTGTCACATTATAAATGAAAATTTTAGCGTCAATTGAAGGAGGATAATTTTATCTCATTTATTAATGATGGAAGTTAATATTTGTTCTTATATAGCATTTATAGTGAAGTTTTATTTGTCACAAATTATTTATCCCTAAAAGTCCCTTTTTTTGTTGTGAATTTTTTAAATAAATTTAGAAAAAGTCTTTACTCAATATTTTCACTTACCTCACTCATTCTATACATTTTACCCACTTGAAAGATTTTTGTTAAATGTGCATTCCCTAAAAATACTAGTATTAAAATTGATCTGCAACAGAGAACAATGTTTGAGCCAAAACACTTTTTGGTCTCACATTCTCTCTTATCTTAAGTGCATCTTTGATAATTCTTGTATCGTTTGTAGAGTCTATGAATTTTTTATTGGTTATATGTGATTATAAAAATTGGCAGTTTATTCATGTATTTTGTCTATAATAAATATTAACTACCTATAATATAAAATTCATAGAATAATACTTATACGAGTCAATTTAATTAATATATGAGATC
>CP135535.1:5267235-5284719 GCA_032402905.1 Khaya senegalensis
GGGGGGGTGTGGGGAAAAAAAAGCTTAATTGTTAACATTAAATTTATTTGTTTTAAAGAGACATGTATTGCTTTCTGTTGTTATAAGCTATTTCAATGCAACACAATATAGAGTTACATTTTTTTTTTACTTTGATATTTTATACTTCTATTCAAGCTGTTACAAGTTGAGTTTTGAGGGAATTATTTAATACTTTAACTGAAACTCAATATTGCTGAATATTCAAACTAAGTGGTGAATTATTTTCTTCCCATGTATATAGAATTTTATACAGTCCATTGATGGTGCCTATTTGGTTTGACCTTTTTACTGGCCAAAATGACTTTTTTACCAGTAAAAACTTGTTTCAATTTTTTTTTTTTTTTTTATTCTGATTATCACCAAACTATTAGAAGCCTAAATTTTGTGCTTTTGAAAATATAATTTTTTAAATTTTTTTGAAATATTAAATTATCTAAAATATTCTTATTTTATTTTAAAATTTTTTACTAAAAGATATTTGTGACAACTAAACAACTCTTTTTTTTTTTTTTTGTCAAAACCTTTACTTGTAGCTTAAAAGTTATACCGCAGGGATATGCCCATATAATATATTGAACATAATTAATCCCATAAGCATGTAATATTCTGTTGTACATGGTTTTGGGACAAGATTAGATTGAATTGTATATATAATTTTAATATTAAAAGTATGAAAAATTAATTTAAAAATTATTTGTTAATTAAATATTTAACATCATAATTAATTAAATATTTGAATCAATATTCAACTTTATTTTAATTTGTTGAATTTATATTATTAAGTATTTAAATTAATGTAAATAACAATTAAACGAGTACAAATAGTAATTTAGATTAGTTATGAATATTATATAAATAAAAAATTTATTATCTATTTAGTATACTACAAAATATTTCAATAATTGATTTATTATTTATAAAAAGATAATTTTTTATTTATATAATAATTTTAATGTGTGGTTTTAATAATAATTATACTAGAAAATTACTAGAAAATTTTATCTTTATTGCAAATAAACTATGGATTGAAATAAAAAATATTTCAACAATGGAAATGAAATTGTAACAAGTCCAAAATATCTTAAATTTGATTAACTGAATTCATTGATTGCATTGAATTGAATAAACAACGTACAATAATGCATGCATACATATACACAAACAAATGCGGAAATGTGTGTGTGTGTGTGTGTGTGTGTGTGTGTGTGTGTGTGAAGTAGTGGAGGATAATGTGAGCTTTTGAGAAGCAAAAGGTGGTGAAAGACATCCAATCTTAGCACTCCTCTTTAAATTACACTGCCTTAAGTTATGTCAAACATGTAACACTGCTTCATTAAAAACTTTGAAGATAAAATGTGATGGGATAAAACCTACATGGAAAGAAAAAGATCACAGCGTACATTTGTCCAATATTTTTGTAGTTCTTTTGTATTAAGCACTCCTTATTAAAATTCTCTCTTTTATTAGAAAAAAATCAGTTTGTCAATTTGTAAAGCCGACGCATGCTAACTTTATGTACAAGCTTCTAAAAAATTGATATAGGTAATACTTTAGTAAGGAGATTAGTAAAAATTATCATAGAAGCGTATATGTTAAACATCAATCTTTTAGCTCTGTTGAAGCTTTTGAGTATAAAAGCACTTAAATGATATATATTTAGTTTGATTTGCCTCAATATTTATTTTATTTGAGTAATACAAGTAGTATTATCTTCATATATTAGTATTGAAATATTTGTAATGAAAGATAGGTTAAATGTACTTTAGATGTAACAGAAAATAGATTATAACCATAAATATTGCTTGCTTATCTAATAAAGTGAAAGAATCTTAAAGTAATACTACGGATAATAGATTGCAACCATATGCATCTTAATAAATTTCCTTTTGATGAAAGTTTGCTTCATGGATTTCCATGAAATTATTGTATTTTTATAAGTAAAACATATTTTATTTGTGAACAAACTTCATAAGAGTTAGAAAACAGCCAATATTTACATAACTAATTAATCTAAATTTTACATTAATTCATTGAAATAAAATAATCCTAAATCTACTTTTTTTCATGAAAATAACAAAAGTTATATTTAAAGTTATTTTAATATTAGTGAGTAGATAAAGAACTAGATCTAACTAATAACTTTTTAGAGAAAGTTATGTCTAATCTAGTATATTGTGTTAGATAAAGTAAAGTCCAATTGCATTGAAAAATGATACTTTTGACTAAGTATCTTTTTATTATCTTCTTTAGGATGAGATAAACTTTTTAGGATTAAGAGGTTGAACAACTGGAGGATTATTTAACAGGTGATTTTTCTTCATATTGAAATATTTTAAAATATTTTCAATATAAACAAATTAATGGATAAATATTTCGTTAGATTTTTATTTGATCTATAAGTCAAGACAATATTTAGTTTTTCAAACTTGTTTTTCAAGTAATTAATAGTTTTTAAAACTTCTTTAAGAGTTTCAACATATCATTATCATATATTATTATTATAATAGCAAATCTAGATTATAGTTTCTTTATGAATATACGTGGATATATTATATTATCAATATATTTATCTTTCATCAAGTATTTGCTTAAGCGATTTTAACACATACATTGTCACGCCCTGACCCCAAGTAATCAATACATGACAATCACCGCGTATTCTTAAGTTATATCCCATTTAATTGAAACATGACTTAAAAATACGTAAGGTAAAAATAAAAATTTAAAACATGTAAAATATACATAATTTATAATACATAACTGATAATATCTAAAGGTATGTCAAAATAAAAGTTCAATTTAATTTTTTTTTTTTAAGAGCCTCACTAAATTTACATAATGTGAAGGTTCACAATTCAAATTTTATATATACTAAAATACAAATTTTCTCATATAATGGTAACTAGACATAATAAAATAAATCTCCAGTGAATATTGAGAATCAGCTTGAATTGAGTATCTGAATCATAAAAAGATCAATCTTTCTAACACTTGGTTGCCTATGAGATCAAAATCTATCTAATTAGCTGAAAAAGTTAATAAAGAATGAGTATATGACTATACTTAATGAATAAATAATTATAACACTCATCTTCCTATTAAAACAAGCTAAGTGCATAAGGTAAAAGTATTTAAGTTGGTAAATATACAACAATCACGGATAAGATAATTATACAATTTAATATAATTTAGTTCAAGACTATATCAATTTATCATAGTCAAATAAATACAAAATGTACTGTGGGGGACACACCAACATCCATCTACCACTCCTACCTCACTTAACTTCCATTCACCTATGCACCTCAAAGGCCGCTATAGGTTACATGTTATAGCTGCAGAAATGTCCAACATATATATATGTGTGTGTATATATATATATATATATATATATATATAATAAGACTATTAATATAATACGTATGTATATATATATATATATATATATATATATATATTGCTATATGAGGAAGGCATTACAAAAATTCACTTACCTTTTTGGGATGGTAGTTCATTCACTCGTCGACTCTCTCGAAAAAGTGGACTCTTATTTTGATACTCTGAGTCTATATGCAATATAAATGATTTTGTATTATTTATATAAAATTTTAAATTTTAACTATATACTTATAATATGAGTAATGCACGCATTATAAATATCGTTATACTATATCGACAATTTTTTGAAACTTATACCTAAAATGAACTTTGTACTATCTAATGTGTCAAGTACAACCCAAAAGTTTTCCCTTAATGCTAACCACTCGACTCATGACACGAATTTAACGTCAACTTTTATATTAAACCATTTAATAATAGGCATTTATCATAAAAAAAAAATATATGCAAACCGACCATCTATATACATATTTTTAAAAATTCATTACACGTTCGTTTTAACTCTAATTCAAGTAATTTTAATGGTAATCTAAAATTTCATAAGTCTAATTTATACGAAAAATAAGAAATTTTTAGATATCACACCTAATCAATACAGTCAATTAGAAATGTTCAAGCTTGTGAAAAAAATTTTCAATTTTTATCACCCCACTTTAAAAATGCATAACAAATTCATTTTAACACTACATCAAGTGAAACCAAGGAAAAATTAAAGTTTCATGAGTTTAATATCTGAGAAAAATAAAAAATTTTCAGAAATCATGCCTAATTAATACAGTTAAATAAAAAAATTCAAGACTATTGAATAAACAGTATTTTGCCAGTTTTCATAACCTTAATTCAAGAATTCATAACAAATTCATTCTAACTTCAAATCAAATGAAATTAGTGACAAATTAAAATTTCATGAGTTTAATGTCTAAGAAAAATAAGAGATTTTCAGAAATCAAATATAAATTTTTCAAAATTTAGTTTCACTTTTTTAAATTAATGAATGAAGACACTGTAGCCACTAAACTCAATATATAATTTCATTTCACAACCCATTTATAATATAATTTAAATACAAATATTCAACTCATAAATTACAAATTTATCTCTATATTTCTAACAATAAGAACTATAAGTTATATTATAAAATTTGAGTCTCTTATTTAAATTAAGAAACCAATTCTCTTACTTTCCTTTTCTTCCTCCTTTCTTCTTCCTGCTTCTTTCTTTTCCTTCTCTTTTTTTCTTCTTTTCTTCTTCTTCTCCTTCACGTCAGCCTAAGAATCCCAAAATAATTTTAACCTAACTTTTTCTCTCTTTATATACCAAACTCAATATCAAATAACCCCCTATTCTAATATTTATTTACAAACATCACTAACAATTACCACACTTTAGCATTTAAACCCAATACATTTGGGCAAATAACTACTTCTCCCAATTTTCTAAATCCACTAAATAAACCTATATTACAAAATACCCATACTTAAATAAATACATAATTAAACAAATAAAATAAATAAATAAATAAATATTTTATACCAATAATAATTCATCATAACTATATTATAAAATACTTCCTATCAATTTTAAATTTAAGACGACATTCTAATACATGCAGGTGCACATTCATGAAATGCAGTTTATACAAAATGATTATTTTTCTCCTAAATTTAGAAAGTGGTTTTACATACGCTTATATAGTTTCAATCTCTATAAAGATTATTATGGTTTAATTAAGAATAAACTAAGATCTTTTGATTTATATACTTCAAGTATTTTCAATCTTTTAAGGATTTTGAATAGATATTAGTATCAAGTAAATTGAATAAATCAGTTATCATTACATCTTAAGAAGCATGTCAAGTTTTTATGAAGCTATCAACATTTTAAAAATAATTATGTAATTACATTCATTACGAAAAAATATATTTCATCAAAGTTAACTTTAAGTCACTATGAAAAATGTTTAATGACGAGTCATGCTTGTATCTTGTGATCTCATTATTTTAATTACATTTTCTTACAAATAGTTATTTAAATTCGACTAATTTGACATTTTTTATGTCTCTAAAGACATGTCTAAATACTTTATGTTTAGTTAAACAAGTTAATTATACTTTAATTACTTTTTTCTACAAAAGCCAACACATTTATCAATAGTTTACGGGTCGTTATCATCTTTTAGAATTTCAGTAGCTATTATAAAAAGAATCTATTGTTATCATTATTTAATTAGGATTTCATATTTTTTTTCTGTAAACACACAATTTGTAGATTTTTTTTATTTTTTTATTTTTTTATAAAGCCAACTACCTCACTTTAGGGACTTATGTCATTTAAGGGCAGGTGTCATTTTATAGATTTATGTTAATTTAAAGACAATTAATTCCTCTAGAGTTAGTGGTTTAGAAATATATTGATACAAATCTTAAGAATATCAATTTTGAAATTCAATAGTTTGAATTAAAATTCAAACCCTAATAAAGTTAAAATTCAAATTAAAAAACTCATACCCAATGATTAAAAAAATCAAGTACTAACAGTAAAGACCTAATAATTCACTAATGACGAACCAAGAGTATAAAAAAAAAAAAAATTAAGCTATAAGAAAGATTTTTTTAATAAATTTACAAAATTTTTTGAAGAACCAAAAAGAAGAGTAATTCTCACAATTTTAATTAAATAAAATCAAATCTTTAATTCTCCTTCACAACATTTTTTAAGCCCTTTATATAAGCTTATAATTGAAATCTTAAATATTTTAATATTAAAAATATTAGTTTAAAATAGTTAAAAATAAAGGTTCCAAAATAATATGAAAAAGTAATTTATTAAAATATATACCTATATGGCATTCCTACTAGAAATATTATTTTATTTATAATTAAAATATACGCCTATATGGCATTCCTATTAGAAAAAGAATTCTATTTGCATGCTTGAATACATTGGTTAGCTTTTGAAATACTTTAAAACTCAATTTCATATTTGGCTCCATATTTAATGTTAATATCGAATTTTGTTTAATCCAAACTTCTTGAATCAATTCATTAAATGCCGCTTTAATTTTCTTTGCTCTTATTTTTATAATTAATTCAATTGGCACATGCAAATAATCATTATGAATTTGTTGTTAATTCTCATCATTCCACCTCTCTTCAAAAGAATTCGACCTTGAATTGTCACCTACATCATAAAAAGAAAAATCAAAAACACTAAAAGTAGTATTAACAATATACCCACTTAGAAATCCAATTTGTATGCATTTATCATTGATTCGTTTGAGAATTGGGAATGGACCATCTTCTTTAAGATGTAATTTAGTCATTCTTCGTGCTAGAAATCTATCACTCCTCATATGCACCCAAATCCAATCACTAAATTCAAAGATAACTCATCTACATCCTTGATTGGCTTTAGCTGCATATTGCTTACTCCTTTTCTCAATGTGTTATCGAACACTCTTATGTAGTTTCTTAACCATTTCAACCCTTTTTTTTTTTTTTTTACCATCATAACTATTTCTTTCATCAATAAGTAAAGATAACAAATCCAACAATATTTAAGAATCAAAATCATAAATAATCTCAAATGATAAATAATTTATAGCAGCATAAATAACTCTATTATATGCAAACTCAATGAACGGTGAACATTCTTTCCAATTTTTTAAATTCTTTTGAATGACAATATGCAAAATAATAGTTAAAGTTCTATTTACTACTTTTGTTTATCATTTGTTTGTGGATAACAAGTTGTGAAAAATAATAATTTAGTTACCAACTTACCCACAAAATCTTCCAAAAGTAATTAAGGAATTAGCATCTCGAAAAGATACAATACTCCTTAAAACACCATGTTATTATACTATCTCTCTAAAAGAACAAATTTGTAATATTGATTGTATCATTAGTTTTATACTAAGATATAAAATGTGTTATTTTAGAAAATCTGTTAACAACCACAAAGATAAAATCTCTACCCCTTTTTAACTTTGGTAAACTTAGAACAAAATCTATAAAAATATCAACTCAAGGTTTATTAAGTACAAATAAGGATGTATATAAACCATGAGGTAAGATTTTAGATTTTAACTTACCTACATGTAACACAGTTAGCACAAATTTTTTCCATATTGCATTTCATCTCATGTCAAAAGAAATGCTCTAGTAATATATCCAAAGTCTTCTTAATACAAAGTGTCCTATTAAACCTCTTCCATGTATCTTATGCACAAGCAACTCTTGCATAGAACTATTAGGCACACAAAGTTTATTCTCTCAAAATAAATATCCATCTTGTCTATAAACTTTTTCAAAAATTACCCTTTCACACGCCCCATATACACTAACAAAGTCAATATCATTAACATACAAGTCTTTAGTATATTCAAAACCCAATAACTTTATGTCTTAAGTAGAAATAAAGATATACTTTCTTGATAATATATTAGCCATAATATTTTCTTTTCTTTAGTTGAATTTAATCACATAAGAAAAAAATTAAATAAACTCCATCCACTTGGTATGTCTTTATTTAACTTACCTTATCCCTTTAAGTGCTTGAAGGACTCGTGATCAGTATGTATGAAGAATTCCTTCGGCCATAGGTAATGTTGCCAATTCTCTTATACTCTCACTAAAACATAGAGCTTATTATCGTATCTTGTGTAGTTCAACGTTGCCCCATTGAGCTTTCACTAAAACAACTTCAATACGTATTCGAGGCATTACACTCACTTTCAAAAATTTTAAAAAGATAGGTAATGCTAATAAGATACAAAACATAATCTTTCTTTTATTGATTTAAATCCACACTCTTATTCACTATCTCATTTAAAACCAACAATTTTTTTTTTTTTCATAATTTCATTGAATGGTGCAACTAGTATACTAAAATCTTTAACAAAACACTTATAAAAATTAGCCAAGCTGTGAAAACTTTTACCTCAATAATAGACTTAGGCATTGGCCATTCTTTAATAGCCTTAACCTTTTACTCATCTACCTCTATTTCTTTTGCACTAACAACATAACCAACGAACACAATTTTTTTCATACAAAAAGAACACTTTCAAGTGCACAACATAAATATTCAATATCCTTAAAATTCTTATTGTATACCAAAATATTATCAAAATAAACCACAATACATCTGCCTATGAATGCACATAATATATGATTCATCAATTTCATAAATGTGTTAGGTATGTTAGTTAAACCAAATGGCATGGCTAACCATTCATATAACCTATATATAGTCTTAAAGGTAGTTCTCCATTCATCACTCTCTTTCTTCCTAATTTAATTACATTAACCTGTTAAGTCAATTTTTGTGAAAATACATTATCTATGCAATTTATCTAACATGTCATCTAGCCTAGCTATAGGATGTTTATATCAACAAATATTCTTCACTTTCCATCTTTCTTAGGCACAAGTGTTACTAGAATGCATATAAACTCATGCTCTCCCTTATGTACCTTTAGCCATTAACTTTTCAACTTGTCTTCGAAACTCCTTTGTCTCTTTAGAATTATTCTTATAAACTGATCGATTAGGTATGGTAACACCATGTGTAAAATTGATTTGATGTTTTATTTTTCTAATATGTGGTAACTCATTAAGAATATCATCCAGAAATGCATTACTATATTTTTGTAACAAAGAAACAGTGACACTAGGTAAAGATTTATCAAGATTTTTAATATTAAAAGTCTCTTTGTAAAAAAGTATAAATATAAACTGATTGATATAAAAGGTACTTTTGACATCACTCTCTTTAACATAAAAACTTAATTATTTCTTTTTTTTCCCTCTCAATAATCTTTTTTTTTTCACTCTCTTTCTCTTTTTCTTTTTTCTTTTAAACTCTCAATTTTTCTTTTTTTTTTTTTCACTTTCTGTCTTACACTTCTTTCTCTAACTCACTTGCTCTTCTTAATTTCAATTGATCCTCATATACTTATTTTTTGGGTCAATGGAGCAAGAGTAAAGGATTTGTTATTTTTTACAAAAGAGTATCTCTCTTTGAACCCATAATGAATATCCTATTATTAAGATAACATTTAGTATGAAAAATGTTTTTCCTTTATTAATTATTGTCTTCTTCTTCAATTTGTATATTCAATACATACCTAATAATAAATGCTTTACAGTCAAACAAAAACTCCACACTACTATTACTAGTATCTTCAAGTGGTAACATTATTTCTTTCTCACTTTCTCCCTTAAAGCTATTTTGTCCCCTTTGTAAGGCATCAAAGGAATTTTCTTGCTTATCTATTATTTCTCTTATTTCATTAAATATTATATTCATTTACTCAAATTATTATTGAATGGCTTCTAATCCAAAAAAAAAAAAAAAAAAGCTTCCTTCCTCTTTTTTATTGGATGAATCACTCCTGTAAGACACATTTGATAATTGCAAAAAAATGTTAATAATAAATCTCACTACACTCTCTTACATGTTTGCACTCAAATTATGTCACTCACACTCATATTTTCACTCTATTTGACTTTTATTTATAATATGCTCACTTTCTCTTGCATTTTACTATTCTAACTTTTAGCTTTTTATCGAACTAAATAAACTTAATTAAGTGATATTTTATAGTATTTAAACTAATACAAAAGCAAGCAATTAATAATATAACCAAATTTTTAGAAGCAAACAAACTCAAAAAGAATTCACAATTAAACAAAGATGACAAATTGATTATGAAAACAATAAGAAATGGAATATCTTTTATAAATATGCTGGTTACCTTTTTTCGTTGCAACTTGCGTTTCTTTTTTTGTTTTCTTGTCTCTTTTTTTTCTTTGCTATTGACTATTATTTGTTTGCCTTTTTTTGTTGATTTTAATAATAATTGAATGAATAAAAATGAATACATATAAAATAAGAAGACATAATTTAACAAGAAAAGATAAAAGACAAAAGAAAAATTATTAGATGAATAGTGTAATAAACAATAACTTGTTTTTTATCTCTCCATTTTTAATGAAAAAAATAAAAAAAATTTAAAGATAGTCAAATTTGATATTATAACCTAAGCTTTGATACTAAATTGATGCAATCTCAAAAAAAAAAAAAATCAATGTTAAAACCAATAACTTGAATTAGAATTCAAGTCCCCATGAAAACTAAAATTCATATTAAAGAACTCAAACCTAATGATTAAAGGAATCAATAATTAATAGTAAATATCTTAATCCAATGATTTACTAATCACAAATTAAAAGTATAATAAAAAGATTTGAATGTTATAAGAGAGGTCTCTTGATAAGTTAACAAAGTTTTCTAAAGAATTAAAGAGAAAAGCAATTTTTATCATCTTAATTAAATTAAATCTAATTTCTAACTTTCCTTCATAATTTTCTTTAAGTTATTTTATATAAGACTTACAATTAAAATCTTAAATAAAGTCCTAGTCTAAAATAATTAGGAACAAAATTATTAAAATAATTAAAAAATAATTAATTAAAATATATACCTATGTTAATTAAAATATATGTCGATATAGTATTTCTACTAAAAAAATAATTTTATCTATAAGTAAAATATATGTATTTGTCATTTTTAGTGGAAAAAGAATTTTATTTATATACTTAGATCACATTGATCAACTTTTGATACTTTTTAAAATTCAATTTTATACTTGATTCTATATTTGATATTAATCTCAAATTTAGATCAGCCTAAATTTCTTGAATCAATCCATTTAATGCCACTTTAAATTTCTTTCCTCTTACTTTTATAATTGGTCCAATTAACACGTGCAAATAATCATTATGAGTTTGTTGTTAATTTTTATCATATATATATATATATATATATATTGCTCGATCATTATTTTCAACATGATCAAAATTTTTTAATTTTTTTTTCTACAAAACAATATCAATTGAACTAATAAGTCTATAATGCTTCTTGGTTATAGTAGATTCATTTATTGTCTTATGATTAGTGTGAGAATGAAGATGAAACATCAATTACTGTTTTATGATTAGAGGTGTTTTCTTTTACCTTAATGGTGAAAAATATATGTTATCACAATAACAATATGCAAAACATGCAGTAAATAGACTAACCATTAGGAGTTCCAAATATTTAATAATAGAAGATGACTAAAACTAATATAATTTTGCAAATAATGTGGGGTCCAATCCTAGTATGTTGTGAAGGAGCAATATGAAAAACTATGAAAGTGTGTAAAGTGGACCAATTATAAATTGCAATGGTAAGTATTGATGACAGAAAATAGGTTTAAGGTGAATAAATGCTACAGCATGCAAAATCTCACTTCTCCATGGAAAAATTAATAATTTAATGCATAATAATAAAGTTTGGTAATTTTTGAAGTCATATAATGAGTGACTCAACTAATCAGTTTTTGTGTATAAGCTTGTAGAGCACAATACTCTAAATCAATCACCCATGATGTACAATTGTCATTAAATATGATGGAACTAAACTCACTCGCATTATTTAGATATATAGTATTGATTGAATAATTAAGAAATCATGCTCTTAATTTGATAATATATGCAAAATCTAGCAAACACAATAATACAAGTAGATAATAAATGAGCACGTGATCAATGAACTTGCATTAATTAAGACTATAAAATAAGAAAATGGTTCACAAAGTGGATAAATAAGCGCACAAATATCTCCCTGCATTTTATAAAAGAATTTTTGGAATTGAAATCAAAAATCAATTTTAGAACTAGTGATCAAGATGATCGTGCTATAATATAATATTTTTGGATCAACGAACTTTAGGTTTATTACTTCACAACTCTTAATTACATTTATAGAAGATAATTTATAGAAAATAGTTTACATTATTCTTATTTTAATTCTCTATATGATATCCATTATAGAGAATATTTTTAAAATTGAGCATATTTCTTCTAAGTCTATTTGAATATAAAGCATTATAAATATATAATCATATTCCAATTATTAATAAGATTATAATTCTTTCAATCAAGTTTATAGAACTTGATATGATATTTACCTTAACCTTAATTTTTATCAACTTCGAGAAATATTCCTTATGTTAAAGAATAGTATGAGTTATCTAAAATTTTTGAAGGAATGATTCTTATATCCATATCCTTTGATTGAATAAGAACTTCATATTAGTAATTAGTAAAATATAAAGTATAAAACATATTTGACATGATGACATAAGTGTTATGATAAACAAAATATAAAGGAAATGTAATAATTAAATCATAATTGTGTCAATTACCTTTACTTTGAATAAAGATATCAAGATAAGGAAGATCTAATAAACATTTATTGTCCTTAAAATATATCTCATTTTTCTTTTCTTTCATTTACATGGCCGTAGGACAAGGCTTTCTTAGATATTTTGATGTATAATGAATACATGATTAATGTTATTTCATACTACAATGATGATGACAATAGGCATACTTGTAAAAACTTCACTTTTAGTGGTTGTGTTTCGTCGTTGAGAAGACTTAAGACTACTATATGGGCAATAATGTGCTTTTTTTCATCATTTTGATCATGTTCATTTACATTCACTTTGGGAATGCTAGTTTGCATTCACTTTTGGAAATACTAAATAAATAAATAAACATGATTCTCACAAAATTATTATGGCATTACTCCATTAGAGCTATAAATGTAAAAAATTTATTCTTTAGCATATCCTCTTGAATAAAATTTTTGCCATACAATTTCATCTATAAGGTATTGATAAGTAAGGCTAAGTTATATTTAGCAATAGATTTGAAAATTTGCAATCTTGTGAAGTATTTTATGCCTTTCACTCTAAAAGAATATACTTCTTTAGTTGTTATAATTAAATAAATACAAGGGGAAAAAAAACATAACCTTCAATGTTATCCTACATCAATATTTGTTTTTGCTTTTTGAATAGTGTCTTCTAAGTCCAAGCCATTAGTAATGCATTTTAATATTTGAAGATCATGAAAGGATAACAAAAGCATATGCTTAAAACTTCATATTGATATTATTTTCTAGACTTAGAATTTCAAGCTCTAAAATAGTAACTAATATATAGAATTTAAGTTCTAAAAACATTTAAATATACATAGAATTTCAAATTTTTATATAATTTGTAAACTTAGAATTTTAAATTTTAATATAAAAATTAATTATTTATAACTTCATATTTTAACTGTGAAATTATTTTCAAAACTTTAAATTGTAATTTAAAATTTTGAACTTCAAGTTTTAATTTAAAATTTACATATTTGGATTTTGGTTAGAAACTGTATTTTAAAACTTTGCATTTGAATAATAAGATTGACTTTTTGAACTTTATGTTTTAATTATCTCTTTGTTCTGCAAACCTTAGATTCTATAAATAATATTTAGTTATATCTACATATTATATGTGTGTGTGTGTGTAGATTAGGATAAAAATTTTTATTTCTTTTACACAATTTCTTATCAATTAATATATCATTATGTTACTTCTATTTGAATGGTTGAAATTATATTCCAAATGCATATTAGTTATGATTTATTATTAATTATATATTACATTTAATCTCAACTATTAAAAGTATATTTATTTAATGATTAAAAATTAATATAATATATATATATATATATATATATAAAAATCACTAACAAGTTAGTGTTTAATTTGGCACTTGGGATTTAAAAAAGCAATTGCGGTCAAAAATAAATCTTTTGTTTATGCAAAAGATTATCAATGTCTTTTTTTTCATTACTTTTTGGACAATACCTGTCGTGATTAAGCTCTGTTATTGACCATTTTGCCTTTAATTAAAATAAAAGTATAATAAAAATACAATAAATATTTAAAGAAATGTCTTACTTATTTTTTATTACTGTTTTTACTCAACACAAATAAATGAGAGTTTTTTTCACAAGTTTTCACTTTGAAAGTGCTTGTAGACATTTTTGTATTTGAGCTCAACTCTACAACTAAAATTATTATTTGTAGAAAGCTTAAGTGTTCCATCACTTTCATTTTTTTTATTTTTTAATTTACATCAATTTATTTATAAACTAAAAAAAAGTACAATAAAAGATATATACAAAATTGATTTACTCTTCTAAGTTTTGTCCTATCTTTCTTACTTGCTCTACAAGCCTCTTGTCTTTAAGTGTCAAGATTTTGATATACTTTGTTATCCATGACGTAAAAATCATTGTGATATGGTGCTTCTCTAGCTTCCTTTTGTTCCTAGATTTTATTTAAATATTCTTCTTATTCTAGTGTTAGATAAATTTATGAAATAGGGTATCTAAAATATCACTTGAAGTTTTGTGAAAATGTGACATACGAGGTGTTTAGGCCACTAATTTATTGTGCAATGAATTTAAATAATTATAATTCTTTTGGATTGAGTATTTCTATAGATATGTGATATTAAACCTATAAACTTTTACTTTTCATTCTCTTATGTAAAATTTTACAAGAATATTGAATTGTATTTGTGTAATGCAATAGTAAACTGATAGAAATTATAACTTTATGTTCCATAAACTTGGTACAGAATCAATATCTAAGCAATATTCGTAGGATTCAAAATGTTATTGAATAACTTTGTTGAAGTTTTTTTGGCATTTATTCAATGTTATCTCTAATAGTTTCAATTATTAAATAAATTCCTCCAAAGTTAGATAATTTTAGTATTGTAATTTTTTTTTAATTGATGGATGTAATTAAATTCAACTCTATGGAACTTTACTCAAGTCAACTTGCATACTCTATGGCTTGTTGTTGACAAGTTTTTGATTTTGTAGAACAGATATTGTTAGCTATACTCAATGCTTTTTGTAATTTTAAATTTTTTTTGTAGTCTTATTTTTTATTAAACCATAAATTTTTGCTTTAATATCAACTAGTAGCCTATCTATTGCTTTTTTAATCTCTTTTATTTTTTCCTTAATAAGATGATATTAATTATGCTTAATATTTTTGGACTTTTGTATGAGTTTGTTTTTTCTACATATGCAGCTTTACTAGTTGTAACTTTATGCAATAATTTCATACTTTATTTTAAAGAATTAATTTCCTTTTCTAATAAAGAATTTTTTTCTTGAGCTTTTTCAAAACTATGTAATGCTTTATGCCTGGACTCACTAATATTTTTTAAATTATTAAAAAAATTTTAAATTTTTTTTCTATTAAAAGATGATTTTTATGATGTATCACAATATTATCTCTAGTTTTATTAGCTAAGAAAGCTTAAGATTTTTTTCTACTTACTCTAAACTATAAAAACCTCGATAAATAGGTGATAAACATTTTTTTAATTGATGAAATTACTTCTTCCCATGTTAAAAATATTCTTAGTTTTCTACCTTTAAAATATATATATATATAAAATTTAAAATAATTACTTTTAAAAAATATGTAGTTTAATGCATTTAAACTATCTAGAAAATCTTTTTTATTATTTTTAAAATACCAAATATTATTTAAAATACAATGCTGAGTCTCACTAAGTTTAACTTTCAATGTAGTTATTGGGTGAAAGACAATTGTAGGACAAAAATTAAAAGTAAATGATCCTATTTTGACTTGCTTTTGTACTACTAAGCTTTTATTGGTGTTGAACATTTGCTTGCAAAACAATAAAGAAGTAATGCGTAGTGATAAAACATCAGTAACTTTATTTTCCATATTTTTGACTTGTTCAAATTCAGATTTATAGCATTTACTTTGTATAAAATTTAAGAATTCTATCCTTCTTTTATTATTAAAAAATTTTTCTTTACAAAGTTTTTATTGTTCACTTTATTAACAAATTGAATTATATTATCAATATTTGATATAATTGTAAATTCTTCCAATTGTATATACAAATGAAATAAATTTAAACAATTAATAATTTCTAATATTTCTAAATCTATACTAGATTCTATATTTTGTGCTTTTTTAAAATTTTTACTAATGTATAATGTTATATCATTTTTATCAGGCTTTTGTAATAATACTCTTGTCTATCATGTACTACTTGCTTCTATTTGTAAAATTTTATACTAATTTTATATTGGTAAACTTTAAGGTTCTAATTTTTGTATAATTAATTTAATTTTTTGATCTAATTTTATATCCTTACAATTAAAAATCTTTGCTCCATTCTTTTTTAACTTATTGTACAAGGGACTTAATAGCATACTTAAATTGGAATAAACTTTCTATCATAATTTAATAATCTTAAAAAATTTTGTAACTTTTTTATTTCTTTTAACTTATCAGAAAGTCTAATTTTTTTGTAATAATATGCACTAGTAATTCTATTTTTTTCTTATTTAATTTTTATTCCTAAAAATTCTATTTATTGTTAAATTTTAAGTATAATTTAATGGTTTGCAATTTATTATCATTCTACTTTTTTCTCTTATTATTTCACTGTCATTTCTAACCACAAATGTTGGGCTTCTATGTCTATCCGTACTTTTTTTAATTACTCATAACTTATTTATTTTTCCTAAATGCACTTAATTTTTTTTTAGTCTTTTAAATTATATTTTAAATTTTGATTGATTATTTCTATTTTATATTGTTCTTTTATACTTGCTCTAGGGTCTTCTCCCATTATTCTTATTTTTTTCTAGATTCTCTAATTTTATTTCACCATTGTAGGCCATAAATGACATTTTGTACAATTTATTTGTTTTACCATGCTTACTACATTTTCTATTTATTCATCTACATTTATTTTGAATAATTATTCTATTTCCTCATTAATGGCCTCACATCAACCACATGCAGGCATTTTTGCCCTCGTGTGGTTAACATGAGGGCACATTTTGTGTTCAAAATTTTTTAATTTTATGTTTTTAAATTAAATTTAAATTTTTTATAAATTAAATATAATATTTTTAATTTATCTCTAATAAATAATTTTTATTTATTGTGTATATTAAAAAATAGTTAATAAATAATATATTAATATTAAAATTTTAAAGTAAAGTCAGTAAAATAAAAAAATAAATAATATTAATATAAAATAAAATAAAATAAAATATATAATTATTGGGAACAGAACCTAAGTTACTTATAAGTGACAGG
Organism: Khaya senegalensis; assembly: GCA_032402905.1. Taxonomy (NCBI): domain Eukaryota; kingdom Viridiplantae; phylum Streptophyta; class Magnoliopsida; order Sapindales; family Meliaceae; genus Khaya; species Khaya senegalensis. The sequence goes on from CP135535.1 coordinate 5,284,715, forward strand.
ACAGA
>CP135535.1:5289653-5309807 GCA_032402905.1 Khaya senegalensis
TTTTTAATATAATTAAATATTTTTAAAAATAAATAAATATAATTAAAAAATTTTAAAATAAAAAAAATTATAAAATGAATTTAATCAGTTAGCACTTTATAAATATTTGTGGATGAAATCATGTGTTTTAAATTTATTTAATAATTATATTATTTTATATTATTTTAAATTCGTAAATTTTATATTGTATTTGTGTGGACTGTTCTATTAAAAATTAGCAAGATCGATTACAAGTAGATTCAGGGAATCTAGCCATATCTAGTGGGAATTTGTCAACGTCATTCCGCCTCTGGTGGGAACCGAATCAAAGCCGATTTTTGGGAACCGAGATTCGGTCAAATTAAGTGCGTTCCCCCCCAAATTCTCCAAAAATAAAATCATCGATAATACTCTGTGCAAAAATCCAGCTCGAATTCCAAAACCAAAATTTTCTCGTACAGTACGCTTCACCTTCACATCAAGACTCTTCTCTCTCACGTTTGGCGCACAGACAGTGTGAGAGAGATTAGCACATAGCCGTCGCCATGGACGGGGAGTTAGGTGAAAGCAAGATTAATCAGCGACGTGTGGGCTTACTGTACGATGAGAGAATGTGTAAACATCACACACCTGATGGTGATCATCATCCCGAGAATCCTAATCGTATCAGAGCTATTTGGGACAAGCTCCAGAATGCTGCCATTCCTCAGAGGTATCATCTTTCTTTATCTTACTATTTTTCTGTTGCCTTTATTTTTTTGTTGCCAAATAAAAGAAATGAATAACTGTTACTGAGTGAACGCTGCAGCTGTATGTGTTTTCTGAATCCGTTATTATTGTTGCTTTTTGCTGTTATAGGTGTGTTGTTTTAAATGCCAACGAAGCAGAAGACAAATATTTATTGTTTGTGCACTCCAAAAATCATGTTAACTTAATTAGGAATATTAGCTCCACCGAGTTTGATTCCCGAAGAAACAGGATTGCCTTAAAATTCAATTCAATTTACTTCAATGAAGGTTCATCAGAGGCTGCTTACCTCTCTGCCGGCTCCGTCATAGAGGTAAATATAATTAGGGACTTTATAATTTTCAATATTTTTGGGATCATCTGAGCTTTTATTCGAGTTTCGTACTGTGTTTACTGATAGATGTTCCTATCATCTTTTAAATGATAAACTACTATGTTCAATTTTTAAATTTGCTTAAGCATATTGTTAAATGATCCCAAAAGTCAATTGTGTTAAAACTTTCAAAAGGAAGAAGTTGAACTGCACTACAGTTTATTGTGGTTTGCTAATAATGTAGTGACTAAAATCACCTATGTATATGTCTAAAATCTACGCTGTGGAAGTTGATCTTTTTATGTGAATGTGTAATAAATTTGTTGATTACATTTCTTTTTACTGCAAAAAAAAGTAAAATGTCATAACATTTCTTTCTAGTGGATCAGTCAGCTGTGCACTGAAATTTCAAGTAGATTTACTTTTCAATTTTTGTTTGGCTATATCAGTATCACTGACTTTGACAGGCTTATTGCCAAAATTTTGAAATAGTAGTGAACCAAGAAGCATCAGAGTGCATAAGTTCTGCAATCCATTCTTTCTTAGAAAGTTTCAAAGTCATCGACAATGAAAAGGTCCAAATGTTTTCATCTTACTTTCTTAATATTGTTTGAGTGTCATGTTTAATTCAAAATTTGGTCCAGTATATACCACTGTATATACTGGTTTGAGTAGAGCTGTTTCAGTTGATCTTAACTGAGAGTCAAAAAAATAAATCTATTCTTCTTTTCTTCAATAGGCTGCAGAGAGAGTTGCCAAAGGAGAGTTGAATTCTGCTTTTGCTATTGTGAGGCCACCTGGGCATCATGCTGAACAAAATGAAGCCATGGGATTTTGTTTGTTCAACAATGTGGCTATTGCAGCAAGTTCTCTGTTAAATGAAAGCGTGAGAGCCAGTTTTCTTTCTTTTTCCCTTTTTCTATTATTGATGCACTCATGTTGTTCCACTGTATGTGAAGCAAACGATATGCTTTTCAAAGTTTACCTCTGTTTTTCTCATTCAGTTAATTGTGGCCTTACCCTCCATTAATTGCTATTATATTACAGGCAGAACTGCAAATCAACAAAATTTTGATTGTTGATTGGGATGTTCACCATGGTAATGGCACTCAAAAGATGTTCTGGAAGGACCCTCGTGTCTTATTCTTCTCTGTTCATAGGTATGTAAGAACATTTAGATCATATTATTCTCTTGCTTGATTATTTTCAAATTACTAATTTGATATTTTATTCCTCAAGGCTCATGATTGATTCCTTGAAAGAGTAGTTCAAGATTTCTGAGATAATGTTTTAGGTCTTGTTTTCTAGAAACATTAATATGACGTAGTTCTATGTGTTGCTCAAGGATTCTGCTGGTAGTATAACAATCTTTGTTTTATTGTTCAAAGGGATTAGGCTTCATCTCTTCTGTTCAATATTCTGTCACATATGACAATTGGTACATGGTAACTAGACATATTTCCCATATGAATTTGCCCTTTTATGCAGGCATGAGTTTGGGACATTTTATCCTGCAAACGATGATGGCTTCTATACTATGATTGGTGAAGGTCCTGGTGCTGGATACAACATTAATGTCCCTTGGGAAAATGGGAGGTGCGGTGATGCAGACTATCTTGCAGTTTGGGACCATATTTTGCTTCCTGTTGCCAAGGAATTTGAACCTGACATAATTATAATATCTGCTGGATTTGATGCAGGTTTGGAGCTTTATTTTTATCTGTGGGGTACATTACCACTCCATGTTTAAAATCTTTATGTTGGTCAAATGCATTTTAATAACCTGATTTTGGTGCTTATTTGATGACATGAAGTATTTCTAATGTAAAACTGTTGTGAATGATATATGCAGTATCTTACTTTCTGAACAAAGATATTAAGGTTAATTTAATTTGTTGGATGTATTGATGATGCAATAAGTTGCTTGACGAAATAAACTAACTCGATAGATAGGTGCCTTAGGGGTCCAATCCATATTATTCTTCCTAGAGAGTTGTCCTTGAGAGTTTCTTGAATTTAGCTGATGCTTCATGTAATTGTAGCGACAACAGGCAATTCAAAATAAGAGCCTTAAATGTTGGCCTAATAAGTTAATATAGATAAGAAAATTTATGAAGGTAGTGATTACCATGCAGAGATCTCAAAAGATCTTTATTTGCAAGGATGGTTGATATTTTTATCCTTGGACCTTGACCAAAGTCATTTTCTAGTTATCTGTAGTTACTTGTGACAATGAAGAGAAGATTAAAGCAGATTGGGCATTGAAATGCAGCCCAGGGATATGAGCATGTCTAAGTGGGTGTTTCATAGTTATGTTTTGTTGGGGCTGGTACTAATTGGATTTGCTTATTTATTATTATTTAATGTTAGTTACACTTTTTTTTCTTCCCTTTTAGTTGTATTTCTCAATGCTGTTAATATTAACAATGGTTGGAAAGCTCATGCTTAAGCAAGTTCGATGCCTTGCTATTTTTTTTTTTTTTTGTTTGGGGTTGCCACACAGCCCACCCCAAGACAAAAATTAAATTATTTACTCCTCCAAGGTTCATGTGAAGGGGCACCAATTCCTAGACTTTTCTAATGGATGACAACAACAAAAAATCAGAAAGTTCATCTGACCTTTTTTCTCTATACATTGAGATGTATTGGATATTCTTTTAATGAAATGCTAATATGCTATGTTAAATTTCTCACTTTTAGAATGCTTCTTAAGATACTTTCATTTTCTGTTTAGACTGATTCTATTTTAAATATGCCATGAGTAGCTTTCATAGCATCAAATTGAGTTACTTTATAATTCTAGAGTGATATGGTGAGTGTTTGTGGTGGCTCTTCTGGTATCAGTTTATACATCTGTAATATTTCTACTGCATGCTTGGAGCAGCCGCTGGTGATCCTTTAGGAGGCTGTTGTGTCACACCATATGGATACTCATTTATGTTGAAAAAGGTTAGCATTTAATTTTATCTTCTTTACCACACACACACACACACACGCACACGCACACACACACACACACACACATTGCAGTACGTTTACGGTAATACTTTTCACTGTTTAGCTTGGGGTTGTAGCAATTTTTGATTAAAAGGCATAGGTGGCATTATTCAATATAGACATTATTTGGGATTCTTATTTTGCCACTTTCATGCAACCTCCTGATATGACGTGACTTTCAAATGTTTTGCACATTCCTCATTCAATATTGTTCTTTTCTCCAGTTGATGGATTTTGCTCAAGGTAAGATTGTTCTGGCATTGGAAGGAGGCTACAATCTTGACTCTATATCAAATTCAGTCCTTGCATGCATGAAAGTTTTGCTGGGAGACAAGTCTGTTGCTGGACCTTTAGAGGCCCACCCATTTGAGTCAACATGGCATGTAATACAAGCGGTAAAAATAAGATATCTTACTATCTTCCTTGTTATGTAAGGTTGCTGAATAAGTTATTATACTTCTTGCCATCCTACTTCTCTATCAGTGATAACTTGCTATTTTGTTTTCCTAAGGCATTTGTTATATATCTTTCAGGTTCGTCATAAATTATGTGCTTTCTGGCCAACACTAGCAGATAGACTACCAACAAAGTTAACTAGTCTGAAAGCTCCTCCTCCGGTAGGCTTACTCTCTTTTTATTTACGAATGTACCTCAATAGCAACATCATGTCATACTTTGAGTTATTTATAGATTTATATGCTCAGAGTCAATTATACTTGGCAATTTCATTTATGTGGTTTTTGAATTTCAAGGGGGAGAAGTTCTTTATTGATAAAAGTTATAACAATGCATTTATTGTTGTCTAACATGTGTCTGCTAGAGAATGCGTACATGTGGTTTTAATTAATGCACAGTACATAACGCAAGGTAATATTTTAGGGTTCTTGAACAATATGTTTTCTGACATGAGAGAAATAAGAATGAAAAGAAATTGTTGTTTAATTCTTAATATAAATAGGTTCTGGCATTACACTGTTCAATTACCTGTACACCAAGTTGAAATAGTTGATTTGCATTTTAGCATGCGATCTCAAGCTCCAATTGTGAAGATGAGGATATAGTGTCAGAAAAGCTTGAGGCAGTTCTCCAGGATGTGATAGAACCCCTTTCAAAGCTGAAAGTTGAAGATGTTCATGGTAAAAATTGAAGTAAGATCTCAAGTCTGAAAGTTGCTCTCTGTTTTAGTTCATTTGATCAGCTCCAAATTGAATGCAGCGGAAGTGGATACTACTACTGCTTGGAGATCGGAACTCTCAAAAGTTGATGTTTGGTATGCTACTTTTGGGTCGAATATGTGGAAACCAAGATTCCTATGCTATATTGAAGGTGGACTGGTAATGCACTAAAATTACAATGATATCCCGGATTTTGGAATTAATGATGCTTGGGAATACTTTATTTGTACCATAAGCTTAATTATTTGAATGTGTAATTGGAGCCTCTTTTCGTTAGTTTAATCCCTTCATCATGATCAAATACTTATGCTTCATCATGCAAAGCTAGGAAGGGTGAGAAAAATAGAATATTAGAGCTGACAGGATAGTTAGAAATTTTGATGTTTTTACAGTCTACATGGAACAATGTCCTTGCTTTCAAAATCCTATTTCTTTTCAGAAACTATTCAGTTATTGAGTTAATACTTTCATAAACACATTTAAACTTGTGTTGGCGGAGAGGAGATGTGGCTTGGTAATAGTTAGTTTAACCACTGTCAAGGTTTAGCGTTATCATCTTTCAAGGCCCACATATTGTTTTGCTGTTTTCTTACTTGTGAATCATTTGCATACAGTCTGAATTGGCTTTCACTTTAGCCATCCTCTTCATCGTTGTTCAGCCATGCTGTAGATTTATTGCTAAGCATCTATTTTTCTGTTCTTTTAATAGCTAAAATTAATTTACAGGTGGAGGGTATGAGAAAGACATGTTCTGGTGCAAAGGACACAAATCTGCCAAAAGAGATTTTGTGGAAAACTCTCTCTCACCAGTTATTCTTTGGTTATGAATCTTGTGGTCTATGGGGTTCTGGAGGGGTTGCTTTTCTTAATCCTGAATGTAACATTCAGCATAAAGCATACTCATTGCTGTATAGGATAACGTACGTCATTTCCACTGTTTCTGTTTACATCTCTACCCTAAATTGGTTCTTCTTTTCCTTTCTGTGAGATTGTGTGTGTGAATTATTTATTGTGGAATAACTGACAATTACCTCCTAGGATTAAATGAACATTGAACTTTTGACTTGTGTGATCACCTACTAAACATTTTTTTTCCTTTTGTTTGACAGACTAGAACAGTTCAATGACATTTTGGTTCAGGAAAATTTTGATAGTTGTTACACGAGTTTCCCTTTATTTGATGTAAATGATTTGAACTCTATTGCAAACAAGAAGTCCATTCCCTTGGAGGCTCTCAAAGTAAGTCTTCTGCAATGCCTTCCATATGTGTGTATGTCATTGTGTGTGTGTGTGTGTGTGTGTGGAGGGTTAAGGTCGGGCCCTTATATTTTACTGAAATTCTTACACTATTGTGAACTGTTGCATTGATCCATATTGAGTGGTGGATATTGTGTTGTGCATGAGTTTTGCTTTGATTTTGCATGCAGAAGGGCTGGTATTATAACGTGCTTTATTTGGGGACGGAACATGGTGTACCTATACTGACAATGACGTATGTGTAACAGCATAATCCTTTTACACACATATTTCATCCACCAATTCATTATTTAACACTCTGTATATTTAGCATTGTATTTTTTAACTCAAATCATTGACGATTTCAATGCAGGTGCTCACCGTCGGATGTTGAAAAATTTAAATCTGGGGAGTTGCCTTTGTGTGCTCCTGCCGTGGAATATGCCATCACCTTAATAAAAGGCCTGGTAGAAGGGAAGCAGCTCTCATACGAGGAGGCCGCGGCTTACATAGACGAAGCTTCAAGTAAACCACTGTGATTGCAATTAGGGGTGGACAGAAAAGCTATAGCCCGCAACCGAAACCAAATTATACTGCATAGTTGAGTTGAGTTTATTATTTGCAAATATTTAATATAGAACTAGAGTAAATACTTTTGTTTCTCAACTATTATGTTTGACAACTAGCAGATTTCGTTTAATCTAATCATTTTTTACAACAATTTTTATGCATGTGTTTACTTCAAAATTATCAAAAGAAACCCAATATAAATGCTATAATATCATTATCTTTACCCTTATGTGCCTCCCTATCCCTTTTACTATAGTTCTGATTTTCTTCTTTAACTCGTGAATAGAATATCACTGTCCGTCTTCCATAAGAATCCCCATTATGAACTTTACCTTTCTCGGCCATAACTCCATTTTTTTAACCCCTCGCGTGTTCGAAAACGCTATCAACCTTGAGTTTAATTTTGGACTGCGCTGTGCTTCCTCTTTCTTATCCCTAAAAACAATTTATTCTTCTTCCTTCTGAACTCCTCCATATTGTTCTTCGATGTGTCTTATGATTCTTCTATGCTTCTCACTCTTAGGCTCCTACTGACACACCTTACAATAAAACAACAACTCCTTTTCTTCTTCTTCTTCTTTTTCTTCAATATCATGGATATTGATAGTTGACCAGTCTGGCTCCTCATGTCTACTTGATCTTTCCGTTCTCTCTCTCTCTCTCTCTCTCTCTCTCTGCAACTTCTTCTTCCACTCTCTCTTCTTCTCTCTTCCTCAAAAGTATTAAGAATATTTCTACGAATAAATTATGAGACTAAATTGAATATTCGCGTTGATAGTGTCCTTAATTACTGTAAACTATGGTCTCATAAAATTACTTGCTTTATTTCAACATGATATATTGTTACAAATTTAGTGCCAAATTTTGTAAGGATTTGAACTCAGGGACTCATTTTCAATACGAGAGTTGTGCTAATTTGTATATTTCGATGTTTGACAGCTTTAATAATAATTTATTTTAGTTGTATTTAATTTTGTATATTAGATATCTACTATTGACCCATATTTTGTTCTTGTACGTGCTATATTAAATGTATCCCATCATTTCGATTATCCTAAATATTTTGAATAAATAAAATAAAATCAAATGTACAGAACACATTGACATTACAAATGTAGAACCTTTCACATTCCAAGAATTAGTACCACCTGATATTGCAAGTTAAAATAAACACAACAGTTGATGATTAGTTAACTCTGGCAACATCCCAGGGGCAAGGAATTGTCCAACTAGAGTGTTGTATCACCTTCTTCTCTCCTCTTGCCTTGCCATTTTCTTGAAAGTCCAATTCCAATTTCAGATTTAGTTTAAAATAGAGTGACTAGAAAAATCAGAGTAAAAAAAATTGAATCAATAGGGTTGTTGATTCAATTGTTGTGGTAAAGAAAACTCGTTCCATTTTTATTTTTAAGAAATTAAAATATTTTTTAAGTTGAAAATTGAATCGGTTGTACACAACTTTTAAATTTTATTGAGACATGTCAATTTGGGCCTCTAATAAAAAATAGGTTGCCTCTAATCAAAACTCTGATTCTGTCTTACTACAAAACAAGGAGGACGTTGATATGGGATGGGAATTTATAAACGATGTTAATAAAGAGACAAAGTCATATGTTGACGAGCAAGTCCCAATGAACTGCTCCTCTTCCTCTTCCTCTCCTCTCCTCTCTAGTATTCTTTTCTCTATCGTATCGTTACTATTTGAAACAATAAAATTCATCGTAGGTTTGAGGAATTAATTGTCCCACCAGTGTTGTAGTTTAACTCGTTGCATATGGTGAGAATTTATCGAAAAGAGATCCAAACCAAGTTTCTTAAAAACTGACTGCATTATAAGCACCTTATTAATTAATTAATTAATTAATTAATTAATATTATTTTTTTATTTTTTTTGATTGATTACAATAGCAAACAATATGCAGATGATAAATAGACGATGACTATATAGGCGTTTGACATTGAGGGAAAATGATATTGAGCAAATCCTAAATATCAAGTTCATTTCACATCCCTTTTAATTGAGCTAATAATAATGAATCAAGAAATTGGCATGATGCAAAAGACGCACCATATTAAATATATAGAGAGGGCATAATGTGGTTGTGAGCATTCAAAAGATGCAGGAAGGATTGAAAGTTGCTTAGATGTAGAAGATGATATAACATATCAAAGTTTAAAAGAGAGACCAGCCAATGGCTAACAATGATTATTTTCTGAAGTAAAAAGCCGTTGGACTAAACGAAAATACTAACGGTGTATACTTTCTACCGTCTTTATTATTTGATGCAACGGAGTATTAATAAACAATTACGAAACCCTAATGGTGTGGACATTCTTCCTTTCTCTTGCCATTATCATGAAAGTCCAATTCCAAGCATAGATTTGGTTGCAAATTTCAGTGAGCAAAAAAATTGGCATAAAAAAAAAAAAAAAACACAAATAGGTTTGATTCAATTGTTGTGGTAAAGAAAATTCTTTTAGGTTTATTTTAAAATATCAAATTACTTTTAAATTGAAAATCCAATTGAAAAATTAATTTTATAAGACGTCTATATTTTAATGACATGTGTCAGTCTTTCATTGGTAATTTATTAGTTTAATGAAATATTCATTGTATAAAAGAAAAAGTATATGAAGTAAAATCATAAACTTGAAATCCAAACCAGATTGAATTGGGTGGTTTGGTTTTATATGTTGCATTTGATTCTTTCGGTTCTACTTGATTTATTCGCTTCTCCTAGGCTGACTCCTGATGATGAGTGTGCTTCTTCTGTCACGAACGAGTATACCTACCCTGTCCCTATTTACTTGACTCAGCTATTCATCTCTTATTTTAGTAAGAGAACTGTAAGATCATTCTTCCAAATAAACAACAATAACTTCCTCTATATAATGATATGTGTTTTTTTTATATAATTTTATTATACTCTTATTTTTAATATTTTATTAATTTATTTCTTTTATTTATTTATTTTTAGTATATTTTTATTTATTTTATTTATTTTTATGTAAAAGAAAATAAATTCATAGAATAATAAGTTTTGAAGTAAAAAAGCAAGTTTTGCATAGCATAGAAAGATGTTGAAAATAGAAGCTCCAAGGCTATGATTCTGGAAGCCAAGACTACGGCTCTAAAAAAGAAGGAAAATTTGAAAGTAATAGCTCCAGGGTTGCGGATCTGGAAGCCAGGGCTGTGACCTTAGGATAATTAGGGCTAGGTGTCATGAGTCTAGAAAATTAGGCCGCTGCATGCCGACATGGAGTTTTGGTTTGTTTGCCATATTTTCATTTTTCATTTTTTTTAAAAAAAAAAGGAGGAGCATCACGTTGAGATTAGATAGCCACCAAGGGAGATTCAAGGGATAAACAATAAAAGAGAGAGAGCCATAAAGGGAGAAAGAAAAGACATCTAGCAACTTGAAAGAGATTACTTTTTTCTATTCTCTTTTTTATTTCTCCATTGATGTTTAACTTAGTTATAATACTTTTATTTTATTACATTGTAAATTAAGTTTTATATTTTAGGGTTATAATGTAGCCAAATTAAGATAATTTGACTTTACCTTTTTGAATTTATAGAAGTTTTTAATTATTGATTGAGTGTTCATTATTCTTAAAGTTTCTAATTAATTGGCTACTAGTTAAAAGTTTGGATTGCATATTGATGTCCTAAAAAATGATATTTATGATTGTGATCTTATTTAAAATATCATTAAATCTATGTATATTAAAAACATACTTGCATGCTTAGATAATCAATACATTAAATTTATCTACTTAAGAAATTATTAATTATCCTAATTCATGTGAGAACATAGTGAATTGATAGATTGAAAATATTTTTATTATAATCTTAAAAAAGGTTAATGAATATTTTTAGAATTTTAGATTGTTAACTATAGTTTTAAACTCAATTAATAATATAAATATAACAAATTCAGATTAGTTTAAGTAAAATTATATGCCTTAAAACTTTCACTTTTATTTATTTTAACTTGATATTTTCTTTACTTTAGTTTAATTGTTAGTTATTTTTTAGCATAAATCATCTATTCATTCAAATTATTTAGATAAAATTAAAAATAGTTTAATTTGATGTCAAATTGTAAATAATCAATTCTTATGCGAATGATACTCACTTATCACTTTATTTTTTGATCATGATAGCGTGCACTTGCATTGTATAGATATTATAACAACACATAACTATAAATTTTGCAAGGTTCTTTCATTGAAAAAAAGAGATCTAGAACTTTTCATTTATCTTTTTCACTGTTAACTTCAAAATGATCTATTTACAGTAACTAAAATAATGTATGTTTTATAATTTAATAAATAAAGTAAAGGTCAAATTAGAAAGAGTAGAACTATGTCATGACTGCTTTTATATAAAAATAACATATATTTAACTTCAAGTAAGAAGAAAAAAAAAAAAAAGAAAAGATATCAAGATACAAGTAAAAGAAGATTAGGAAGAGTTCTAAGAAAGGCGAGATAAAAAAAAAAAATGGTGTTTTCTTCTCTACCTTTATGGTTTTTTCTTTCTTTTTATTTTTTAACCCTATTTTTTGGTAACTAAACTTTTTTCATTAGGTTAGGGATAAAACTCTAAATTAGATCTTTCATGATTTTATGTTAATTTAAAAAATTTCTAGACTTGATTATGGTGATTTTTATTTGTATAATGTTTAAATATTGTTATTGCATATGTAAATAATTTGGGGACTGTAGCCTTTTTGATTTATGCATGTGGTATATTGATGTAAGAACTTGAGGTCCACACCAATCCTTTGTCTTAGATACTTCTAATATGAATGAATTATGATAACATGATAAATACACTAATTTAATTATTATTACATGATTTTCTTATTTTTATAGTGATTAATACATTCTAGATATAATAATAATAGCCCATACCAAGCATTGTTACTCACTTTAGAAAAGGTGAGTTCAAATCTCATACTAAGAATAAATTCATAGTCAACAAAAAATTAATGCATGTGATCATATTGCACATTAAGAGAATTGTTGCTATATTAAGTTGGAATTTCTTGATTACAAAATTTTTTCATAAAAGTGACAATCAATGGTGAATTTTTGAAACTCTAATGCCTTTGTCTTAATTGATTTCTTGTTTTTATTTTTTTTTTTGAAAAATTTTTATTTTATTTTATTTGTTGTCTCTATTTTGATTTAATTAAATCTTGATATTATTTATTTGTTTTGTATTCATATTAGGTTTTTTTTTTTTTTTTTTATTATTATTACAATAGTTTATCTTAGGGTTTGGTAATAAGGAAGCATTCATTCTCTTATGGAATTAACCTTGTGGGAATACTTATCATATTATAATTAGCTTGTATACATGCAAGTTTTAATTTAGATTCTAGAATACATAAATTAAAGTAACTAAAATTTAACAACACACCTTTAAATGGAGACTTGTTATATTAAAACATTGATTCCAGTGGGGTACAAAATAGAGAGGATATTGATATGATAGTGATTAACAATGTTGATGGAGAGGAGAAGTCATAAGTTGATGAGTAAGTCGCAAAAAGGTAGCAAATCAATCTTCTTTCTCTTTAGTATTATTTTCGCTGTTTGAATGAAATGATCTTTATTGCACCTTAATGTTTTCCAACAACACAAAATATCATCTAAGATGGCATTAAATATAAACAAATATTATAAAAGAGCAGTGGAGAAGCTACAAAGTGTGATGGAGATGAAATTAAATTTGAACATGAAGCTTTTGGTTGAAAGAAGAAAATTATTGAAAAGAATATCTCGTAGTATAAAAAATTTGGATTCTAAAGATAGAAAGGTGATGTAGATTATATTTGAGTAAGGTATGTTTGGTGGTATTTTAAAGTTAGAAAGATGAATTAGGGTAAATATAAATTTATGTATATTTGATATTACTGTCCATAGTTGTGCATACTTTTACCTTAATAAAGAACATTAAGTAAATTTTAATTTTTAGCAAAACTCTTTCATGTTTTTAGGTTTTTATCAACATGGCCCAATTTTAAGATTTATTTATAGTTATAGCCCAATATTTGCCATTTTATTGATTTAGATTTAATTAATGCATGTAAAAAGTTTATAAATCAATCTACATTTGTTTTTAACACAATTTTTGTTGGTTTGGATGTGCTATGAAAAAGATAAAGTTGTTATAATATGAAAATGATAATAAATAGTAACTCTTTTTACTAAATTATTGAGAGAGCCCTTCTTTAAAATAAAATCTTTGGACAAAATTCATTGAAGAATACTTATTTTAAGATCCCTCAACAAAATTTATTAAAGGAGTCTTGTTTAAAAAAGGCTCTCTTGGCAAATTTGATCCAAGAATCTTAGTTTAAAAAATTATTTGTGTTATTAACACATTAGTTGATTCATTGTTAATATTTTAATGTAAAAATGCTAAATAGCATACTTTAAGCAGGCTATGTAAACACAACTTTAGTTCCATTAAAAAAAAAAATTATATTTCTTGTTTAACCATTTCAACTAAAATAATAAACTCTAAAATCTTGGTTTAACTTTACAAAATGTCATAGATTTTTTAGTATTCAAGCTATAAAGTGCTTTTTATCATCACAAAAAAAAAAAAAAAAAAAAAATTTAATCTTCAATGCTTATATTTATAGGTTAATGGTCAACATTTGCTTAGAGGGTTTCTATTTTCCTTCACACCTGCCAACTTCCACATGCAAATCTTTATTTCATTTCTATGATTTTATTCTTTTTTGTGCAATCAGAGTCCTTGTCTTCGTAGCATGTACTCACAGGTATGTCTTTAAAACGATCCAAATCATCTTATACTTTTAGCATCCACTCTGCATTTGAAGTTGATACCTACAAATCAAACTGATAGTTCTTTTAATATGAGATATATCTTTGTCTATTACCATGTATATTCCTTTACTACATGATCCTTATGATGGGATAATTAGGTGTGGAGATCTATGTGGTATGAGATAAAATTTAGTTTGACTTTTTTTTGTCAAAGAAAATGAAGGAAAATTTTGAGAGAGAAAGAAAAGATGTAAATGTTTAGCTTGTATTTTCATTAATTAATTAATAAATTACTTTTGACCTTTTTTTATACTATCTTTAGAAAGTCTAGAAAATTGGAGACTAACTTTAATAAATTCTAAACTAAAGGAAAAATAATTATGGCTAGCTAACTAACTTTGCAACATACTCCAATATGATTTTGCCAACTTGAATCTATACCAGCTTACCAAACTAACTCTAGCTTAACAAATTTATATTCAAATCATCTAAACTAACAAGCTTCAACTCAGCAAACTAATAAAGAAACACACCAACAAACTAAGCAGCTCAATACCAACAAACTAAGCATTTCATAAACCATCTCAATATATATATATATATATATATGCTTTCATTCCCCCTCAAGCTGAAGTTCTGGGAAGAACTTAAAACTTGTTTCGAAAGTAACTAAATTGAGATACAGTTAGAGGCTTAGTAAGACATTAGAAAGCTGATAAGCATAAGGAATATATCTAATTTCTTAATCACCATTAAGAACTTTATCTCTAAGATAATGAGTATGTAACTCAATATGCTTAATATGAGCATGAAAAACTAGATTCTTAACCAACATTGTGACGTTTTGATTATCATATAAAACAAGAAGAATGTAAGAAGGATGAATATGTAACTTATGTATAAGAGAAACCCCCCAAGAAATTTTTGAGCATGTTGTAGCTAGTGACCTATACTCAAACCCAATACTTAATCTAGAAATAATTTATTATCTCTTAGATGACCAAGAGATAAGGTTACCTTTAAAGTAAACAACATATGCTTTAATTCATTTACAATTATCGAAGTCACAAGCCCAATCTACATCAGAGAATGGAATAATTTTAGGAATGCCATTAAAAACACAATGTAACCCATAAGATCAAATCTTTTAGGTTGATGCATATATACCACTTTAGATAGATTGCCATTTAAGAAGGCAATATTAATGTCAAGTTGTTGAATAGACCAACCACGTATTGCAACCAATTTGAGAACAACACTAATAGTATAAGCATTCACTACATGACTAAACATGTCAAAGAAATCAACCCCAAGTGTTTAATGAAATCCCTTTGCTATGAGTTTAACTTTATGCTCAAATATAGTACCATTAGTGTTATATTTAATTCTGAACACCCATTTATTTCTAACAATTTTTTTATGCATATGAGAAAAGAGCTAAATCCTATGTATATTGCCTTTGCAAGGCATCAAATTCATCTTGCATTGCTATCTTTTAAATTGGTATAAGTGAACATTGTTTTGTTAAAGTAGGCTAAGTAAAAGAATCATCAGTGAGAAAAGCTTAGGCTTAAACACTCCACTTTTAAATATAATAAACATCAAATGAGTATTTTAAGCATGATGAAAAATAGAAAAGGTTTAAGGCAATTAAGAAGCTTAAGAAGAAGAAGAAGTTACTTGAGCTGGTATAGAAGATATATTGTTGGGACTTAATACGTTGTTGAAAGAGTGGCAGCAAAGGAAGGAAAAAGACAATGTATGTTGGATAAGAGGGATTAAAGAGGAAAAACTAGAAAATGATGGAATAATAGGTTCAAAAGAATGAAATGATGGATAAGGAAAAAAATGCTCATAAAAAATAATATGAATAGCAATAAAAATTCAACCAAAAAGATGTAAACATCTATACACTTTTTGAGTAGAACTATAACCAAGAATTACACATTTAGAGAAATGAAAACTTATTTTTTTGTTGTTGTAGCATTGAAGGTAAGGAAAACAAGGACAACCAAACACTATTAGTAAAGAATAATTAGGAGAATGATGAAATAATTTTCATAGGGAGAAATATCATTCAATACTAAAGAGAATTCTTTAATAAGTAAAACGGATGTATTAAAGGCATCCCACCAGAAGGAAAAAGGTAATGAAACTTGAGTAAGTAAGGTTAATCCCATATCTGAAATGGTTCTATGTTTTCTCCTCACAACATTATTTTGGTGATGTGTGTATAAATAACTAAATTGCATTGAATGCCATGGTCTTTAAAAAAGGCAATATATATATATTTATATATATATATATATATATAAATTACCCCTTGAATCAGATTGCCAAGTTTTAATTGAGCAACTAAGTTATTTTTCAATAAGAACTTCAAAATTTTTAAAGGTAGTTAATGCCTCAAAGTTAAGCTTAAAAGGAATAATCCATGTATAGCAATTGAAATCATCGATAAAGCTAAAAAAAATACCTATAACCAACATTAAAAACAATTGTAAAAGGGGCTTATAAATCCAAATGAATCAATTTTAAAGGATATGAAGTTTTGATGAAGGATTTAGCAAAGTAAAGCTTATGGCTTTTCAATACTACACGCATCACAGAATTGAGGAAGATATGCTTTATTGTAATGAATATTAGATTTCTGCTCTAGAATTTAAATGTCTAAATCTCCTATGATATACATTGATAGAATTTTCATGAGATAAAGATTAACTAACATTCAAATATGAAGAAGACTTTAAAGAAGTTGACATAGAACTTTGCAAGCAAGAAATATCAATATCAAAACACTTATTACAACAATTTTGAATAGAAAAAGAAGAAAACATTGACAAAGGAGCATTATTGATGATTTGAGAATGTAAGAATGTAAGAATGTTGATTGAGAATTTAAAGAAGACTTGAGTAGCTATTTATAGAGCCCTTTAAAGCCACTCTCTTTAATAACACATTCTACATTTTCTTGTCCTTTATAAAACAAAACTTATTAAAAAATTTAACTATTAAATCATTATCAGCAGTTAGTCTCGATATGCTATCAAAATATAATATAATGTTGATAATATATTTTTCAATTGAATTGGAATATAAGAATTTGAAATAGATGGCCTTTCAAAATATAATGTTGTTGAACCAATATAAGTTATAGTTAAAATAGCTTTATTACCAATTATTAATTTCTTAGTTCTAGTAAACTCACTTTGTGTGCTTATATTCTTGAGATTATTAATTAAGTGGTGCGTAACTATACTATCTAAGTACCAGCCATCATTAGTAACTCTTTCTTCTTGAATTGCACCAACAAAAGTAGCCTTGTTTGATTGATTATATTCTTGTTATAATTATGAGAAAACCTTGTTGGTGCGGAGTTTTAAGTGGTTGTGTAGCATATTCCTTATTAAATCTATGGAAATAAATATTTGCTATATGCTAATTTTGTTATAAATTTAGTCTATAGGTTTTGAATTTCCTTTACCATTAGACCAACCTTTTCCACCTTAAAAGCCTCTTTGGATGCTTTTACCATCTTAATTCCCTTTACCTTTTCCATTTGAATAATTTGTTCTTAAATTAAAGCCTTAATGTCCTGTTTTCTTTTGAAAACCTTTTGCATTAGAATAGTTCGCAACAAATTGTTCTTCGATAATCACAACATTATTTGAATTTTGCCCAGAGATTCTACATTTATGATTAATGAGAATCGAATAAACTTCAAAAACACTTAATGCCTCATTCCTACCATTAGATAATAAGCAAGTTCTAATCCACCAAGTTGTTAAGATATGCCTTAGAAATCATTCGTGTTGTCTGCTTGAAGGATATTTTGTATTGTGTATATTATAATTTATAATTAATGAAAGAAAATATTTTTTACTCACTTACACATGTTGTTTCCTTTATTTTGTCATCCTTTTAAATAAAGCATATGTATGAATTATTTGAATAATTTATTTAATTGTTAAATGATATTATTAAAATTATTTTCTATATAAGTGATATTAAATAAGTAATAGTATTGTATAGTAGGCATACTGAATATTTTTAGTGAATATTATGAGATTATATTAATGCAAGTAATAATGAAAGTCACGTTATTAAGATATTAGTATAGATTATTAGTTAGAGAACTATTTTTTCGAACATGAACAAATGACTATAAATTAGATAGTAAAGCATGTAGTCAATGATTTGTAATATAATTATACTAATATGCGATATAATCCTTTAACCTAAGACATCATAGTCAAATTTAATGTGAATGCACATAGTTCATATAGTGTATAAGTGCAAGACTAATCACATCTTATATGTTAAAGTCAATTTAGTTATGTGTTGTTTGCATTAAAAACAAATGATGGTCAAGATAAAATCAATTGGCTCAATATAAATGTAAGATCGGAGTATCCATTAATTCTGTTCAAATTCGAGTTCTTAAGTGAAAATCAATAAATGCTTGAAAAATAAACTTTTGATTAGAGTAAATTAAAGTCATATGAAAGAGCTCGTATGACAAATTCAGGACATTAATTGATGATTTGTATTTATATCGGTTTAAAATTTTAACATTCCATGAACCTTTATTTAATTAGGATTGAACAATAGAAGGATATCACTATAAGTAAACCAAAACATATATACAGCAAAAAAATAAAAAAAAAAATTATTTGCTTACTAGAATCTATGCGACAAATTTTAGTATTGCACATATATATAAATATAACGCAACAAATTTGGCTATACTTCTTTATTAGATGAGTTGTTAAATCACAAATATAAATTGAAAGCCTTTGCGTCTCAATGATATTCACAAAATTAGAAATTAACTTGGAGTGCTAGCTCATGTGTTTAGTGTGTTGATTATTTTCTGTATTTTTCCTTAAAAGAAAATACGTAAAAGCAAAATCCTAGACACATCCAAAAAAATATAAAATATTATATATTTATAATACTATTTTAAAATTTTAGTTTAAACTTAAACCATTCGATTAGACTTTCTTTTAAAACCTAATCTATTTAGTAAAATATGTAATAAATTTAATTTAATCTTTACATTATAGGTTTAGTCAAATCTAATATCTAAATAGTTTAATGAATTTTAGACAAATCTAGAATTCATCTTTATGAATTAATATCATTATAATTTTTAATTTTAATATACGACCTAATAAGTTCTTGTAACATTGATAATAATACTAAAATCTAATTTTATTGTTGTAAATAATGAGTAATGTTTAATAGCATATCACAGCTACTCAAGTAACGAGAGTATTAGTAGTTTAATATCATTTTATTTGTGATCAATGTTACTATGTAATTTAATTTTTTTATTTTAAATATCTCAATTAAATATGGGCATAGAACGTGTTACCCTCATATAATTTAATTTTATATATTTTTTAATATCCTGAGTGAACTTATTTTAACAAATAAAATCAATATCACATATTCACTTATTTAAATATGACTATATATTTTCATAATTTCACTCAATAAAAGAGTTCAAATATCACTCCCATCATATAGAAGGGATAAATTTTATCTTAATTACATACATCTATTTATATAAATCATGGTATATCTAACTATTTTTTTTATTGTCTATTTTGTTACAGATAATTTTTAAAAATATTAAAATATATCATTTTTAATGTTAGAAACTATGATAATATAAAGTCTAAAGATTACATACACTATAATCACTATAAAAATCGCTTATAATACTGATATAATAATTCATGAAATATTCTTATATTGAGTCAATCCACTATATTAGTTCACTAACTTGTACCTATGTATTTATTTGATATCTTATATTATAACATATAATATGTTATCATCATTCACTATAGATACTAGTTTCTATATATTATTATTGTCTTATTTACGTTAATGCTTAACATATTTAAAAATAGAGTTCAATTAATTAAACTTATTATTTTAAGGGCATTATTATATTTATTAAACACACATATATATAATAATAAAATAACAAATGATATATAAATTGATAATGTTATCATACGTAAAAAATAAATATACTAAATATTAAAAAAATATTATTAAATTTAGAATATATACCAACAATTACTTACAAGATACATATAATTTGAATGAATTCGATGAAGTATTTCTTCATTGTGGTTTATAGGTTGTAGTATATTACAAAATATTAATCATAGTCGTTAAATTTTCGAAGTGTTCAGATCTAAAAAGTTCGAAACTAATTCACAGTTAATCTAAAGCGAACTTACATGGTTACACCAATATTTTAATAAACTGAGAGAAAAATATTGTTTATGGATGGTTAATACCTTTCAA
>CP135535.1:5310201-5435779 GCA_032402905.1 Khaya senegalensis
AATAATAATAATAATAATAATAATAATAATAATAATAATAATAATAATAATATATTAAAACATGTAATTTTTAACAAACTATTTTGAATTCTTCACTTAGATAAAATTGTCAGAAAATGGCCATATTTTACCATTAAAGGCATTATGTCTTTGATTAATGAAGTTGTTTAAATTGCATAAACGGCCAACATCAAATGATAAAAAATAACTAAAACATAATAGAAATTTAGTTGAAATATGAAAATGTGAATTAATATTGGTTATATAATAGAAATTTAGTTGAAATATAGAAATGTGAATTAAGGTTGGTTGGTTTAGTCACAAATTTCATCATGTCTCATTTAAAATATCAATAACATTCAATAGTTAATATATAAGATAACTTAATTTTATTAACATTATATAAACAAATTTACAAAAAAGAGATTGAATGTACATTGAAAAAAAGTTGTAGAAAAAGAATTCAAAACATAGGTAATCAAACATAACAAAATACAACAAGATATCATTCATATGTTCTTCTAAACAAATATCAACATCTCTAATCAAAGTTTTAATTTCATATTGTCTTTTGACAATCACCTAATCAAAAATATTAATGTATCACCAACAATAAAATTATTATAACTAAGAACAATTTTCTAATTTAGAATAGAGGAAAAAAAATTATTTGCCAAAGATTGTACTTGAACTTTGTTTGCAATAGCTTGCACTTTTTCACTTTTTTGTTTACTTTGAGACTGTCAAGAAGATTTAATATATCTTAAAAAATATGTAAGCAATCTAGATTTTTTTAAAGCTGTAAAGCACACTTGAAGAAAATTTGTTAGGTTATACAGTGTAGCTCTTGCGTATGCATATGTTTCCTAAGACCATATTTAAAGAAATATATATTTATCCCATAACTTTATAAATAATGTCAAATGAAAAGGGAACATAATTTTCTAAATTTTTCTTTAGAAGCAAGTATGTCAAATCATGAACATCAATGCTTGCATCTTTATCCTTTCAAATAATTAAAAAAGTTATATTAAAAAATTATAATAAAGTCATCAGCAATGAAATAACTTTTTTATTGAATACAATGAAATAGGCAGTGTATTATTCTATGGCAAAATATCTCTAATAATCTCTAGAAATTCATCAAAACATTTATTAGATAGGCCTATGTAGCTTTAAGTTTGTGTAAAATGACTACAGCTGATAATTTTGAGCACTTAGTGTAACCTTTGTACAGAGAGCACTAAACATCTTTTATCTTGTGAGTAAAATTCTCATCTTATATTCCAAAGGTATGTTCTTATACATGAATATCATCTTGCATGCAAGTATTTCTATATATTATAAATGTTTCTAACATCTTAATATTCTCTTATTATACAGAAACACTTGGTTATTCTCCATGAAAAATCTAATTCATATACATTGGATCCATTCCATTAATGACCAAGTGTTCATAAACTTTATCAGCAAGCTAGAAATACTGATTTTGACAATCTATGCAAAGATAACTAATCTTATCTTGATTTTCTAAATTTTCTTTAGCAACCTTTACAAATTTCTTGGTATTGTCTCTATAACCTTCAATAAATCTACAATATTAAAACAATAGAGTTCATTTAAATGTTATTTTATACATAACACATAATTACTAACAATTTATTGAATTATGTGAAATAATTAACCTTGACAATTTTAGCCAATTCTGTTCTATTGCACAAAATTAATTCAAATTTGTAATAAGATTCTGTTAATGGGTTGTTTATAAGTATATGTAATAATTAGCAAACCACAATTAACTTCAACAAAAACTAAGAACCTAAATCTTCAAAACATACTATGCATTTAACTAAGAAGAAATTTTGAAACATAATATGCATACATATAATATGAAGTAAGTCCATTCACATAAATCCATCAACATATAGCAACAGTAGCACACATACCTTAATTGCAAGTCCACAGCAACTCCATACTTAACAAGTCAGAGGTGAAATTAGCAACAACACCATTCACAAAATGTAAGTGACTCAACAATAGCTCAGCAACAACACCCTACATAAGATGAAAATATACTTTTTAATGCAGAGAAAAATAGTATGCTGCCAATAGTTAGTTACAACATTGGAACTTTCTTCAAATCTTTGATATATTCATGTCATAGTTTCACTTTTTACCTATCCCCTTTATATATATCATGACCCTAAGTTGTTAATCCAATTAAACAACACATGTTTTGACATTTAATAGGTTATGATGTATGTTTGGGGAAAAGGTATTCTAGGCATCATCACAGAATTGAAATGTCAGTTAAAAAAAAGTCAATATTTTTCTGGAAAAAAAAAAAGGTGAGGAAATAAGCAATTAAAACCACTAGCATAAAATCAAACCTTCCATACTCTCCAAGTTGAACGTAAAGTATCAATTCTTTGTCCGCATGCACTGCACTAATGGGTATGACCCCACCACCCAATGCCTTTCCTAATATCTGGATAAAGGAATATAATATATATATATATATTATAGATGTCTAGAAGCATGGGAAAAAAGTATATAAAGTATTCATCAACAAATAAGTCCAATGGTAAGTATTCATCAACTAATACATTGAAAGAAGACTAATCCCCATAATGTAAGTGTTGTGAGTAATTAATGTGTTGTTAATCATGTGATAACGTGCTAACATTTGAAAATGAAGATGAATTATTGTGAAATATTGTCATTTTGCAGTTGCGAAAAAAAAAGAGATGTTGCAGTTTCGATGTGGGTGGATGGGTGTGTATTCTACCAACCAAACCAAGCACAACAACTTAAGATAATTTGATCTAGCAAAGCTAAAGCAAACCCACAAATACACTAGTTAAGCTAACAGTGGAGTGAACATGGCAGATATTAGAATCTCAGACTCAAAGTGATGGAATCGAATTTTTTTCTTGGCTATTCAATAAGCAAACAGGGGCAGGGTCACATGTGAGCATACTGTTTTGTGATGGGCTACCCTGGCCATGCGTATACATCCATCATTTTAACATAATGTCAATTAGTTTTATTATTTGACCCTACTGATTAATTCTTTTGCATATTTACATTATAATAAATTAATTTTTTATCTTATTTTGCCATATCTAGTGGATCGGAGTTTGTTTCCTGGGAATTTAATTAATAATTTAATCAAACAGCTAGCCAATGCAACACGAGATTAAAGAAGTTTCCAATTTTTATTTGATACTCGGGGTATCCTCTATTCTGCTTCTATATATAATATATTCTCTCTTTGCCTAACAACCAATGGCAATACAATATAATTGTTGAACATGTTCAATGTTACTAAAGTTATTTATTACTATCATATTGAATAATAATTTAATTAGTTTATATAATCCATTTTTTAAGGCCCACAGAGAGAAACTCATTAAGGAACAAGAAAATCAAATACATGTCATGAACTGTTAACAACATATCTTTTGTTAATGTACATTTAGTTGAGATTTGCAAGATGAATAACAGAGCAGTATTCAAGCTTAAGTTTTATTGTTTGATACAAAGAATTACAAGAGATGACAATTATATACACACAGCTAAGAGGAAATGGACAGAGGCAATTAAACTGAAAAGGACTTTTACAAGTAAAAGATTTTGATCAAGACAACTGCAGATTTAGTTAAGACCTTTGAGCTAACAGAGCACACAATTGTGTTGAGCAAGTAACATTCTGAGGAGTTGTTGAGTAGCGGGAATACAGCAGGCAGGAAGCTAGTATCTTCACCTTTCAGACACTAACAGCAGAATCTAGGCTTGGCAATAGGTAAAGGCTGGCCTAAAAGCTTAGTCCTGTAGCTCAGCTCCTTTGTCAAGTCCCTCCTTTAAGCTGAACATCTTCTTTCGTGGTTCTAGGTTGAGTTTGTTTTGGAGAAACTGAAATTTATTCATGCACAGGGGTTTTGTAAGGATGCCTGCTACCTGATCATTTGTTGGAACATATTGGACTGAGATATCTTTGCTGCTTATTTTGTCATGCACAAAATGAACATCAATTTCAATGTGTTTTGTTCTAGCATGGTATACTGGGTTTGAAGCAAAAGCTACTGCACTTTGGTTATCCGTCCAAATGACTGTTGGTTTATTGACTTCAACTTTGATTTCTTCTAGCAAGAACTTTATTCAGCACATTTCTGCAGCAAAATGAGTCAAGGCTCTATACTCAGATTCTACTGAATTTCTTATGACTACGTTTTGCTTCTTGGAGCTCCAGGAGATTAAGTTATTAGCCAAGTAAACACAGTAACCTGTAGTTGACCTTCTATCATCCAAATCTGCTGCCTAGTCTGCATCCAAAAAAACCTGTCAATTGCATTGTGTTACATTTATGAAAGCATAACCCCAACTATATGGTTTCCTTCAGATACCTTAACATTCTTTTGTATGCATTCCAGTGTTTCTTTTTGGGTTCATATATGTATTGGCTCAATTTGTTGACTGCAAAGGTGATGTCTGGCCTGGTGAGAGTGGCATACTGTAAGGAGCCTATCACTGATCTATAGAACATTTCTGATTTGAAATGTTGATTGCTGTGTTTGCTGAGCTTATTCCCAGGCACCATTTGTGTCTTCATTCCTTTGCAATCTAACATGTTGGTCTTGATGAGGACATCGGTGATATACTTGGTCTAGGACAAGTATAACCGGTTATCTGACCTTTTGATTTCAGGACCAAGAAAAAAATTTAGACAACCCAAATCTTTCAAAGCAAAGACTTCATTCAACTTCTTAATTAAGCTCTCAATCTCTTCAACATTATCTCCCGTTAGAATGTTATCTATATACACAAGTACCAGAATTATACATGGGTCTTCAAGCTTATAAAACAAAGAAGTATTAGCTTTAGAATTGATAAATTTTCAGGTTATTAGTGCTACTTTGAGTCTCTCAAACCAGGCTCTTGATGCCTGTTTGAGACCATAGATGGCCTTCTTGAGTTGGCACACATGTGAAGGAGCATTTTTGTCTTCAAAATCTGGTGGCTGGCTCATATAGACCACTTCATTTAACTCACCATTCAAGAAGGTATTGTTTATATCTACTTGCCTCAGAATCCAGTTTTTCTACACTACTAAGGTCAAAATGATTTTGATTGTTGAGGGCTTAATGAATGGACTAAAAGTTTTTGCAAAATCTACCCCAGGTGTTTGCAAGTATCCTTTGGCAACCAACCTTACTTTATGCCTCTGTATGGTCCCATTTGAATTCTGCTTTGTTTTGAAAACCCATCTACACCCGACCACCTTAAAATTTGAAGAACATGGCACTAGATCCTAGGTATGATTCTGTGTAAGTGCTTGGAACTCTTCTTTCATTACTGCCCTCTATTTTGGATTTGTTAAAACTTGATTTTCATTCACAGGAATGTCTCATTCTTTCAATTCAGGTAAACTGGTGAGGTAGGTCTTGGGTTTGAAAATTCCTACCTTGCTTCAGGTAATCATGGGATGTCCTACTTGAGGTTCATTGGATTGAGTAAGGGTGTCAATGGATTCATGAGTTAGAATAAGGTTATTTGATAAGGGTATTGAAGGCTGATTGTCAGTAGTTTGCTAAGCATTTTGATCTGGAACTGAAGAGTTTATAGATTCTGTTTAAGAGGAAGCTGTAGAAGATCTCATACCAGCTACTAATGTATCCATAGGCTATTGTTTATGCCAATTTGACAGGGTGAGAGAGGTTGCTGTCAACATCTGTTTGTTTGAGTTATGTCTAGGACAAAACTAAGGTCTGATTCAAAAGGAAAATTTTCCTTATTGAATGTCACATTCCTCGCAATGTATATCCTTTTTGAAGGGTGCAAACATAGGTATCCTTTATGTTAGGGATTGTATCTGATAAAGACACATTTTGCAGTACGAAATCTCAGTTTATGTTGGTTATATGGTCTGAGAAAAGGAAAGCATTCACAACCAAAAACTCTGAGCATGCTGACATCTAGTTTGTGTCCAAAGATCAGTTCATGTGGAGTCTTATTGTTGAGAATGGATGTTGGTAATCTGTTGATGATGTATCTAGCAGCATAAAATGCCTCCCACCAAAATTTTAAAGGCATGTGTGACTGAGTAAGAAAGATTAATCATGTTTCTAAGATATGCCTATGCTTTCTTTTTACTTTTCCATTCTGATGATGAGTGTAAGGGCATGCATATTTATGAATTATTCCATTTTCTATCAGAAACTTTTCAAAAGGTTTGAATTCTCCACCCATATATGTTTGAACAGCTTTGATTTTCAATTCAAGAAGATTTTCGACTTGTTTTTTGAAGTGTTTGAAGATGGACAGGGCCTCTGATTTATAAATTAAAGGAAATATCCATGTGAATCTAGTGTAATCATCTACAAATGCTATATAGAACCTATATCCATTCATTGAGGTTGTGGGAGCTGTACCCCAAAGATCATTATGTATTAACTCTAATGCCCCCTTTGTTTTAGTTTCAGTTGGTTTAAAAGTCATCTTGTGCATTTTTCTAAATTGGTAAGCTGAGTAGAATGATATTAAAGAGGCTGAAGTGTCTTTATTCAGTGATTTTAAACTAGTACGGAATGGCAAGACTTGCTTAAACACTTTTAAGTGTGGATGCCCCAATTTTTGGTGCCAGGTTTTAGTTCCTTTTGTGTGTTATGTTCTTCAAGAGTTCGAACAGGACCACGCTTGTCACGGTTATCATTTAAATTATCAAAATATGAAACTAGGTTAGCTAAAGCAGATGAGTTCTGAAATTTCCTAGGACACTTCAGTAGCTTGTACAGACCCCTTTCAGCCACTCCTTGAAGGGGCACCTTCCCTATCTTCAGATCCTTCACAACACAAATTATGTTTGTTGAAAGCAATAACTATATGATGGTCATTGAGTAACTTGGAAACACTTATTAAATTCTTTGTAATATTAGGCACATACAGAACTCTATTTAATTTAATTTGAGCTACAAAGTGTTATGTGTGAAATTTGGTGCTGCCAATATGAGAAATGTTGAGGTTTTGACCATTACCTACAGCCAATTTGTCAGTTCCTTTGTATTCAGAAATTGTTGACAAGTTTTGAAGTGAATTTGTGACATGGTTGGTGGAACTACTGTCCATGTACCAAGATGGATCTGCCACAGTCTCAGGTATTGCAAGATATGCTGTTTTGCTGTTTTGTTTGAGTTGCTGAGGAGAGAAATCCTTATCATACCTACGCTAACATTCTGGAGCTATATGACCAACCTTCAGACATATTTGACAGGTAGGCTTTGATGCTCCTTTGATGCTTGTAAATTTTCCTCTTCCTCTCTCTCGGCTGCTAAAGGAACTTCTTCCTTGATTGGGGTCACTCCAATTTCTTTTTGGATTCATAGTTGCATGTGCTAGATTTGCTGTCACTTCTTGCTGCACATTTGAGCTTTCCAATCCATTCCAGGCATCTAGCCTATTTTCTTGACTCAACAACATTGAGTAAGCTTTCTCTAATGTTGGTTCTTGAGTCCTGGATGACAAATTAACAATCACAAACTCAAAGTCTCTTTCCAGCCCACCAAGGATATACATGATCAAATTTCTGTCAGATACATGATCTCCACATGCTTTTAGAGAGTCCAAGATACCCTTCATTTTTTGATAATAATATGATATTCTCATCCCTTCCTTCCTTCCTTGTAGAGGTCAAAAGGTTCCTGAGGTTGACAATTTTAGCCAATGATTTTGCTGAAGAGGCTTTCTCAAGAGATTGTCATAGTTCAGCAGAAGTGGAACAGCCAACAGTTGTGGCCAACATTGATTCACTTAAGATAGACAGAAGCCAACCCAAGAGTTACTGGTCTTGTTTTTTCCACACCTTATAGGCTAGATTTGTTGAGGTAATGCTGTTTCCATCTTCATCTACTGTAATAGCATGTTTGCTTGGTGGAGTTATCTATGAGTCCAAAAATTCTTCCAAATCATTTCCTCTGACTGAAAGAAGAACTTGAGCCTTCCAAAGAAGAAAATTCGATTAAGTCAACTTGATGGTATTTGGAAAAGTGACAGTCAAGGTGCTTGCACTGATAACAGATGATATATTAGTATCTGCTTGTGCAGAAGTTGATGAATTGTGACTGGTTGCCATTGGTGCTCTAATACCAAGTTGAGATTTGCAAGATGAATAGCAGAGTAGTATTCAAGCTTAAGTTTTATTGCTTGATACAAAGAATTACAAGAGATGACAATTACATACACACAACTAAGGGGAAATAGACAGAGGCAATTAAATTGAAAATGACTTTTACAAGTAAAGGATTTTGATCAAGACAACTGCAGATTTAGTCAAGGCCTTTGAGCTAACAGAGCATACAACTGTGTTGAGCAAGTAACATTCTGAGGAGTTGTTGAGTGGCGGGAATACAGCAGGTGGGAAGCTAGTATCTTCACCTTTTGAACACCAACGGCAAAGCCTGGGCTTGGCAATAGGGAAAAGCTGGCCCAAGAGCTTAGTCCTATAGCTCAGCTTGTTTCTCAACTCATTTCAGGATTATCAAGGTTAATTAACAAACATAGTATTAATAGCAATGTTACCTAACCTAAATACAACCCTCTTTACACTTAACCAGCCAGGGATTACAAAAGTGTAGACAAATAGGCAAAACAAGGTTACAAAAAAAATGAAGCCATTGGTAGATAAATAAAAATGGGGATGCTTGGTTTGGTTCTGTTATTAGCAAAAAGATAAGGAGAACTTGAGAGTCTGCAATTTTTGTTTGTTTGGTAAGTTGTTTATTTTTAGAAATTGGACATATGAATTAAACATGGCTGCCACCATGCCACATTGATTGGTATTGTATATGTTCATGAATTGTCAATTATTTTATCCTAGCAAGATTCATATATTACAAGAATTCATATATTCAATTATTTGAAATTATCTTTTGACTTATTCAACATTAGACTTTATATACTTAAAGAAGTATAACCAAATATAGCAACAATTCCAAAAACAAAAAATAATTGTAAAATAGTAACCATATCACCTTTCTAGTTTCTATCTATTCCTAATTATTTAAGAGAGAAAGGTTTGGGGAAGGTAAGTAGAAGAGAAGTAGGGCATGATCACAAACCAAGATATTCAAAAGCAAGCACTAAAAGCTAAGTTTCAGTCTGGGATGAAAAAAAAAAATGAGATAAAGGAAAAATTGTAGCATTTAATTAACTAAAAAAAAATTATGTTCATTTTTTAAGTTTGAAAATTTGTGGTTGGCCCAGATAAGAATTAAGATGACATTCCTCAAAATCTAATGTGAGATTCAATCTACCTATTCAACTCTTCTCGGACAATCAAATGTCCCCTACCATATTCTTAACAACTATGATGAACAACATCAAACTGGAACATTCTGCTAGGAAATAATCAATGCTAAATGACTAATCTTCAGTTAGCTTCCAAAAATTTTGTAGATTTCTTACAAAAAGTTCCATTGAAACATCAATTGCCTTACTAATTATTACAGCATCACAGACATTGATCACTACAGGAAACAATTAACACAGTATGCATACTCCGAAATTCAGTCTAATTATTTTCTTAAAGGCTAGCAATGCCAGTGAAACAAAGTGAATTGAGAACCAGTATTATTATATTATCAGCACACCATTAGAACATGTCAATGTTCTAACAATAACATGCATGAGTACATAATCAATCTATCACTCAAGTGCAAACCAGCTAAGCTTAATTAAGCGTGAATAATATAAAAAAAGAAATGCTAAAATCATCTTTATAGCAAGAAGTCCAAGAGCAAAAGCACTTCCTTTACCTACCACATGCTCAAACGGCTTGGAATGCTAATCAGATTCGCTCCTGTAGATGCTTCACCAGAGTCGGAACCACGCCACCTTTAATAATCCAGTTCACAACCTCCTCTGCAACCACAAACAGAGACGTTCACATCAAAAGAATCACCAACAGAAGAGTAAATAAGAAGAGATCGGGAAGCAGTTTCGATTTATGGAAGGTAAGAACCGTACTCGGCGAATTTGGCGAGGACAATCACATCCTTATTTCTTGTAAATGGTTCTTGAACACATGATTGGTGAAGAAACATCAAAGAAGAAATGGGTAATTGGTTCTAGAACACACGATTGGAGAAGAAATGTTGAAGCATAAATGGGTAAATAGTTTTCACCAGCTGGTGAAGAAATTTTGAAGGAGAAATATGTCAATCATTTTCCACAATCGGTGAAGAAATTTTAAAGAAAAGAAGAAATGGATAATTAGAAAATTGATGCGGGAGCTGATAAACTGATCCCTCCAATTTCTAAAAAACAGCACAATTTTACCACTAACAAATAGATAATTGGTAAAAGCGAAATCATTTACCAAATGCAAAAGTAAGTGGTAAATGTATGGTAAAATGTGATATCATCTATTACACAAACTATATCATCTAGAGAGAATCTTAAATGGGACAATTTTAATGTTAATATAGTAAAACTATTCAATTAATGAAGTTGAGAAATACAGTTATTAGTAATAGGTAAAAAAAATTAATAGAAAACTCTATCTCTTATCATATTAATTGAATAGTAAATTTTTTTATTATTTTTTTTTCATCCGCCATTAATAAATATATTTTTCTCATCTTATTAATTAAATGATCTTATTTTATCTGCAATATTAACGTGGTAGGATATTCCCACTTAAAATTTTCTCTAACGATTAATCACTTGTAAAAAGTTATAAGTGATCAATAAAATTTTTTTTAACAACTTGCCTATGTAAGATATTTTATATCAATTTTTAATCTATCATAACTTGAACAAATGACTAGTTGTAAATATTACTTTTAACTATTTACATGTAAATTAAGTGATCATAAATGAGTTGTTAATAACATATTTTATTGCAACTAATCTACAATAAACTTACATAATCACACCAATAATTTAATAAGTTAAGAGATGTTCGAGAGAGAAAATATTATTTATGAATGGTTAGCACCTGTTAAGATAATATAATGATTAAATATATATATATATATATATATAAGTGCTTTATATGTGTGTGTGTGTGTGTGTGTGTGTGTGTGTGTGTGTATTTATAGTTTTTTAAAGTATTTAAAGAATTTGTATAATTTTATATTTTATGTAATTTAGTGTAAATTACATGATATATTGATAATAAAAATTATCAAAGAATCTAAATGTAAATTTTAAAAAATTATCTTAATGACTGATAATTACTTAATAATTATCATTAAGTCTCTAAAGATATATTTAATTATTTACTTAATAGTTAAATAAATATAATTATATATAATATAGAGACTAAAGTATAATAAATGATAATTATTTATAATTACTATTTCGCCCTTAGTTGACACTTCTCCATTAATTTATTTAATTATTTAGTTTACAATTATGAGTAAATATAAAGATTACATAATAAATAAAAATATTTATTAGATAAATACCTTAATTATTTAAATCAAAATCAAGGAAAAATATAAAAAAAAAAGGACCATATTTCTTTATTTTTCATGGAATGAAAAAGAAAATAAGCTTCTCTCTCTTTCTAAAATTAGGTCAAGTCTCCCTCTCCTCTTAAATGGTGTAAATTATAGAGATTTTATAGATTTAAAACTTTTCTTTGTCAAATCCTCATGCTAGCAAAATAAGAAACTTGTACTTAACTAGTATTATACATATATATTTGATCTATATTGAATTTAAGCATAAAATGCTTATGTTATTGGTAAAATTTATGAATTTATTGCATGTTTAAGCCATTTTATCCTTTCACAAGTACGTAGAGAATAAATTCTTCACCGATTAAGGGATAATCAATTACTGCTAACTAATCGGAGAGGTTTTTCATGTTTATAAAACACTTGGTCTTTGTTTGTACTTCCTTCTTAATAGTTTGGACCCAGAACTTAAGTTGAAGAACTTGAGCCTTTAATTAAGAATTGAATTGCTTAGAGAGTGCTTCCATACTTCAAGAGAAGTTTTGCATTCAATAACCAGTCCAATTATGGACTCATTCATTGACAACATTAGCCAGCCAAGCAATAGATTGTCTTGTCTCTTCTAAATATAAAATCTGGATTTTCAAGGATCGATCTTTCATTTATTTTAGATTTGAATTGCGGAGGAGGAGCTTGATCTTCATTAATGACACTTTCCAATCCATTACCTTTGATTAATGGTAAAACATGTGATCTCCATGCCAAGTAATTAGGTCCATCAAGTTTGATTGGAACCATAAACGAGAATAAAGTGTTTGTATTAGCTATTGATAAAGAGAGATTGGTGCAAGCCATTTTCTAGCTTTGATACTGAGATAAAATCTATTTCAACTTGTTTGTTTTTTAGAGAAAACGAAGGAAAATTTTGGGAGGAAGAAAAGTTGTATATGTTTAGCTTTTATTTTCATTCACTGATTAACAAATTACATTCAAGCTCTTCTTGTACTAGCTCTGGAACAATCTAGAAAATTAGAAACTAACTTTAACAGATTCTAAACCTGAGGAAAAACAATTCCAACTGGCTAACTAACTTTGCAGCAGACTCTAATATGATTTTGCCAACTTGCATCCATACTAGCTCAGCCAATTAACTCCTGCTCAGCAAACTTGTATTGAAGCTGTCTACTAAGTAAGTAATAAAATTGAGTGCCCTAAAAAAAGAGGAAGAGTTAGTTAGATATATTGACGCTGGCGTTAATGTCAATTGAAGAACAAGTTAGAACGAAGAAGAAGAAGTTGGTTTTACTTAATTAGGTTTCATGTGTGTTAATTTTAGTTTATTTTTCTTTTTAGAAATGTTAAACTAGTATCAGGCATTTAAGTTTACTGAATTGGGATTGATGTATGTTGTTGGTTTTGAGTCTCTCGCTCTCTTATTTCTCCATTATTAATTAATTATTATATTATGAAATAGGATTTGTATTTTGTGATAAGAATTATTTCCTTGTTCTATTTTTTTCATCATTTGGGAAGATTTTGAGAAATTAAAGTTCGGGTTCAGAATTTAATCCTCGGGAAATTTGGCTTGATGTGTATTGCCTCCTCAAGTCATTGGCCATTCATTAGCTTGTGAATTGTGATTGTATCATACTACCACCAACAAGAGTATAACAGGCAGCGGCTTGTGATAATTAAGGAAAATTTTAACTCAATAATTGGAAAACAAGGATACAATAATAAAGGCAAAACTCCGTTAGAGATTTTTAATCTAACTAAAACTCACAAAATCTTTGTAACTGCTTAACATTTGTTCAATCAAATTCTCTACAATGATTTTTTAATTTTTTTGGAATCTCAAATAAAGTAAAAATTGTGGCAAAGAAATAAATCCAACTTTTAAATTTTTTTTATTTATTTATTTTTAGGTAATCATATCTCCAATTTCACCTGTGTAAAAATATAAATTAATATATGTATATATATATATATATATTAGAGAGATGATCAATTTTTCAATTTCTTATTTTCACAATTAAAGTTAAATCAATTAAGTTATCTTCTTAGATTTAATCCAAAATACAACTTTTGTATAGGAATGCCGAATTCCAAAATTATTTGAATATTGTCCACAAATTTCAAAAAAAATATATTTATTCATTAAAAAACCACTATTTTCCATCATGTTTTTCATTTAAGCATCAACTACTAATCAATATTAATTGTAATGCCCCTAATTATGATGGGATGGGTCGTATAACTTTCAAACTAATCATAGAGCATATTTCACTAGAACAAAATTTAATATTTATTCAAACCCTATTAAATATAACAATTAGTTAGACGTCTCTAATTATAATAAAGTATATCTCTAAAAAAAATAATGTAATCCAATAATGTAACAAATAAAAAATTACAAAAATTCTAAAGCCAAAGGATCTAAGGGATAATAGAAATTTAACCAAATCCATTCACTATGTAAATAATTTTCAATCATTTAAAAATTATAATATACTAAAAATGTTTAAACAGTAAGCATACTAATTTTTTATATATACAAAACACATATATAATATATATGATGCATGTGCATGATATGGTTTGAGATGAAAATTATAGTCATTACAAAAATTTTTGTAATATTTAATTACTTTAAAAGCTACTTTCAAAATTTATTAAAAATATATTTATTTAATTATTACTTATTAGCACTCCACTTACCACTTATCATAGATTAAGCTAATATTTTTTATTAATGACATACCATATGTGGAGTAAGTGTGAACAAAGTATATAATTTCAAAAATAATATATGCTCATACTTGAAGGTAAGAGCCATTTCTCACTCTTATTAGTAATGAGTCCTTTCACATAAACAAATATTTTGTCATATAAATATGAAGACACATATATCCCTAAAATCTTTCTTATATAATATGAAACACTTAATAATACTTGACAATAATACCAAATTTGATAAAATAGTCACTTATAAAGATTTCATAAAATTTAAAACTGTCTACTAAGTAAGTAATAAAATTGAATACTCTAAAAAAAATATAAATCTTAGTTTTTATAAAACTTTCTTATAAAAGAACAAATTTCTTTTTTCTTGAAACAACAAGCTTATGTCCATGCTTTATGTTGATGCATATTGCTTGTGGACATACACATTAATATTAAATCATTTTCAAATAATCATCTAAGAATAATCACTTGCCCAATTTCAATACTTGTATAAAGACATATACTTTATATATTCACATAATTGCAAATCACATAATTACTCACTAATAAATACTTGCACAATATCAATACCTGTATAATTGTATATAAATTAAATTACTTTTCAAACATTATCAAAATATTTATGATGATTCATTTGAAAGTCTAGTGTACTTATTTGTTAATGATAACAATCAAATAAACTTAAGCATGTTAATCTTTACAGCATTCAAAATGAAGAAATGAGATCAAATTTTGATTTTGGTGAAAGGCAATCAAAAGACACAACCAAGTAAATATTGATTCTTAGGAACTTGATTAACTTCTCTCAAAAGGAAATCAAGAAGAAAACAACCTTATTGAACCAGAGAATCTCTATGTATAAGACAAGCTTAAAAATCCTTAACGACTGCCATAAAATTCTAGCCAAAATGGCAAAATATTTATAGTTTCAACAGTTACTTGAGCAATAGCTTGGTGCTCTACGGGCACTCAATTATTGTCTGTGTAAATGATACTGTTCATATGTACTGTTCACATATATTATACATATGAATGGTACTGTTTACATACACAATACTAGTTACCAAATATTTGCCACAATTCAACAATAAAATTATATAACAATATTGACTTCTAACTTAAACATAACATTCATTTTCTGTACATAACTATATAATATATACTTTAGAAATGTGGCTGTCACATCATGTGTAGATGTCAACATATTCACGTCATGTTTACAAATGACAAGTATAAAAATAAAAAATAAAATGTTATTCAATTTGGAGCTCAGAAACATGGTATAAACTACTCACGGGATTAAAAAATAAGATTGGAAGATTATAATAGATCTATAAATATCAAAGCAACCATAATAATCACAAGTAATTAATAAATTAATATCATGTTACTACTACTATACATGGAAGTGGAGCTAAGCTTTAGTCTTAACTAATAAATCAACATCAATATTTTAACAAACCATACTAATTTAATTCTTAATGAATAAAAAATTATTAATCAAACTATGTACTTTAAATTTACTCTAAATTATCTTTTTATTGTTATAATTGATTGACTTTAGAGTGCATAAATTCTTAAAATTATTATATTAGACAATTTCATAAATTTAATTAATAAATGATTTAGTTTATAGTGTGATTGAACTTAACTTTTATCACTAATTTTTGAAGAATTATGAATTTTGTTAATTTTTTTCTCTTTTTTCTAAGTAATACGAGAAAATTAATAATATACATCTCATGTACCTTATATTTTTAATGAAAAATATGAAAAAGAAAAAAGAAAACCTTGAAATGAGTAATAAAGAGTTTGAAAAATTCAACATTAAAAACTTAAAATGTAAAATGCAAAAAATAAATAATTAATATCAAACTTGAAATACTAATAAAAAAACTTGAAATACAAATAAAAAATTTTAAATGGTTAATATATGAGTTTGAAAATTTTGAATGTAAGATATATAACATGTATTGTAAGCAATTTCCTAATGTGATTGTATAAAATGATACCAGGTCATAGGAGTGGACAAATTTGAATTCTGTTTGATTTTCAATAAATATCAAAGCAATCAAAAATCAATTGGTTCATCTATTTATGAAACTTAAATCGAATACACCATTTGAACTAAATTGCTTCGGTATGATTTATTTAATTTAAAACTTGTAACAAAAAAAAATTAAGGAGTTTAACATTAAGTTTAATATATTTTTCAACCCTAAAGTTATAATATATATATATATATATCAATGTACCATAAAAGTCTTTAAATTTTTTGTAACAAGTTTTAAAATTGTCATTAAATACTATTATTTTTCTACATTTCTCAACTAATAGATTTAATTTAAAAGTTTTAAAAAAATACTTTGAAAATTGCAATATAAGAGTTGAAATTTGTACGCTACAACTTATATATTATAAATTTTGTTATTGACTATTGTAATTTTTGTAATGGTTGATTAATTTAGATTGAATGTATAGTTGGTCACGCATAAAATGTAAATAGTATTTGATTTTTTGTTCAACAGCAATAACTAAAAGAGCAAGAATATAATAGTTTTTCAATAGCACAAAACAAAGGAAGCAGAAGTGGTAAAAAGAATGGTGAGAATTAAAAAAAAAAAAAGTAGATCTAGATCTTTGCTACTTGGGTCTTGCAATACAATCATAAGTTATCGTTCTAGATCTTGACAGTATTTCTGAAATAGCTCATCAACTTATCTTAATGATTCACATCCAAAAACAAATCATTTGCTGTTGAATACATCTGAATTTGATGCTGTAAAGATGAGTCATATGCTGATGGGTAGAGGATGTTGAATCAACTTATGTAAGTTCTTTTGTAGTTTAGTGTACCTAAGAGGGTGACTAGATACAGACTCGATTGTTGCATTCTTGATTGTGTAATGCTACCAGCTTGCTCCTTAATATGTAAACGTTGTTAGTATTACTGAAATGGCTTCTTCTTTGATCCTTGAAAAATGTTCTAGTTGCCTATTCATTCAAGATTCAGAAACTTCACCTGATAGATTGTAGACATCTAAATTTCTTGTGGCTGTGAAGAGTTATATGTTGATGGATAGAGGAATGTTGAAACAACTTGTGTAGCTTTCTTACTAGTTTCTCTAATGTACTAAAAAGGGTTATTAGATGGAGACTCGTTGCATTCTTGATAGTGTCATTACTACTCATTTGCTTCATCTACTGTGAACTTTGATAGTATTTCTCATTGCTCATTATTTGGTTCTTGAAACGTATTCTTATCGCCCATTGTTTCATAATCCTTAAACAACCCATGATCTATTGAAGATTTCTGAATTTGTTGTGGTTGTGAAGATAAGTCATATGCTGATGGATGAAGGCATGTCGAATCATCTTGTGCAACATTCTTTTTAGTGTCTTTAGTGTGCTAAAAAGGGTGAATAGATGCAGACTCAATTGTGGCATTGTTGTTGAAAGTGATGTCATTGCCACAAGCTTCTTACTCTATCTGTGCAATTTTATCAGTCTCTATATTGACTTCTTCAGCAAGCTCAAATGAGCTACTAGAACGTTGCTGTCATCATTTTTACCTAGAATTAGTCCTCTATAATTTAATTTATTGCTGTGAGAAACAATATAATCATTCTCGTGCAAAGTAATAAAAGAAAAATAATTACTTTAAACAAAAACATGATTTGAAATATAATAAAACATGAGCTATACAATAGCTTTATATTCAAATGACAATGCAAACCCTAGACAAAAATCAAGAAAAAAAACAATATAATTACTTAAAGATCGATGAATGAGAAGACAACCGTCCACTTGATACTCCGCCATAGTCCATTTATCGAAACCTTTCTTCCTCAAGTACAATAAACATTGCACCTCCAAATTCGAGAGAATTTGAAATGTAATTTCCTTAATTTATAAAATTTAAATTATGCAAAAATATTTAAAATTTTTAACTAATAAAAAAGTTCTTAAATTATTCATCAAATTGATTAACCAAATATGATAATATTTAATCTTTAAAACCTTTAAAAACTAAATAAAAATATAAATATGAAATCTAATAAACTATGAAATTAAGTAACCTTTGAAACTTCAATGCCAAATCTACAATATTTTTTCAAAATAATAATTTTTAATACTTGAGAATTACAATAAACTATAATGAGTGATAACTCAGTAAAAAAACTAATTTTTTTAACTTTTGAATACACAATATTTTTATCATACATACAAATTCACAAATATATACTTATGCATAATGATGTAAATGAGTTAAAATGACTTATAAAACATTATCTTTCTTTTCAATCTTTCTTTTCATTCTTCTTTCAACAATATTTGGCCAGTGTTTATTTAGAGACTTTCGATAATAGAAAGAAGATTGAACATCATAGTCAAAACATATAAACAAAAATCTAATTATGGTGGATCAGAACATATAAATAAAAATTTGATCCACTACAAGTGTGGTCCACTAAACCTTAAAAACATTTAAAACTTCCTTAATTTTCTTTTATAAATCACTTTCATACCATGCCTTTAGCTAATACACACAATATAATCATACTTGTCATATACTTTGAACATAAAAGAAAATCAATAATATATAGATACAAACATGTATACGATAAATATTTTTATGATAAAAATACATACAAGTAATAAACACATCATTGATACATACATACGTATTTATATATATACATACATACATACATACATATGTTTATTGTGATTTTTCTAAAATAAAAATTTAACTTACTTATTTCTTGATGATCACAACTAAGTTAACCTAAACACTTTGACTTATAACAAAAAATTAACATTCATAAGCCTCGTATACATTATCATAAAGAATAATATAACTTATTAGACTTTAGTGCTTATATTATTATATTTATTTGGACAACTTAATGTTCTTAACTTTCCTAATTTGACCTTATATTGCTTAAGAATAAATACCTTAGATGACTTTTTTTTCCATGAAATTATAACATAATTTGTAAAAATCATAATATGAGACTATATAAAAATATTGATCCCTAACTCTACATAAATCTATATTTTATCATATTCTCAATTTATTAACATATCTTGATAATATCAAAAAATATACTAAGTAACTCCCAATATTACTAATATTTTATTTTAAAAAAAATGGAATACGTATTCAAATATCTTATAATTTTGTAAAGATGATATAAACATATAAAAAGTAAGTTAATAAAAGTTTGGGACTTAAAATCATTCTGTAACTATTTCAAATAAATTATATTTTGAAATTTTCAAATTCTGCCAAGCAGAAATTAGCGATGAACAATATTCATTCTAAAATTCATAACCATTCTAAGACAAAAAATTTGATGTTGAAATTTGAATATGATATAGTAGTTATATTTAGAAATCATAGTGTAAAATTTCATATTTTTTAAAGATTGTTTGATTATTTAAAATAATTTCATCATTCAAATTTTTTGCAAAAATTATTTTCGCAAAAGTGGATAATTTTCAGCATCCTAGGTTACATTCAAAAAATTATTAACAATTGAAAACTCAATATTTTTGAATAAAACTAAAATCTCCGTGACTTACAAATGCTTAGTTTTATATGATAAATAAATTTTGTCAAATTCATGATATGTGATTTTGCAAATTTCTTTAACTAATCTACTATCATATGTCAACTCTGCAAAACTTATTTTTCTTCCATTCATTCTTCACATGTAATAACCATTAATCCATTATTATAAGAAATCCATGCCTAAACACTCAAAATTAGATTATAAACTCTTTTAATTGTCATCTTTCATGCACATATATGACCATAATTACATGATAGACTCTTAATAATCA
This sequence comes from Khaya senegalensis, assembly GCA_032402905.1. Lineage (NCBI taxonomy): Eukaryota > Viridiplantae > Streptophyta > Magnoliopsida > Sapindales > Meliaceae > Khaya > Khaya senegalensis. Next base: position 5,330,256 of record CP135535.1, read on the forward strand.
TCATTAGTATAAAACTAAAGAAAAATCTTAAACTTTCCTTCAATCTCCAAATCTCATTGTAGAAAACTTGCCTTCTTTAAGCAAATGTATATTTTATGAGAAGTCTTATCATAAAAATAATCTATTTATACTTTACAATTTTTTTGTAGTTAAGAAAAGTTTAATCTTAAATAAAATAATAAAATCTTATCATGAACTATTTATTATTAAATAAATCTAACCTATAATAATAACTCACAAAAATCCTGGCCCATAAAATTCTTATAATGTAAATTTAATACTATATGTTACTTACAATATTTGAATGTTACAAAAAGCTTCTTTTGAATCATATGCTTTGATTTATATCTAAACTTTTCATCTTTTTGAGCTTTCTACATACTAGATGTGAGACTTTGTTTACAATTATTTTCTTCAACCTAGTGAAGAAGTAGTTTTTCTTTTGTATATAATTTGCCAAATTCTTTCATCGCTGTAGAGATCGCATTCAACAACAACTTCTGAAGGTAATGGCTTTTTGGTTACTTTGTTGTAAAGATAACCTTAGATTATTTCTTTATCAGTGGGACAACACCTCAATCCAAATGGCATTTTTATTCGCATACAAAAACCATAATGGTAATTTCTTGAAATCTATGACTAGGATTGAAGAAAGGGAATCTGTAGGCATAGGGAATGGCTAGATTGAAGTGGAAATTATCATAATCAAATTATTATGCAAGTATTAATAGAGGAATAGAGAGTTACATGGACGAAAGGATTATAACTTCCGAGTTTCTTTTCTTATTCTAAAAGAATTTGATCAATTATCTTCCTAAATACATTGATATATACACATAGAACTTCTTCTTTACAAAGCTGATAAAAAACTAAGCATGCGAAGAATTTGAAAATAAATTTTCTCTAATCCTTTTTGCTATAGGTAAGAGATAATCTTCATATTCTTGTTTTGACCAAACAAACTATAGAATATATAAACTTCAAAGCACAATCGATCATCCCTAGTCATATTATTTGCAACAAATTAAGAAAATAGAAATATGGAAAGGAAAAGAAATATCCCACCTTGCTTTTTCAGACTTCAACAAGAATAATCACAACTCCTATTTCCTACTTGCATTCTTAAATAGCGATCATTTACCTACAGGAATCCTCAAACTTACGGGCTCAACAACGGCAATAAAAAGAACAAGCAGTGCACACCATTCTTAGAGAAACAAGTTGCATATGAATAAGTGAGTTAAGTTAGAATTCAAACAAGCTAATGGGCAAGGCAATATCTGGGCTGCTTCATCTCAAGTCCACACTGTTTTGTCCAACCCAATAGTGTCAAAACAAATCTTTCAACTTGACAGGAGCAACTTCTTTTCAGTCTTCTTCATATTGGTGTTGCGTGTATTACTATATTACAAAAGTTGGTGACCTGCAGAATGTTGTCCCATACTCTGAAAAATCAATCATCTCTCTTTTAATTTATTTTGTTTAGCCCTGTAAATAGCAGTGTATATATCTGCTACACTTCTATTGTGTGCATGGTTCTTATACAAGAAATACACAGAAGAAAATAAGCTTTGAAGTCCTACATTTTAATTGTCTACTTCATTCACATTCAAATCTCAACTTGGTATTAGAGCAACTATGGCTACCAGCCACAATTCCTCAAACTCTACATAGATAGGCAACAATGCTTCAACAGCCTTAACTATAAATACTTATGTTATTTCTTTTCCAAGTACCATCAAATTAATCGACATAAATTTCTTACTTTGGAAGGCTTAGGTTTTGCCATTAGTTAGAGGCAATGACCTGAAAGACTTTCTAGATGCAAACATAATTTCATCAAGCAGTTATATTATTACTGTTGATGAAGAGGACAACAGTGTAACAACCATTAATCTAGTCTACAAAATCTAGTAAAAACAAGATTAACAACTTATGGGCTGGCTACTTACAACTCTAAGTGAACCAATACTAGCCACTGCTGTGGGATGTTTTTCCTCTGCTAACTTGTGGCAGTCATTAGAAAATGCTTTCTCTATAAAATTCATGACTAAAATAGTTAATCTTAAAAGCCTCATCACTTCAACAAAGAAGGAAAGCATAAGGGTGTCTGAATATTATCAGAAAATGAAAGGCATTGCTGATGCTTTAAGAGCTTGTGATGACAATCTGTCATATAAAGATTTGATCATGTATATTTTAGGAGGCTTAAAAAGAGACTATGAGTCAGTGATAATTAATCTATCATCCAAACTAATAGTATCAACACTAGAAGAGGTGTATTCCATATTGTTTAGTCAAGAAAATAGACTAGATGGTTGGAATAGAATTCAAAACTCAAGCTTGCATCAAAAGATCATTGCAAATCTTGTACAATTAACTTAAATTCAAAACAAAAAAAAAAAATTAGAATTCATCTTGGTCAAGGAAGGAACTCATTTAATAGAGGTGGCAGAGAAAGAGGAAGGGCTTGAAGTGCAAAAGTAGAATCCAAACCAGTTTGTCAAATTTGCATGAAGGTAGGACACATTGCTGTTGATTGTTGGCACAAGTTTGACAAGGAGTTCATTTCTTAGCAATCAAAATAAGAAAGCAAAGATGCCTACCTAGCAAGTCTTGAAACCACAGGTGATTCAGCTTGGTACATAGACAGCAAATCAACCAATCATGTCATAAACTTTTTATAGAACTTAAGCATTAACTCAGAATGCAAAGAAAGTGATAAATTGGCAATAAGTAATGGTCAATGCCTAAATATCTCACATATTAGACACCTAAAACTTCACACACCACATGCCTCAAATCAGATTGAACTCAAAGATGTCTTATATGTGCCTAAAATTTCAAGAAACCTAACAAGTGTTTCTAAACTGCTGAGTGATAATCATACTATCATTGTATTCAATAAACATTGTTGTGTTATGAAGGATTTGATGACAGAGAAGGTGTTATTTCGAGGAATAGCTAAAGGAGGCTTGTATAAGCTACTAGAGTGTCTAATGTAATTAAATATTTTATCTGGTTTAGTCAATTTTGCCTTACTATAAATTGCCTCAAGTCTAAAGTCTGTCGAGTCCTTTTTTGTTTAAACTTGTGAAAACAAACAAACACTCAAGGGGTTAGATATGTGGCACCAGAGGCTAAGTCATCTTCACTTGAAAGTGCTTAAACAAATCTTCTCTTCTTGTGCTGACTTGAATTTAATGAATAAAGACACTTCAATTTTGACCTCCACTTTCTGTTCTGCTTGTCAATGTGAAAAATTGCATAAAATATCTTATAAAACAACTAAAGTTAAGACAAATAAAGTGCTACAACTAATACATGCTGACCTATGGGGGCCTGCACTAATAGCCTCAATGAATGGATACAGGTTTTACTTGGCTCTAGTTGATGATAACACCAGGTTTACTTGGGTATTTCCACTAACTCACAAATCTGAGACACTGTCCATATTTAAATAGTTTAAGAGTTAAGTTGAAAATCTTTTGAAAATTATTTGGCAGAACTAAGGGCTGCATTAAGATATACTTACCCATATACTCATCACCAAAATGGAAAAGTTGAGGGAAGGCATAGACATTTGGTAGAAACTGGCCTAACCATTCTAGTATAAGTACACATGCCACTTAATACTAGTGGAAAACCATTTATACCTTAACATATTTGATAAATCGCCTTTCTTCACTCACACTGAAAGACAAATCTCCATATGAACTGATATTTAGACATAAACCGAATTCCAAACTCTTAAAAGTATTTGGCTACGAATGCTATCCCTTTCTTAGGCCATGTAACAAGCATAAAATGAGTTTTCACACTTTAAAATGTGTATGCGTTGGCTATAGTTCATATCATAAGGGATACTTTTGCTTACACCATTCAAAGAGAATATATATTGCTAAAAATATAGCATTTAATGAAGACACATTTTCTTTTAAGTCTGACCCCAACTTTATACCACTTATTCCTAGACTTACATAGAATGAATTGATGTTTGCCTTGCCATACTTCACTTTCTCGAATTAGTATAATCATTATCACATGGATCTTCCAGTAGCTAATGCAAAGTCTACTACAGCAACCTCAGGTAAAGAACCTTTTGCTTATTCAGATCAGGAACAATTAAGCCCAGGGAACTTATAAACACAACATTAATCACCTTTACCACCTCAATCAACAGATGAACTGAGCCAGACAATACGCTTGTCCTATGCTAATCAACTAAGTAAGGTACAAATAGGTCATCCAATGATTACTAGAAGTAAGGCAGCAATTTTCAAACCTAAAGTTCATCATTCCAACATTGTAGAGATAAAAGAAGGTGATATTCCCATAAATGAAGTTCAAGCTTTCAAAGATCCTAAGTGGAAGACTGACATGGATTATGAGTATCATGCCTTGACAGATAACCACACTTGGGACCTGGTACCATACTCTACTGCCCTAAAAGTTATAGACTATCAATGGATCTTCAAAATCAAACAGAATTATAATATAACTCTTCAAAGACAAAAAGCAAGACTAGTGGTAAAAGGATTCTCACATACCCTTAGAGTTGATTTTGCTGAAACCTTCAACCCAATCATCAAGCTCTCAACCATTAAAGTTGTCTTGACTTTGGCTCTTTAGAAGAATTGGACACTAAGGCATATAAACATAAATAATGCCTTCCTCAATCATGAACTGAATGAAACTGTTTAGATATGTCAACCGCCTGGATTTGAGAGCAAAGATGCCCCTACTCATGTGTGCAGGTTAAAGAAAGCAATTCATGGGTTAAAGTAGGCACTTAGAGCCTAGTTTGATAAACTCAAAATTGCCCTAAGATCATGGAACTTCAATAATTCCTTATCAAACGTGTCTCTATTCCACAAGATTAATGAAACTAGTATAACTCTACTCTTTATTTATGTAGATGACATAATTGTGACAAGAGATAATTGTGATGAGATAGAAAATCTAATCAAGATGCTGAATGATGAATTTGCACTTAAAGACTTAGGAGAACTCAATTTTTTTCTCGATTTAGAAATTAACAAGTCAAAGAACAATATATACATGTCTCAAACCAAATATATAACTAATCTCCTAATGAAAACTAATATGTTAGAGTGTAAAGGAATGAAAACACCAATAGCTGCAAGCAGTAAACTGAGTAAATACAGTGGTACATCCTTTAAAAATGAAACTCTCTGTAGGTTTGTGATAGGTTCTTTGCAATATGCCACACTCTCAAAACTAAACATTACTAATTCAGTTAATAAACTAAGTCAATACATGCATGAACCTAATGAAGAACATTGAAAAGCCTGTAGAAAAATATTCAAGTATTTGAAGGAAAATTGATTAAGATTTAGCAAAATTGATTCATTAGACCTGGTAAGCTTTTAGGATGCAAATTGAGCTTCATACGTTAATGACAGAAGATCAATCATAGGTTATTATGTGTATCTAGGTAACAATTTGATCTCATGATGCTCAAGGAAACAATTTGTGGTAGCCAGATAATCCGTAGAGTTAGAATGCAGAGCCATAGCCCATATTGCAGCTGAACTGAGTTGGATACAATCATTGCTGAATGAAATTAAAGTTAACATAAACAAACCTGCTGTGGTATGGATTGATAACAAAGTGCTACAGCATTAGCCATGAATCCGGTCTATCATGCTTGTACTAAACACATTGAGATTGACATTCACTTTATGAGAGATAAAATCTCAAACAAAAAAATTGCAATCAAATATGTCCCTACTTAAGAATAAGTGGCTAACATCCTCACTAAACCTCTGCATTTGAACAAGTTTCAATACTTTAGAAGAAAACTCAACTTTACAGAAAAAGAAAACCAATATCAACTTGAAAGAGGGAATTAGAATTCAAACAAGTTAATGGGCAAGAACATCTAGGATGTTTTATCTCAAGTCTACACTATTTTGTCCAGCCTAATAGTGTCAAAATAAATCTTTCAATTTGACAGCAGCAACTTCTTTTCAGTCTCCTTCACATTGGTGTTGCGTGCATTGCTGTAATACAATAGTTGGTGACCTGCAAAATGTTGTCCCTTACTCTGAAAAATCAATCGTCTCCCCCTTAATGCATCTTATTCAACCCTATAAACAGCAGTATATATATATATATATATATATATATATATCTACTACACTTTTATTGTATGCATGGTTCTTGCACAAGAAATACACAAAAGAAAATAAGATTTGAAGTCCTGCATTTGAATTGTTTACTTCATTCACATTCAAATCTCAACTAGTTATGGGTTGAGTATTACCCGACACATTGCCGAAACTCTAAGTTGTTGTAGTTACAAGTAGCTTCAATGAAATGGTTGGTGATGCCACAAGAACAAATAATATCAGAGCGGCCAACTGTGATGCTGGAACTACAATTCAAGACATAAAAACAAGTAGTATAGCAAAAGATCAAAGAGCAAGCAAACTTTGCAAAAGAATCCACTATAGATTATAAAAGATTTACATTGTTTATAGAAAAAGATGAGTCGTTTCTAACCCAGAAGACAAACAAATCATTAAGTCAAGACATGAGCTATATTGCTCATATATGTACTAAAACCACCATTAAAGATCGAGTTTAAAGCTATAGTACAAGAGAAAGTGTTAAGTATGATAATTCAATTATGTCAGCATTACTGATGTGATAATATCATTCAATTAATAAAAAGAGATAAAGACATTTATTAGTTGTGGGTGAACAAAATTAACAAAAAATTTCGTAAATTTCTCTTACCATATTAATTGAATAAAAAGATATTCTATTGACTTTTTTCATCTGCCATCATTAAATACGTTTCTCCCCCTTCATTGATTTTATGATTTCATCACATTGACAATGTTGACATAATAAAACTGTCCTATCTAAATATTTCTCATAGTATAAATAATATAGTCATTCGTTATTTACTGATTTGGTAAAGTGTAAAAAATCTATTATTGCTAGTTATCCAAGTTATTGCTGTTTTGAAAATTTAATGAATGTTTATTGCATGTTCCTACGATAATTAAAGAGATCAATCTTGGTTTTTTTTTTTAAAAAAAAAAAAAAAAACTAAGGCATCTGAATGTTGATAGATATGTTGTTTAATGTCTAGACATAAAACACCACAAACAAATACCTTTGAGATTAAATCCAACGATCTTTTCTAAGTGTGTTATTTTAACCAGAACAATGTCATTAATTAATTAGAATGGCCCATTATTATACAATAGTTAGTTTTTATAAACTCTTAATTTCATCATGACCTTCCAATTTTACATATTGATAACTACCATTTCTTGTCTTATTTTACTTGTTTTAACATAATTAATTTAATAGTAATAAATAATCAATTATAGTAACTAATCATTTAAAGGATTGGGTCTATTTGATTCTTAAAAGTAAAGTGTGATAGGGAGAAGAAAATGGCTTCTCAAGTTGAGGTTTAATCAAACTATAATTCGAGCGTAATTTCTTTATATCTTATAAGATTAATTTCTAACATCAAGCTCTATATTCATGTTGATCTCGTTTGTTATTTTATTATCTATTAAACCTTGGGCTTCCTAAATCTCTTCACCATTATTTTTATCATGAAGAGTTAAAGCATTATTTTTCTTATGTCATGACTCTTAATATAATTTTAAAGGTGAGATTTAATTATAATCTCATTATTAATACCATTAAAGTTGATGTAAGATTATAATCACATAATTTGTTTATGTTTTTGTTATTTTAACTAAAATTTGATATCCCATTTAATTGTCATTTGATTGCTTAATTTAGTTGTACTTTACTTTTTGTTGCTTATACCAACAAATATTACTTATTTAATTGCGCAAAGAATAAGAAAAAATAATTTGAACTATTTATTATTTATTTTATGAATTTTCAACACAAATTAATAAAACAGAAGAATTATTAATTTTGCATGTTCAATGTTTTATAATTTTAATATCACTAAATAATCAATGGCACTCTTCTCATTATAAAATCAATTGTGAAGTATTCACACAAAAAAGAATAAATGAAATATATAGAATTAAAAATTTTACATTATTATTTCTCTCCCATGTTCAAAGATTAAAGTAAGAATATTCAACATCATATGGACCAATGCTCAATTCAATTCATTTATTATCTCAGATAGCAACAACTAAAATGTAATTAGACCCAGCTTTAAATTGTGATATATTTTTAAAAATAAATTTTAAAAAATATTTAATTAAATTAACTTTTAGTAAGCGCAAAAAATTATCTGTAACTCATTAGATATAAAGATAATTCATCGCACAGGGCAAATGATTGAACAAATCCTATCCAGATCATTTCACATCCCTTTTCAATTGAACTAATAATGAATTAAAGAAATTGGCATGATGCATATGACGCACCATATTATATTTGTGTGTGTATATATATATATATATATATATACATATATAGGGAGAGAGAGAGAGAGAGAGAGGAAGGGCTTAACGAGCTTGTGAGCATTCAAAACATGTAAGGAGGATTTGGAAAAGTTGTTTAGATGTAGAAGATGATATAACATATCAGAGTTTGAAAGAGAGAGATCCGACCAATGATTATTTTCTTATGTAGAAAGCTATTGGACTAAAACAAAATACTAACAGTGTGTATACTTTCTTCCGTCTTCCTTATTTGATGCAACATACTATTAATAAACGAAAACGAAAACACTAAGGGTGTAGACATTCTTCTTTCCTCTTGTCGTAATTATGAAAGTCCAATTTCAAGCATATATTTGTCTGAAAATGTTAGTGAGCGAAAAAATTGGAATAATAAAAGAAATTGCATAGGTTTGATTGAATTTTTGTGGAATAATATCAGTCTTTTATTGATAATTTATTAGAAACTACTAATTGGAAACATGCTGCTTCAAAACCGTTATTTGATGTAGTACAAAATAGAGGGAACATTGATATAGGAGATGTTAATGAAGAGACGAAGTCCTAGTGTTGATGACTAAGTCGCAAAAGGGCCGCGTAGGTAGGATTGAGGGATTGTCCTCCAACCTACTATGCTCAGTTATATGTATATTGAAATGACCTTAATCTTTTCTAACAACATAAATTAATTATTGTATCAGATGACATTAATTATAAACAAAATATTACGAACGAGTAGCTGTGAAGCCACCAAGGATGATGGATGGAGATGAAATTAAATATGAACAGAGAAGCTTTTGGTTCGGTGAAGAAAATTGCTTAAGATAATTTCTCCTAAGAGCACAAGTTTAGATTCCATAGTTAGAAAGATGATTTAGATCTATGGGCACCTGCATTGGTACCACGCACGACTGCTGTGCGGATTTCATGTAATAAGATAAATGTAACGGATATTGAATTGCATTCATTAAGAACATTTGCTTCACATAAATGTCTAATGCATCGAAACTTTTAGGGTCTTTTAGTTTTTAACAACCATTAAAATTGTCATCGCCATCCCAACCTGTCAAAGCACAGGCTTCTCCAGAAAACATATCCTTGCATCTTTGCCTGATTACCAAAAACAGCGAGAGACATCTTACAAATCCCTCTTGACTATCTTCTTGTAATTTTCTTTTGCAATAACAAATGAACAAAAGTATTTTAAAAAAAAAAATACAATGACCGGATTCTAGAACACTATTCATGGGCTAATTTCACTCTCAATATGCAAACTTATGTGATTGATCCCTCATCGGAATTTCAAAGCTGCATGACCCGTGTCACCCAAATGCTTATGTAATTTATTCCTGCCAGATTAAAAGACAATCAGACCTTTTTTGCTCCAAAAAATGCGGAATATATGTAAAATTATAGAAGCAGAGCTGCAAATGCAAATAAAACATTCCCGAACCTTGATTCGAACTCCTCTCCACATTTTTCACACACATTGCTTGAATTCTTTGGTGCTGCCTACATCACAGAACATATTTTAACAATCAGATTGGAGAGGGAAAGAATACCAGCACACTGGAAAAACAGTAACCTCTCAAGGAAAGAAATATTGCTACTTCATATAATATTCCAGTTTTATCAGGCAGAACAACCTCAAGAAGATAAAAGAGAACAAATTTAGGAGATTTCTTTCGATTAGATCATGCTGGTAAGTGCCAGATTCAGGCATGGGTTAGCGATTGTGTGATTGAGAAGCCAATTCTTGTGCTTCATATGGTGTGCTTCAAGGCATTGAGATACAATACACAAAGTCACAAATTAAAGCTCATGCCAGTAGAATATGTCCAAGTAATGCACTGTTAAGACCAGTCACTTTCTTTTACTTTAAAAGTTATTTTTAATGTTTTTATCATGAGCAGTCTGGCCAGAAAAAAAATCATAGAAGAAATTTAGTCTCTTTCCTTATTTCTACTTAGCTGTTCTTTCTCTTTTTAGCATTTTCTAAATAATCTAGTATATTGTTCCCACTAAGGTTGCAGGGCCAGTGGTGCCAAGTAATGCTTGTTGTCCAGCAGAAACACCACACAGCAGCATATTCTGGCCCTTGTTACATGGATATCACAAGAACTCATTTTGCCATAATTACTCATATTCGTTATTCCATTCGAGATTAATGAAATACAAAAACTCCTCTTCCTTTAAATCTATCTTAAGGCCAATTATAAAGAACTTGGTTACAAATTAATCGTACGATAAGTTCAAAACATTCAAGGCATTCTATGGTAATTATAGATGTTAATCATCAAATATTTAGTAAGTTATACCTTTGCTTTCTTTCCTTTGGACGAGTTCTTCAATTTGGCTTTTCTGTCCTTCATGGTCCCTTTCCTTTCAACTGGTTGGTCTGGAATCTTAAAATCTTCTCCTGAAAGAGCATCTGTTGTACCACTGTTCTCAGGTTTAGCAAAAGCTTCGGAAGAGGAGTCTTCCATCAAACCTGAATTATCATGCCCGTTAGCTTCCTCATTCTTGCCCTTAAATCCATATCTATCAACTTTTGTAGCTTCTCCAGCACTCTTTTTACCTCTCTCTTTTTTATTTTTTCTTGTGCTCTTGCAGTTATCATATTCCATGAAATCATCCTCATCAATCTCATTCTCAAAATGAAGTTTAGGATTCAGAACCTCATCCTCCTGCCTCGAAGCTTGCTTCTTCTGAGTCTTATGCCCTGACATCATCGCTTCAAGCACACTCACTTCCTCATCCTCATCTCCAAACCTGTCACCGACCCCATTCACCTCAACATCAATAAACTCAGTTTCAACATCCTCATCACTAGACTCACCACTCAATTCACCAACCCGATTTTCACTTTCTCTCTCCTCAACCCCTAAACCCTCCTTAAAGCTCTCTCCCAACTCCTCCACCTCACCATCCAATTCCTTAAAATCTTCCTTCTCCTCTTCCTCATCTCCAAAACTCTCCCTCAAATCTGCCACCTTCTCCTTATGCTTCTTTGACTGCTCATGATTCTTCCATTGCTTCTCACTCTTAAACTTCTTCCCACAGACCACACAGTAAAATTCATTTCTCTTCTTCTCATTCCCCTCCTCCAATTCTCCCTCAATCCCATCATCATTATCAACTTGATCGTCATTAATTCTAGCCCACTCAGGCTCCTCATATCTGCTCGCTTGCTCCATTCTCTCTCTCTCCAATTGCTTCTTCCTCTCTCTCTCCTCCTCACGTTTCCTCTCAATCTCCTCATTTTTCTTGATCACCATATTAATCACTCTCTTGTCTCTTTTCTTGACAAACTTAGCCAATTGTCTCACTGTCTCATTATACTCTCTCTTCGCTTTGTTTCTCAACTTCTTATTCTCCTCCTCCATCACCCTCCTCGACTTTCGGTTGGGCCCCGCCATCACATCATATTGATCCACCCAACAAAAATCCATAACCGTACAAAAACCTAACCAGTAATTATAAAACGCCGTCACCTGACCATAAGGACTGTCTAAATTCCCCATAATCGGGGCCTCTCGCACCGAATCCAATCCCAACCCTAATTTCTTCACATAATTGATTTCGGCCGAATAAATCTTATTAAACAAATCCGAATAGACATTATAGAAACTATTACCGGTGTCGGAATACCCGGAAAAGGCAGTATTTGAGAAATAAGAATAGAGATTGGGAACCACTAAATTAGGGACAGAGTTGGATGCGGAGTTAAGATCGGCGAAAAGGATTTGGGAGCGATGAGAGTCATACCAAGCACGTTCTTTGGGGTCGGAGAGAACCTCGTAAGCATGAACGAGTTCTTGAAACTGGGCAGTGGCTTCGGGTTGGCTCAAGCCGGATTGGACGAGCTTGTCAGGATGGCGCTGAAGCGCGAGCTTCTTGTAAGCTGAGCGGATTTCGTCGAGCGTGGAGTCCTTGTTGAGGCCCAGCACCTCGTAAAGGCATCGCTTTTCGGATGCCATTGATTGGGAAATTCAGCTGCGGGAAGCTAATTAGCTGGCCGCGTTGTTTTGGGGTTTCTGTTGGTTCAACAAGAAGGGTTACACGGGAGAGCCGGTTTAAGTACGTAACAGTAAGAGTTTTCAATTCCGACCCCAACTCTCTTCGTTTCCCTTTTTTTTTTTTTTTTTAATTATTTAAGAGAATATTTAATTAATTAGACAAATTCAATTGTTCCTACCTTACACATACGTAGGTTTTTGATTTTTAATTTCTAAATTTAACTCACAATTTAAATGCATGAGTTTTGAAGGACCCATTTGATATTCGATTTTTTTAAAAATAGTTTTTAAAAATTCAAATACGACCCAAAAGCTTCAATTTTATTTTTTAGTATTTAAAATTTAAAAATAATCAAAAAATATTTTCTAAAATTTATTTTATATTTAAAGTTGTTTAATACAGTATTTAAAAATTATTTTTAATTACTGTAAACTAATTTTTTAATAAATATTTATCTATCATTACTGAAAATCAATTTTAATCAAAAATTACAAACTTAATTTTGTCTCCATTTAAATGAAATATATAAATGAATTTTTTTCTGACACATAACAAGACTTTTTTTTTAATGGTTAGAGTGCCTTCTCCATTATTATTATTATTATTATTATTATTATGGTCAATTCTAATAAATAAATATTTTTTTATTTTTTAAATATTTAACAAACTTTTTTTACTGCTTAATATGGCTTTTCTATTTTTTTAATTGTAAAAAATATATATTTTTTCAATAATTAACTGTAATAAATAAATATAACATGTAGTTTTAATTGAAATTTGTGAGTTTAATGTTGAATGAGATGAAATAGTAATTAAGTTTGAAAAAAATAAAAGAGATGATTAATTTGAGTACAATTGAATAAAACTAATAAAACTCTAAGGTAGCTTTGTGAGCAAACCAGAACATATATATACAATAAAAAAAAAAATTATTTATTTTCCAAGATCTATACAATAAATTTTAGTGTTATATATAGCGTAACAAATTTAGTCATATCTTCATATTAGGTGACTTATCAAACTATAAATACAAATTGAATACCTCTTTATCTTTACAGTATCTATATAATCGGAAATAGACTTAAAGTTTTAATTCATGTGTTTAGAATGTCGATTATTTTCTGTATTTTTATTTTCTCAAAAGAAAAAACATAAAAATAAAACTATAGACACACTTTAAAAAATGTAAAATATTATATATTTATAATAATATTGTTGGATTTTAATTTAAACCTAAACTATTAGATTGGGTTTTTTTTTTTTTTTTTAAGTTTAATCTATCTTGTAAAATATATACTAACAAATTTAGTTCAATTTTTATATTATGAGTTTAATTAAATTCAATATCCAAATAATTTAACGATTCCTAAATAAATCTAATAGAGTGTGTGTGTATATATATATATATATATATCAAGTTAAATATTATTGTAATCTCAAATCCAAGAATTACATACATTATTATTACTATAAAAAATTTTTATTACATTCATATAATGATTTATGTAGCATTCTTATGGTGGATTAATTCAATATATTAATTCATTAACTTGTACTTATATATTAACTTGATATTTTATATCATAACATACAATATATTATCATCAACTATTACACATTCTAATATCTATGTATTATTATTGTCCCATTCATAATAATACATTATTAGAGACATTTTAAAATAATATTCAACTAATTGAACTAATTATTCTAAGAATATTATTATATTTATTAAATACACAAATATATAATAATGAAATAAAAAATGATATATAAATCGACAATGTCATGAAATATAAAAAATAAATATTTTAAATAAAAAAATATTATTAAATTTATAACATATACTAACAAGTTTATGGTTTTTTAATTTTATATTAACGGTATAAGAATTTGCAGAAAAAGAAAAAGAAATGAAGATTCTTTTGTTTTGGTTAGAAAAAACAAGTGAAAAAAAAGGATTCTTTTAAAAATTTTATTTTCAAAGAATGGTGTTTTCTCTTCCACTAATAAGAATTCTTTTGTTATGATTCTTCAATTCAAAATAATTAAATTTTTAATTTTATTTTTCTATGTTTTTTTTATTTTGTTTAATTTAATACAATTACTATTAATTTACTCATTTATATATATATATATTATATGTTTCTTATGTACATTTATTTGTAATTTTATAAGTATCAAAATTTATATAATTAATCATATTTATTTAATAATTTTAATTTTAATTATCTAAAAATAATTATTGATGTCATTATATTTTTATTATTTTAATTCTTTTAAAAACAAAATAACTATCAAATAAAATAATAAAAATAATAATATTTATTAGTACTTATAATATATTTTATAAATATTATTAAAAAATCAAATACATTTTTAATAAACTAATTAAAGATACTTAATTATTTGAATATTAAGTCTAGATTGAACTCAAAATCAATTTATTTATGAAAATTCATGCATAATTAAATTTATAATTTTTTTAAAAAACTTAAGTAATGCATTACAAATATAAAATATTTTTTAAGTTAACAAAATTATTTACACAATATGAGCTCAAATATTTAATACTAAATTAACTATTAAATTTATAGAATACGATAAATTTTATATTTAAAAATAAAATTTAAAATTATTTAATTTTCTAATTGTGAAATAAATAAAATATTTTAATAAAAAAGTATTTATTTTCAAACAAACAAATGAATTAATATAATGTTTATATTTAATAATATCAACAAAATTTATTATAATTATAATTTTTAATAAAATAAAATTAAAAGTAAACTTAAAAGTAAAAAATTATTGAACATTTCAAACTATTAAAAATTATCAATAAATTTAGAAATAAGTAAAATTTTTATCTAAGTAAAATATGATAAATTCATTTCGATTGATAATTCATTTTATAACGCAAGCAAATAATGAAAAATTTATTCTTTTATTTTTACCTTTTGTTTTCTTCTCTTATTACTTTTCTATTCTTCAAAATAAATAAAAATGGCCTAAATTATTGGCATTAATAGATACAATCCTTTTTGGAATTTAAACGAAGATAAAATAAAAACAAACATAACAAACAAACAATCCTTAAATTAAATTTGAGTGACCCATCTTTTATTGATTTCTCTTTTTTTAACAAAAGTTATTTGATAAATATATATATATATATATATATGTTCTATTCCAAAAAAATATGTTCTATTCCAAAAAATATTAATAACAAGTTACAAATTTTAGTCTAAATTTTCAACTTATGATCATCGATGGAGAGATGTCCTTTATAAATGCATTTAAAAACTAAAGCATATTGCCTAAAAATAAATAAATCCTTGACCACAATTGCCTACTACTTGAACATCCCAAAAAAATATCAATTTCTCTACATGACTACTACAAAAACAATGATTTTAGCTTAAAACAAAACTTTTAACAAGGCTGAAGGCTTAACTCTTTGCTGCAATTCAAGCGGACAAAATATTATATAAAGACAGTAGACTTAATTGAATACAACAAAATTAGTAATTGCAAAATTTCATTACTATCATTTCAATTCCTCATACCTGTTTGACAAATTTATCAATGTAAACATACTAGCCATTGTACTTAAAAGTTTAGATAAATATTACAACATCCATATTAATGCGATAGTCAATTTCTATGCATTAAACTTTCAAGGGCTATAACTTTTGATATGGAAAGAGTTACAAAATGCACCATATATCAACAGAAAGTTCTTTTTGTAAGATTTTATATTTTAGAATTAGTATAAATATGTTATTTTTTTCTTTTCAATAGAATTTTTGTCATAATTAAAAATTTCTTTATCTTAAGTTTGAGAAGTTTATCATTTTTTTTTTGTTATATTACTATAACAATTGGTGTTATAGTAGGTTTCTACTATTCTCTAATTCCAAAAGGCTCAATTGCAAATAGTGGCGATTCTCATAGCATAGATCAGAGAACTAAGACCTTATAACTTACGATGCAAGATCAAGAGGATATATGAATCACTTTAGTACAACAAATGGATCATATAATTCAACATTGAGAATGATATTTTAAAAAAAATTACAAATCAACTTGATGCTCTAAGCGTTTATGCCAAAGGAACTGAAGAGTTGAATGGCCACATACTAAAGATGATGTAGTTCACGAATAACCTATTGGCAAATCTATTATTGTGTGCAGACGTAGACAGCAGACTCGTGTAAAAGATTCAAACGAAAAAAAAAAGATAATTATTTAGAAGAGCCTACAAGGAATATTAGGAATGCACCGATTAGATGTGATGATGGTTATTTCAATGGTAATAGGTATTTTAGCGAATACTGACTAAAAGTAAATATTTCTAATTTTAATAAGAGTTTAAATATTAAAAAAATTTTAGATTGGATTGCAGAAATAAATAAATTTTTTGATTATATGGAGATTATAAAGAAAAATAGAATAAGACTTGTTGCATGCAGATTGAAAGGTGGAGCTTTTGTATGGTGAGAGATATTGCAAAACATGAGGTATTGTAAGGGAAAAACACCAATAAACTTGTTATAAAACGAAGCAGTTGTTACGAGTAGACTTTCTTCTTCCTAATTATGAGTATATCTTATTTCAAGACTACCAAAGGTGCCATCAGAGTCAGCAATCTGTCTATAATTATCATTAAATTTTTGAGTTTAATGGAATGTAATGATTTGAGTGAAATAAAGAGGTAATAAGTTACAAGGTATCTTAATGGTAATCGGTTATCAATGACAAAATTAAGGTACAAGTTGTGTGCACTTTATCAAAAACATGCAACATTGCATTAAAAGCAGAGTTTATAATGTATTAGAAAAGCATATCAAACTTTCCTTTCAGAACTTTTAACAGGGATAATTATAGGCCATATAATGACAAGCAAAAATTAACTATTGATACTTCTATATATGACAATCAATACAAAGAGGACAAAGTAACTGGGAAGCAGAAGGTAATAGAATTTAAAGACAAACCTAAAGCTGAGAACTCATATGTTAAATATATCTCAAGAAAATATTTTAAATGTAATTAACCCGATCATAGGTCTATTAACTATCCTTACAAGAAAGTTATTAATGTTATAAAGCGAGAGAAAAGAAGGATGAAATTTATTGTGGTCTAAATGAGGATACTAAAGAATATGAAAGAATGATGATGTAGATTGTCAAAATTATGTTATGAAAAGAGTGATGTTGATGCCAAAGTAGGAAGATAAAACTTAACAACACCAATTATTTCAAATCAGGTGCACCATTATTAATTGCCTGTTTTGACGTTATTATTGATAGTGGCAGGTATGAAAATATTATTAAGAAAGAAGTGATAGAAAGTTTGGGATTACAAATTGAAAAGCATTAAAAACTATGCGCCATTTGTTAGTATAAGCAAATCAGTACATACACGTATTGAAAATACACAAAATAAACAGTTTGTTTTCCAAGATCAATGTGACAAACCCTAATATTATCACACACACACACACACACACACACACATGTATACATATATGAATATATAATTTAATGCCATAAATATATACATAACTTTAGTTAGACAAATTTCGTCAAACAACGAATATAAGTCAATTGCCTTTACGTCTCTATGGCACTTACACGATTAGAAATTTAACTTGGAGTGATAACTTCTATGATTTCAGTATATAATATTTTGTGTATTCTTCTCTTCTCAAAAGTAAGGACGCAAAAATAAATTTTAGACATATATTTAAAATACAAATATCATATATTTATATTATTATTTTATATCTTTAATTTTAACTTAAACTATTTGGTTGGACTTTTTTATAAAGTTCAATTTATTTAGTAAGTATGAACTAATAAATTTAGTCCATTCTTTATATAATAGATTTAGTCAAAATTAATACCCAAATAACTCAACATATCTAAAATCTATTTAAGATTTTATATATATATATATATATATATATTATTTTTTATTTTAATGTGTGACTCAATAAGTTTTCGTTACGTTGACAATAATATTAAAATTTAATTTTAGTGTTGCAAGTAATAAACAGTATCTAACAATACATTATGACTATCAATAACATTGATTACAAATAAAGTAATATTAAATCATTAATATTCTCGTCACTTGAATAGTCATGATGTATTACTAGACATCGTTCATTACTTATAATATTAAAATTAGATTTTAGTGTTATTGCCAATGTTACAAAATCTATTGGGTCGCACATTAAAATCGGGAATAATATATATATATATATATATAATCCTAAATAGATTTAAGATTATTTGAACTATTTGGGTATTAATTTTGATTAAATCTATTATGTAAATGTTAGACTAAATTTATTAGTTTTTACTTTACTAAATAAATTAAATTTTAAAAGAAAATTTGATTAAATAATTTAAGTTTAAATTAAAGATATAAAATAATAATATATATAAATATGTGATATTCACGTTTTTAAAGGGTGTGTTTAAAGTTTGTTTTTGTGTCTTTACTCTTAAGAAGAAAAGGATGCACAAAATATCATGCATTCAAATTATAGAAGTTAGTACTTTAATTAGATTCTTGATTGTGTGTGTGTGTGTGTATCAAATATGTCTTTCTATATCATGCATCTCATACATATATTAACCATATTTTTCTTTTATCATACATATCATACATAACAAGAAAATAAATATGATATATTTGTAGCCTATTTTACATCGATATTTCAAATCTAAAGGTAAATCCAACTTCATCAAATATAGTTGATTGTAACTTCATCAATCCAATCACATTGGTCTTTTTGGACCATAAATATGCACAATATTTAACAAAACATATATAAATAAAATAGAATTATATTATATAAATCTTTTAAATTATAAATAAAGGTTTTAAATACAATCTTATGCTCATGAATTGGCAATCTCACTGGATGGTCAATGAGTAGCGGCTAGTGAGCCCCCGAAAGGCAAACAAATTTACCTATCTTCGTACTTGCAAAAATTCTTGCTTTGGACCTTCTAAAATAATGTGGTTAGAATGTGTTTAATCATATTAAATACTCTTATTTGTTTAATCATATTAAATCAACAACTAAAATTAAAATATAATCATATTCATATACAAAGAAAATAACCATAATCATATTCAATCACAATCATATCCCAAAATGCATCAATACAGATTCATATGTAAAGAAAAATGACTAGAATCATACTCAATTATAATCATATGCCAAAACGCATCGATACAAATTCATATACAAAGAAAAATTATTAGAATCATATTCAGTCACAATCACATGCCAAAACACATCAATTTGGATTTATATACAAAGAAAAATGACTAAGTTTATTCTACAAGTTGGCTTTGATACCACTGTAAAGAAACTAATACATATATGCAACATAAATATACAAAATAAACGATTTGATTTCCAATATCTATGTGACAAATCCTATTATTATTATATGTATATAATTTAAAGTTATAAATATGTCTATACCTCTAGTTAGACAATTTTCATCAAACTATAAACACATATCAATTACCTTTGTATTTTTATAGTATTCATAAGATCATAAATCTAATTTAGAGTGTCAGTTCTTATGATTTGAGTGTGTGATATTTTATGCGTTCTTCTCTTCTTAAAAGTAAGGATGCAAAAACAAATTTTAAATACACATTTAAAACAAAAATATCACATATTTATATCTATTTTAGATCTTTAATTTTGACTTAAACTATTTGATTAAGTTTTCTTATAAAATCTAATTTATTTAGTGAAGTAATCACTAATAAATTTAGTCTAATTTTTATATAATAAGTTTAGTTAAAATTAATATTTAAATAACTCAACGAATCCTAAACTCATTTAGGATTATATATTTATATATATTATTTCAAATCTTAATATACAACTTAATAAGTTTTTGTTATGTTGGTAATAACACTAAAATCTAATTTTAGTATTACAAGTAATGAGTAGTGTCTAGCAATACATTATAACTACCCAAGTGATAAAAATATTAGTAGTTTAATATCACCTATCTATAACCAATATTATCATGTAATTCAATCATTTTATCTTAGATATCTTAATTGAACACTAGACATGAAATGTGTCATCATTGTATAGTTTAATTTTATATTTTTTTGGATATCTTGAATAGACTTATTCTATTAAATGAACTCAATATCACATATTGACTTATTTAAGTATGGTCATATATTTTTAAAAGTTTCACTCAATTAAATGGTTCAATATATTACTCCCATTATATAAAAAGGACAAATTTTATTTTAATCATACATATCTCTATACGAGTTCTGACATATTTGATTATTTTCTTTATAGTTTATCTTATTACAGATGATATTTAAAAATATCAAAATATATTATTCTCTATATTGAAAACCATGGTGATCTTAAATTTAAGGATCACTTATATAATTGTCACTATAAGAATCACTAATGATATTCATATAATGATCCATGTAGTATTCTCATGATAGGTCGGTTCAATATATTAATTAACTAACTTGTTTCCATGTATTGATTTGATATCTCATATTATAATATGCACATGTTATTATCAATCACTACATATACTAGTCTATATACATTATTATTATTTTATTTATAACAATACTTAACTAAGTACATTTAAAAATAATGTTTAACTAATTAAATTTATTATTTTAAAGATATTATTATTTTTATTACATACACAGATATGTAATAATAAAATAATATATATATAAATCAAAATGTCATGATACAAATATGCCAAACATTCAAAATAAACTATTGAATTTATGACATATACTAACACTTGCAACAACCAATAACTTGATTAGCATTTTTCAACTAATTGATGATAATCATATTTGCATTGAATTTGACAAGGGCCTGTGTGTGATTAAGGACAAAAAGTTTGGTAAAACCCTACTGCAAGAAGTGGCTAAAGATGGTCTTTATCAGCTGTTGAGAAGTCATTTCAGTCACTAAACATCTAGAGTTCAACCAATCACCATAAGCATGGAGTCAATGAATTAAACACTTTCTTTTAAGGCATCTAGAGTTCAACCTATCACCATAAGTCCAAAGTCAATATTATTAATGTCTATTAATGCATTAGAATCACTTCATAAGAAAATAGGTGCACAAAGTGAGTGGATTATATGGCATAAGATATTAGGATTTGTAATGCTTGTCAACTTGAAAAATTTCATAAGCTAGCTTTCAAAACTATAGAAATTAAAACAACTAAACCTTTGCAAGTTTTGTATTCAAATGTTTAAGGTTTATTCCCATTACCTTTAAACTAAGGCTATAGGTACTATATATCATTTGTAAATGATTACAAATGTTTCACTTCAATATTTCCATTTATCAGCAAAAGAGAGGCCCTAGACCCATTCAATACCTTTAAAAAGCAAATTGAAAACTCTTTAAATAAAAGAATAAAAAATCTGCAGTGTGACATAGGAGTTGAATTTAGAGTGTCTGAAAATTTTCTTAGACAAGAAAAAATAACCATTAAATACTCATGCCTACATACTCACTATCAAAATGGAAAAGTAAAGAAGAAACATAGACATATAGTAGAGATTGGATTGACCTTGTTGGCACAAGCCTATATGCCTCTAAAAATTACATCATAAATAAGTTGTCAACACTAGTTCTAAAAGACATTTCATTATTTAAAGCTGTATTTGACTCAAAACCAAATTCCACCCTTATCAAAATATATGGCTACAAATGTTGTCCTCTTCTTAAACTCTATAGCAAACACAAATTTAACTTTTACAACTCTAAATATGTTTTACTAGGCATAAGTACCATTCACACAGGGAGAGTATATGTTGCTAGGCATATGTCATTTGATGAAAACATTTTCCCATTCCATAATGCTAATTTCAAAGGCACACACATAATAAAGGCATTTGATGCATCACATATAATTAGTCAACTTTTCACTCCCATGGCACAATTACACATCTCAATGATACAACACCAATAACTGATAATGATGTATTAAAATGTTAAAGTATGCCCTAGAAGCCATTCGTGTTATCGACTTTAGGGATACATTTGTTTTGCACATATATTATATATATATATATTAATAAAAGAAAAAAAATTATTCACAAATATATTTTATTTTCTTTATTTAATCATGCATATAAATAAAGTATATTTATGAATTGTCTAGATAATTTATTTAATAATTAAATGATATTATCAAAATCGTTTGCTTCGAAAGTGATATCGATTGAGTAACGATATTATATAATAAGTATACTGAATGTCTCTGGTAAATATCATGAAATAATACTAGTACGGGTAATATGATAGTCAAGTTATTAGATATTATTATGGAATAAATAGTTAGAGAACTATTTATTTGAGCATGATTACATAATAATAAATCACATGGTATTACATGTAGTCAATGATTTATCGTGTAATTGTATTAATGTGTGACGTTATCCTTTGACCTAAGATATTATTGACGAATTCGGTATATATGCACATGGTTCATATGGTGAATAAATACGAAATTAGTCACGTCTTATATAATAAAGTCAGTTTGGTCATGTATTGTTTGTATTTCAAAATGTGTGATGATCAAGATAGGATCCGTTGACTTAATAAGTATATGATCAGAGTTTTCGCTAACTCAATTCGAATTCGAGTTCCCTAACCAACATTAATAAATGGCTTAAAAGTAAATTTTTGACCAAAGTGATCAAATATTAGATAAAATAATTCATGATGACGAGTTTAGTGCATATAGATCAATGGTTGGTGATTTTATCGGTAAAAGGTTTTGAAGTACCATGAACTCTAAATTAATTAGGATTAGATAACGAAAAAACTTTACCCATATGGTATGTACAATTGAGATGGTAAATGATGAAATATGACTTCATTATAAATTAAGGGTTATGGCACATTACTAGATGCTAATCATAGTAATTGAATAATTAAATAGTTCAATAAACCTAAAAGGTTCGAAATAAGTTTACAGTTATTCCACAATGAACCCACATGATCATACCAATAATCAAAGATAATGAGAAGCATTTGGGAATGATAATATTAATAAGAATAAAGGTTAACACCTTTGAGATAATATTTAGGCCAAAAATAAATATATATTCGATATATATTTATGAATTCTTTAAATACTTTATTATAAAGTATTTAAAAGTATTTAAAGAATTTTCTTGAGTTTTCATGAAAATATAATTTATTATAAATTATATGATCAAATTGATAATATTAATTATCTAAGGACCTAAATAAAAATGTGTAATTATGAAATAATTACACATTAGCCTATATATATATATATATATAAATACTTAATTATATTTTGGTTAAAAATTAACTAAATATTTATATTTAAGTCTAAGGACTTAAATGCATAAAATAAAAATTATGTGATAATGACCATTTTATTCATACCACCTATATACTTGTAATTAAAAAGTAAGGACAAAAATGAAAAAATTTGAATATTTTCAAGTATATATACATGAACTTTACCATTTTTTAGTGGAAGAAAAACTTGTCATAAACCCTATAATTCTCCTAAATTAGCCAAACTTCTTCAAGTCCATTTAGTGGTGTAAATTGTGGAAACTCCATGTAATTGAAGGTTTTCCATTATCTCTCATCAAATAAGTACCAAAAACTCATCCAAAATTTGCCATTTATACATATATATGATATATGATTATTTGACCCACCATGTGTTTGTGAAAATATTTCAATAAACACAAACTTTAATTTTATACATGTCATAAGCATTTCAATCCAACACAAACAACTATGAAACTCCAACAAAAGCAACTCACCAAAACCTTGATAACCAGCTCTCATATTCCCAAACATATAATCAATCAGTAAACATAGACTCAACCACTTCAAACACCCAATTACAACCTAACACAGCACTAAAAAATCAAACACTACTGACAAGCCAAAACTACTACTTACAAGACCCTAAATGGATGCAAACTATAATGGATGAATTGCAAGCCTTAGCAGACAACAAGACATGGACATAAGTGCCCTACATACTAGAAATGAGATTTGTTGGCAACAAATAAGTGTATAAAGTGAAACAACACCCTAATGGCTCAATGTCTGGTTACAAATTTAGCTCATGGCTAAGAGATTTCATCAAAGACTAGTACTTGATTATGCAGAAACCTATAGTTCAATAGTAAAGGTAGTAACAATTTGCATCATCTTTAGTTTTGTAGCAATCAATGAATGGGAACTAAAGCAAATAGATATAAATAATACCTTTCTAAAGGGGATTTTGACTAAAACTATAACATGCATCAACTAGAAGGATTTAAGGATGCAACTAAGTCTAATCATGTGTGCAAGTTAAATAAATCACTATATGGTCTTAAATAAGATTTGGAGCCTTGTTTGAGAAATTGAAATTGGCTTTAAAGGATTGGGGTTTCACTAACTCAAGATTAGACACATCACTCTTTTTTTAAAAAATAAAATTAAAAATTATCATTGTGTTGATCTATGTAAATGACATAGTTGTAATGGATAACAATAAAGAGCAAATCGAAGACATAATTGTAGAAATGTATAGAGTCTTTACATTAAAAGACTTAAAAGAACTTCATTTCTTTTTAGGAATACAAGTGACAAAAACAAAAGACAAAATTACTTTAAATAAAATCAAGTACATACAAGACCTTTCAAGCAGAGTATACATGATGAATTGCAATGGAATCAAAACTCTGATCAGCACTAGTGATAAACTCTCAAAAACATAAGGTAAAAGTTTCAGAAATGCAACATTGTACAAAAGTGTGGTAGGAGCTCTATAATGTCATACTAACCAAATTGAACATCTCATTCATCGCTAACAAGCTCAGCCAATTCATGGCAGATCCCTTAGTACCTCATTTGACTACTTGTAAAAGGTTTCTAGATACTTAAAGACTATTATTGAATATGAAATTGAGCTAAATATCAATTACAATTATAACCTAATTGTTTATTGCAATGCTGATTAGAGAAGGACAAAGATGATTGAAAATCAACTTCGAGTTATTATATTTACCAAGAAGGAAATTTGGTGAGTTAATGTTTAAAAAAGTTGCATTTTGCAGCGAGGTCAAGCATCGAAATAGAACACAAAGCCATCATTAACACTTGCTCTAAAATTGCATGGATCACATCATATTTTGGTGAATTAAGCATTAATTTTGGAAAGATCCCTCTTATCAGAAGTGACAACAATAGTGCTACAAGCATGGCTCTCAATTTAGTGTTTCACACATGTGCAAAACATATTGAAATCAATTTATACTTTGTAAGAGACAAAGTTTCAACTAAGAAAGTTAAGATTTTGTATATACCAAGTGAAGAATAAATTACAGATGTGTTCACAAAAGCTCTAACTGTCTGGAAGTTTAAATATTTCAGAGACACTAAGTTTGAAAAAGAGTGTTGAAAAAAGAAGTGGATTTAGGTTTAATGGGTTGAATGAAAAATCTGCCCAAGTCTTATGCATCTCAAGTCTAACAAATGAACCAAATACTCCCTTATTTTCTAGAGAAGTGAAAAGTGAAGAAAATAACAAGAATTCCTTGAAAGCTACCAAATTTGATTACTACTATACAATGACACATAATTGTAAGGACAATATGCAGTCCTTGGATCTTAGAGATTACACCATCTGTCTTTAAATTTTCATTTCTTATTTTTTGCATCCTATAATTAGCTTGCTTGTACCAAACTATAGGTTGTATATTTAAACCTGAAGTAAAAAGAAACAGTCATCTTTGATGCTCAAAATTACACAGCAAACAAATATTAAAATCAAATTGTAAGATGCATCATTACTTCCCTAAAAGCCCTAGTGATTAGCTCCCCACAGAAACTCTTTTCACACTACACTTAGAGCATATGTTAACAATAAAAGTTCTTTCAATTAACACAAACGTTAATTCTACATTCTAAACATCTAACACAAAAAAATAAGCAATGGTGAAAAAATAAAAAAGCAACATCATGTTTAAAGTCATATAAGAAAGCAATATTAACATGTTCTATAGCAACAGTGTAACTTCAAATCATAGCAAAATTAAAAATCAACATAATTTCTCAAGATCAATGTCTAGAGCAACATGACCAAAATAATTAATTCTTCTAGATAATGATGACACCAAATTGATTATTTCATCATGCATCAAATTTGATAAGTACCTATGCAAAATACTAAAATTTCAGTTAAAGTGACCTCAAATTCACATCCATGTTTTCTAAACAAAGCTAAATAACATTTAAAAAAAAAAAAAAAAAGGGTCATTTTGCCTTTTTGTAATCTAAACAACTCATAAGCAAGTTATGTTTCAATAGCTGAAATTTTCTGATAACCAAACAAGGCCTCAACTAATAGTTTGCTTATCTTTGATAATGTTGGCTGACATTGAAAGAAATGTTAAAAATAGTGTATGAAAAAAATAGAAGGAATACCAAAAAATTAAGTTTTAGACATTGGATTGATTATATGTGACAAGGGAGGTGGGAATTTGGTGGAAGTTGGGCTACGACCCACCATTGAAGTAGCAAGGAACTCTCCAATCCTTTTCGTGGTTAAGGGTTTATAGCTTAAAGAGGCAAGTGTTTAATATGGTATGTTACTGTTACTACTGATCATAACCGACTTGTCAGCATGGATCCCACTTTAGTTTTCTTTTTCTTTTTTTTTTTTAAAAGATTTAGGAAATTTTATTTCTTAAATCTTTGTCTTAAAATTACTGAGCATGGTTAATCAAATTTTAAAGATATCACAATGTAATATCATCGTAATATGTCTAATATTATTAAATAAAGTCCAACTTTAGTATACATATCCATTTTTATAGGAAATTATTTTTATCATAATTCTTCTTAGATTATCCATTTGATACGTTGGATTGGGTCTAAAATTCAATTAGATTATATCTAACATCATCTTCATAAGATAGATTTTAAAATTTTAATTTTATAATAAATATTAAATATTTTTAGTCATTCATTTAATTTTAAATGAATTGTTATAAAAACAAATCCTATATTATTATTAACCAATAAATTATCATAAAAACAAATTCTACGTTATTATTAACTAAAAGTTTGTATTATAAATTATTCAAATAGATGTAAATGAAAATTAATTGAATGTTTATAGAAAAAGAATATTAAGAATCTATTATAAGTAATTTCTCACTATTTATAAGAATTTAATGTAAGAGTTGACAATTAATAAAGAAATTGTATAAAATTAAGAGATTTATGATCTTTTCTTATGTTTATATTATTAATTATTCAAATAATGCAAATAAAAATTTACTGCAAGTTTGTATGTTCTAACTATTATTTATTATTCAATAATTTAATTTTTAATTTAAAATTTAAATTCACATTTGTGGGATGATTACCATGCACTAAGTCTAATCTTGCATATGAAGCAAGTCATTATAGTAATTGATTTAGGAAGATCATTGCTACACATGGAACTTCACATGTTCCATGTAGAAAAAAGTCCCACTAAAACACTAGCTCCAGCAGGCGAGTAGCTCAAGGAAAAGAATAGCGTTAATGGTTTAGTTTATTGGGTTACTTTCATATGTGGATAGAGACTAGGATTAGTCTACCTAATTTGTAAGAAATATTTACTATAGCAGTTTGGGAGCTTATATATTGGTTCGCGGGAAGTACGAAAGGTGAGAGAGAAACAAAACAAAAGAAACTCAATTTATGTTAGTTTTTTTTTTATGACGTAAGAGTCTATATCTTTCTTTTTCTTTGCAGTATTTTATTCCTTCTCTTCTACTACTATTGCGTGCATTCTTTGATCTTTAGAAATCGTGGAAAACTACTTTTTCAAATGGATTAAGTTCTGGTATTAAAGCACAGTTCCGTATTGAGGCAAATTTTCTGGTGTATGGCATTGACCAAGTCTGGATACCAAGCTACTAGTGAGCCTCTCTTCATTCTTCAACTCCATTAGCAACCAAAAAGAAAGACCGGGATATCACTAGGAATGTCACTTGAGAAAAATTTACATTAGATTAGCTCAACTTTTTCATTAAGTTGATAAGGTGACCACACAATTGAAGACTGTTCTAAAATGGATGCAAGCTCAACCATCCTCCTCGCTACCTCTAGTGGCAAAGAATGTTGGAGATGATCTTTCTCCACTACGGATTCGCTTGACAATTGAGAAGGACAAGACTCGGAATACTAGGGTCATGATGATGTTAGCCTTCTTTCATCCACAGAAGCACAACCTCGACCATTCAAATTTAAAGCCAGGATTGACATCTCGACAATCGACTATACCATAGATGCAAAAAAGTTGGATCTCGGGTGAACTAGTTACAAATCTATTTCAAACTCTATGAATTCAATAGTAGACAAAGGTTGCGAATTTGCATGATTGAAACTAACTAGCCATGCATTGGCTTAGTGGAATACGTTCTTTAAAACAAACAATGATAGAGAGGTAACCTATGAGAAATTTACTCGTCTCTTACGTTAGGAATTCTACTTAATGTTGTACTCACACAAGATCATTGGTTGCGTTGGCAAAACTTAAGGTAGCCAAAAAACTAAACAGTACAAGAATACACTTCAGAGTTCTGTCACCTAGCAGTAATGCCAAGTATTTGCCTCAACAACGAAGATGTTTTCACTAATTTAATAGTTAGCCTGCATTGACAAATTCAAAACAAATTCCGTTTATACCAAACCATTAACGTCTCCAATGCCAGTAGCATTGCTATAGCCAAAGAACAGAAAAATAAATTCGGTGGGCAATGTACTCCGAATAACAAAAAGGAGAAGAGTGGTGGCCACCAAAATCTTAAGAAGCACACCCGAAAAGGCAACTCATCCTCTTAAACTAAATCAATCAAATTCTGTGAACATTATAAAATCAAGGGCAGTATACACCTTCAACAAACATGCTATCTACTATTTAAGCATTCAATAATACCAGCTTGAGAAAAATGGGAAGAAATACATTGTCAACAAAGATCGAGAATGCCCAAACGTGGATTTGGTTAGTACTTCTCTAGCGAGACAAATGGTAAATGCCTCTCAAAAGTTTATCATATTAATGGTATGACCGATAGAATTTGAGATAAAAATTTCAGCTGTAACATTAGCATATACAGAACTTGATAGTAGGTTAAGCGAATTACTCAGAATGTATGCGAGTTTGTTCATAGAAATAGGCAGCTTTCCTCCAAAACAGGCAGTAGAGCATGAAATCCAACCTATCTCCGACTCCACATTTCCTAACCTTTGCATGCATTCTAACTCACAAATGAAGAGTTAAGTGATCAAGTGATGGGTGATGAACTACTGAAAGTAAGCGTCGTTAAACTAAGTAACTCTCCTAGTGGCTTGCCAATTGTGCTGGTACCAAAGAAAGACGGAGGTTGGTGCATGTGCCTGAACAACCGAGCTCTTAACAAAATCACCGTAAAAAAAATCAATACCCTCTCCCTCGCATTAACAACTTATTGGACCAATTAAGGTATGCAACCGTCTTCGCCAAACTCGTTCTAAATTCAGATAGCACCAAGTTTGGATTCACAAGGACGATACATGGAAGGCGACGTTTGAGAACAGACAAGGATTATTAAAGTGGCTTGTAATGACATTCGTTCTATGTAATGCCCCAACAAATTTGTTATGGTATACCTCAACGACATCCTCATTCATAGTTGTTCTTGGGAGGAACACATAATGCACATATTAAAGGTGTTTGAGACCTTGGAGTGACATTGACGACACCTAAATTGAAAGAAGTTCGAGTTTGGTAAAACTTTAATATTGCTACCAAACTTTAATATATCATGTGTTCATAATGGGTGGTAGTGAACTACAATTTGACTCCGATAAAGTAAAGGTGATCACAGAATGATTGTCCCTGCTTAGTGAAGAAGTACATTGAAAGGATATTAGGATTTAAACATGCAACAAATTCACAAATTTTGCCAACAACATAAGTATTTCATGCATAAATTTAAAATATATCTAATATATGTTTAATATACAAATAATGGATGTGTTTCTATCCTTACTAGTTTGAAAATTTAATAAAAAAAAGTTTTAAATCTATGAAACCTCTACAATTTATATTATCCAAGGAGAGACAGAGGCTTGGTCTAATTTGAGAGAGAGAAACTTATTTTCTTTTCTATCAATGAAAAATAAAGAAATATGCCTCCTATATTTTTTCTTGATGTTGATTTAAATAATTAAGATATTTATTCAATAAACATCCTTATTTATTATTTAATTATTATACTTATCAATAAATTAAACTTAATAATTAAGTAAATTAATAAGTGTGAAATGATAATTATCCAATAATTATCATTTATTGTACTTTAATCCCTATATTTGTATAAAATTATATTTATTTAATCATTAAGTAAATAATTAAATATATCTTCAAAAGCTTAATGATAATTATCAAATAACTATCAATCATTAAGACAACTTTTGAAAAATTTTATTTAGGTTCTTTGATAATTTTTATTATTAATATGTCATACAATTTAATGTAAATTACATGAAAATATAAAATTATGCAAATTCTAAAAATACTTCAAAAAACCATAAATATATATAATACTTACACACGTACACACACACACACATACTCCGACTATTATATTATCTTAAAAAGTTTTAGTTATTCATAGATAATATTTTCTCTCTTTTAAATATTTCTCAATTTATTGAATTATTGATATGACTATGTAAGTTCATTGTGAATTAACTGTAAACTAGTTATGAAATCTTCAAATTCGAACACTTTAAAAATTCAATGACTATGATTAATATTTAGTAATATACTATAACTTTTAAATCACAATCAAAAAGTACTTCATCAAACTCATCCAAATTGTACTTATCATGTGAGTAATATCTTTCCGTTATCCAATCCAAATTAAATAAGGATTCATGGAATGTTAAAACCCTAAACTGATATAAATACGAATCATCAATCAATATATCTTGAACTCGTCATCATGAACTCTTTCATATGATTTTAATTTACTATAACCAAAGATTTACTTTTCAGACATTTATTGACATTCATTTAAGAACTCAAATTTAAACAGAATTAGCGGATACTCCGATTTTGTATTTATATCCAACCAACGAATCCCATCTTTATCATCACTCGTTTTCAATACAAACAACATATAACCAAACTGATTTTAACATATAAGACGTGATTAGTCTCGCATATATACACCATAGAAACCGTGTACATTCACATTAGATTTGAATATAATGTCTCAAATCAAAGGAATATATTATACACTAGTATAATTATACGGCAAATTATTGACTACATATTTTGCCATGTGATTTATTATCATTTGGTAATATTTAAAAAATAGTTCTCTAACTATTAATTTATATTAATGTGAGATATTCAGTATGCCTACTATGCGATATTATTGTTTATTCAATATCACTTATGTAAAGAACAATTCAATAATATTATTTAACAATTAAATAAATTATTCGAATAATTTATAAATATACTTTATTTAAATAAATGACAAAATAAAAAAAGTAGCATATATATGTAAATAAAAAATACTTTCTTTCATTAATAATAAAATATAAATATATACAAAGTAAAATATCTTTAAAGTTGAAATTATCTATAGCTTCTAAGATATATCCTATCAAACTCTCACTTACATTAAAGTTATTTGCTATTGTGTCTTATACCCATCTTCTCAAAATAATAGTTCAGCTACTTCTGTGTTGTCGCTTTAGTTAGTGGATTAGTGACATTGTCCACTGAAAATACTTTCTAAATAATTATTTCTCTAATTCTAACGAATTTTCTCAAAATGTAATATTTACACTAAATATATTTAAACTTTTAGAGATATTCATGGTTTCTTCGTTTATGCAATAACTCTAGTATTATCACAAAACATAGTTATAGGATAAGTCATGTTTAGAATCACACTAAATTCAATCATGAACGTGTGCATCCAAGCAACCTTTTTTGCTACTTCTAAAGTGGCAATATATTTAACTTCAGTAGTGGAATTCATTGTCATCATCTGTTTGGAATTTTTTTTACTGACAGCACCTTCGTTACACACAAAAAAGAATGCTGATATAAATTTTCTATCATCAACATCTAATTGAAAATCAAAAGCTGAGTATCCTTAAATATTTAACTCTGAACATCCACAATTAAAATCAAATCCTTAATTCTTCTCAAGTACTTAAGGATTGATTTCATTGCCAACTAATATTTTTTTCTCTATATTAACCTGATAGCTACTAGTAACACATACACTATAACTATATCAGGTTCTATACATAGTGTTGTGTACATTGAGCTTCTTATAGCCAAAGCATAAGGTACACTACATATCCACTGTCACTTTTTATCAGTTTTTAAACCTGTATCTTTAATAAGATTAAGACCATGGATGAAGAGAAAAAAATCTCTCTTAGAGTTCTTCATATTGAACCTTTTGAGCATTCTTTCTATGTACAATTTTTAAGATAATTCAATTAATCTTTCGCTCTATCTCTATAGACATGAATTTCAAAAACATAAATCACTTCTCTTAAGTCTTTCACAAAGAAGGTTTTAAATAATTAGATTTTCAGCTCAATCATCATGCCAACATTATTTCCTATCAATAATACGTCATTTGCATACAATATATGGAATATGATGGCAATATCTTTAATCCATTTATGAACACAAGGTCATCTAGGTTTTTCACAAATCTAAATGATCTTATCACCTCAACAAATCAAATATTCCAACTTTTAGAAGCTTGTTTTAATTCATAAATAGATTAATGCAACTTGCATACCTTATTTCTATCTGTAATGGATATAAAACCTATAAATTATTTCATATAAATATTTTTCTCAAAATACCCATTGAAGAACATAGATTTTATATCGATTTGCCAAGTCTCATAATTATGGTATGCTGCAATGATTAGTATAATTTGGATAGATTTAATCATAGTTATAGGCGAAAATGTCTTCTTATAATCTAACCTTTATTTCTAAGTGTTATCTTTTGCAACTAGCTAAGCTTTATAGATTTGTACCTAACCATCATTATTAATTTTTCTCTTAAAGATCTATTTATAGTCAATAGAAATTATTTGTTTTAGTGGATCAATAAGTGTCCAAACTTGGTTAACATACATAGACTATATCTCATAATCCATGGCTTCTAACCAGTTTTTATAGTTTTTATCCAAAATAGGTTTTTCATAACTTTTAAGATTATCACCATGATTAATTTCTCCCATTAAGTATGAGTTAAAATCATGCTTAAGGAAAAATTGAATTTTATAAGTAAACTCAACTAAATAGTTTAAGTCAAAATTAAAAACTTAAAATAACAATATAAATATGTGATATTTACTTTTTAAAAGTGTATTTACGGTTTATTTTTTTACGTCCTTACTTTTAAGAAAAGAAGAATGCATAAAATATCATACATTTAAATTATAAGAACTAATATTTCGAATTAGATTTTTGATTACATGGATACCATAGAGATGTAGAGGCAATTAATCTTTATTCGTGGTTTGACAAAATTATCTAACTAAAAGTATGTTTGTATTTACTGCATTGTATTATATATATATATATATATATGATAACATTAGGATTTATCGTATGGATCTTGAAAAGTAAATTGTTTATTTTGTATATTTTTCGTTACGTATATATACTGGTTTACTTACAAAGACATCCTACCTTTATAAACTTTAGAAAACCCATATATAGACCTCAATATGTAGACATCAAACTCAGATAAATATAAATTATCTCACACGTCTATACGAATTTCGGTAAAAAAATGTGAAGTTGATGAATAGTAGTCAAAAAACCAAAAGACCCTAACTCTAGGTCGCATGGCGCTACAATGAATGAATAATAAACAGAGACTCCAAGGCTGCATCTTTAAGCCATAGCGCCATGAAACTATACTAAATATTATACATCATTAGGCATTAGGCCTTATATACACAAACCAAATGAACCCATGCAAAAATGAAGATTACTAAGTGACTATAAATGTATCATAGTATTCCAGTGCTCTTCTCGAAATCCCTACAAATACTAACTTAGGTATTGGATCCCACAAAATTGAGAGGTGTGATAAAAGAGTGAATTTTTGAGAAAACTTAGTGAGTAAATATTGAAAACAAAAAATATAACTTAATTAGTAAATTCATTTTCAAGCATAAAAGAGTAAAATCAAGATTTCGTAGAACAAGTAAAGAGTTTTCAAAATATCAAAATATTTTAATATAATAACTAAATATTTTTCGTAAAAGATAAATCAGTTTTAGAAAATTAGATATATCAGAGATATATGTGCATATATACAGATATCGAGTGTTAGATATTAAATCTCACTTCATTCCCCACTTCTCACTTTGTACTGGTATCTACACACACACACATATATCGAAACGTGCAATTAAGGCATGTGTCCTTCCCTCCCCCTCCCTTCTTATGGCTCCCAATTAAAGAAAATTAAAAACAGAAATCCAGGTCAAATTTTATAATCACAAATTCCAAAAATACAAAAGTATAAAAAGCGCTTAATTCAATTATAAATCATTATGTTATAAGGTTCAAAATAAAATTATACAAATCAAATTTTAAAACTCATAATGAAACCAAAAATAGTTAAAGCAAAACAATTGCATTCATTCACTGAATCAAATGCATACTTCTTATACAAAACTTCATAAAAAGGATACATATAGCGTAACAAAATTATTATTTGTTACCTCAAACAATGAGTTTTCAAATGAAATCAACTCAAAAAAATCCAATCAAATATAATAATTTAAAATCAAATTTATTCACTCACAACACTGTTTGAAGTCTTTTTAGCTAATCCTTTTGCAACAGAGGATCTTGTGAAAAATCTATAATAATTAAAACATAATAGTTTTATCAAAATAATGAACAAGATTGCAATATCTTTATCTCAGTCCCTATGCCTGATATTTATGCATACGATATATCGTTAAAAAACTAAACATGTCTAGTTTCATACAAAATAAATGGTTTATAATTTCGATACTTCTAACTAAAGTTATAACATTTTTTCCGTATGTTATTTTTTTCACTTTTAAAAATCTAATCAAAATCATAATTTCACTTGGGAAGTCATTCTTGAAATTTTGGAAATCATAACCTCCAAATCATAAGTTAAATTTATTTAGTTTCATATGCCTCGAGAATCATATAAAAATACCTCATACAACTCAAGTTATGCCCAAAATATCCACCCTTATTCAGACTTACCCCTATCAACATGACAGCCAAATTGTAATCTCCACTGAAAATTTTCTCAAATGTATTTTATTCTAATTTTTAGATATATTATTCCCTAATGTCTCTAGTTTCTATAAATTTTATGGTGCCTCAATTTGAATTTCAGAATTCAAGATATAAATAAAAACATAAATACTATTCATTAAATTCTTGGACTTTAGGTTTTATAAAATTTAATAATTCCAAGGGTTTCCAATACTTTATTATTCCTATAATAACCACAACACTTCATTAACAAATATTATAATCCATCCTTAAAGCTTAATCTAACTTAAATCACAAAATTCACAAAAACTTATTTCTAGAATTCAAATAAAATCAACAATTAATAAAGAAATTAAAGGGAAAAGTATACCTTAAGTCTCTTAAAGTTTGACTATTGTAAGATTAACAAATAATTAAGCTTGATTGAGGAGTTTTTTTTTTTTTTTTTGAATAATTAAACCATAACTCAGGGTTAGGAAAATAAAGAAAATGAAGAATATTGAGAGTTTATATAATTTCTAAAGTTGGCTTGAACTTCAATGATAGGCTTATTGTCTTTATCCATTTTGACAAGTTTTTATTTATAATTTGAAAAAGTGTTCAACACAAAAAAAAAAAAATGTAGCTCTCTTTGTTAGATCTTCATCATATTAAGAATTGCCTCAATTCGATATTTGTAACTTAAATTATTGCCTAAATATTAAAGTATATTTGAAAACCCAAAATTATACACTTGAGTTATAATTTCTTTAGTGACCTTAGAACCCTTTAAACAAATTTTGTAGGATTATAACATACTTAAACTAACTTAAAATTGATTAGATCAAAGAATAAAAAGAAGAAGTATGAACATCATATTTCGAAAGCCATTACTCAGTGTAACAAAAAGAAAGTATTGAACCTACAACAATGAGCATAAAGTCGCAATATTCGCAATATTAAAGGTTGTGAAAAAATACAAAATTTGGAATAAAAATTATAATGTCATAGTAATAAAATTGTAGGATATTGCATATATATATATATATATATATAAATGATCATTTCATAATATTTATGACACAAGTACAAAAATAAAAAGTCACTATAGAATGAAATTGTATATATAATTTTAAGGTTTTTGTATATGATATCTCCTCTAAAATTTATAATTTTTTTATTTTGTGAAAATACACACTTACCTTCTTTTTTATCATAAATTGACTAACTAAAATATAAATATCTAATAATTTATTTATTCTTTATAAGCATAACCCTTATTTACTCATTCTTATTTATTTTTTATTTATAATTTATTAATATTAATTACTAATTTATGTTATAATTTTTTAATAATATAAAAGTTAATTAACTTAAAATAAATATTACTTATATATTATCATATTGTTTAAAAAATAATATATATTAAACTTTTAAAATTTTACAATACAATTGTTGTAGTATAAAAAAAATTTGTGATAAAAACTATAATATTTTAATCTTATTATTAATTAATACTATTTGAATATTTATAGATTAAAATTATTTTTTTAATATAGATTATGAATTTTATATAGAGTAGTAAATAATTCTAAATTTATTTATTAAAGAATTAATATGTATATGTATGTGTGTATAAAATTAAGTATATATACATATATATATATATATAATTAAGTTATTTTTAATAAAATATTATTTTATTTGTTATAA
This sequence comes from Khaya senegalensis, assembly GCA_032402905.1. Classification (NCBI taxonomy): domain Eukaryota; kingdom Viridiplantae; phylum Streptophyta; class Magnoliopsida; order Sapindales; family Meliaceae; genus Khaya; species Khaya senegalensis. The sequence goes on from CP135535.1 coordinate 5,367,807, forward strand.
AAGGAATACCAAATAGGCTTCAAAAATTAAATTAGAATGAGTAATTTAAGATTTTACTTATAAATAATAAATAAATTATGATATATTTATTTTTTAATTAATTAACTTATAATTGTAATTTTTAACCAAATTTATTATAAAATAAAATTATCATAAATTTAAGGAGAGGTATCTTATAATTTTCGTAGTTTTAATTGTTTTAAGAAATTTGACAGTCAACGAAATTGGGTTAAGATACTAAATTGATGTTAATCAAATATTAGAGCATAAAGTGATAAATTTAACAAAATATTAAGGTTGTTTGTGATATAAGTGACAAATTAGTCATAGGGAAGTGATATTTTACAAAAGTGGGGGACTAAAGTGAAAATTCTAATTAATATTTGTGATATGCTAATGGCAAACCAGTTGCGTGAAGTGATATTTTGCAAAATAATAGGGACTAAAGTGGAATTGTACCTAAAATATAGGCTAAAGTCAAAAACTACACAAAACGGCGTCGGGCATCCAATTTCCATCAGATAAAACGACGCCGTCGGTCATTTGCCACTAAGTAGTGAATAGTAATGAAAATATTTACAGCTGACCTGAGCTCGAACAAACAAAACAGCTTGGATCTACTCGTGAATATATTTTCTAGGGTTTCTGACGACCGATCATCACGAAAATGGCAATGGCTGCTCTCAGGCGCGAAGGCAGGCGTTTCGCCTCCCCTCTCCTTTCACCCCGACCAATCGCCGTAATGCGATCCCCTTTCGCCTCTGAGTACGAGCTTTTATTGGATCAACATCTCACACTCTGATCTCCCTTTTTTTATCAATTTATTATTACTTGATTTTTGCATTTTTTTGGTGTGGGATTTTATTAATAAATTAAGCAGCCGATTCAAATGGCTGTAACTAGGTTTTGTTTAATTTTTGATTTTCTTTGTTGTTCTCTTTGTGTTAGTTATTAAGTAAAATGTTTCATTAATGTTGAGAAGGTGAAAGAATGACGTTGCAAAAATTTTTATTTTTGTGAAGTTTGTATATGTATCGGTTTTATGAAGTTTTTTGTTCTGTGCTTGCTTTTATGACATAAAATATGAGTTTTAAGATTAAGTGATTTTTTTAATGATGAATTACAATTTATTTTCTGTTGAGTTATATACATCTGTCTATTTGTTGCATCTTTACATTAAATTTTTGGAGGATTATGGGTGTTACATTTTGAATATGGTTGTCATTCATCAATAACATTTCCTGAGTGCTGGTTCTGGTAATTTTATTTTCTTTAAAAGAATTTTATTTTTGTTCGTGCTATGGATTATTGAATAAATTTGCTTGATTGGGTAGGGAGGATGCTCTTGTGGGAGTCCGGAGTATTTCAACTCAAGTGGGTAAGACTGGATTTTACTTGTTATTAATTGCCTTCCTCCTTGATTCTGTTGGATGCCTGTGTTGGCTGCATTAAGTAAAGTGATTCCTTTTAAAGGTTGTTAATAGTTGTTTCTGTATCACTGATGCAGTTAGAAACCGAATGAAGAGTGTCAAGAATATTCAGAAAATTACAAAGGCCATGAAGATGGTTGCAGCCTCTAAGCTGAGAGCAATTCAAGTTAGAGCTGAAAATTCCCGTGGCCTGTGGCAGCCATTCACTGCACTTCTTGGTGACACTCCAAGTACGCTTTTTGGCAACTTTTGTCCTTTATTTGTTCTAGTTAACTTCAGTTAGCAAGTTATTTGTCAAACTGACATTGACATCTACAAAAAGGCAGTCCTTCTATAGGGGCTGTATACTGTTTTCCGAGTGGCATGACCGACTTTGGTTTTCTCTTCTTGTTTGTGTTTGTAAGATGGATGAACCTATTTGCATGTTTGGCCTCTTGAATTCCAGCCATGTTGAGCCAGCCCTTTCTTGGCCTCTTTGGTGGCAGTTGGAATCCAAGTGGCCTTACAATACATTTATCCTTTCTCTGTCAGCATGAATTTTTTAATTAGAAGAAAAATTTTTGAAGTGAGATTGGCCTGATAAACATTGGCTGGAGTTGTTAGCGTGGGCTATGATAATACTTAAAAGAGTTTTAAAACTAAATAGATTTTACTCTGGCCTTTGCCAAGAGCAACTGCTTGATCTCCTGTGAGAGCTGGAACTGATAGGACTCTGCACAATTATTTGACAAATCATTGACTTCAGAATCTATTTCATTCTTGCTGTATAATAAAATCTCTGCCTATGGCTTCTCTTTTTTTACCTCTCTGTTTCTTTATCATGTTTTTTCTTTCTCTTTTAGTTCCTATATTTCATTTGTTGTATGTTGCCCTCAATTCTGTTTCTTTGTTTTGGTTGAATGGCAGGTGTTGATGTTAAGAAGAATGTTATTGTTACTGTTTCTTCTGACAAAGGTCTGTGTGGTGGAATTAACTCCACATCAGTCAAGATAAGCAAGGGTTTGCACAAGTTGACTTCTGGTATATATTGCACGTCAATGGACTCTGTTTTGTGGATGTTTATTTCTTGTTACTAGCGATGATTCAGTGTTTTTAAACAGTTATTTTTTTCTACTTTTTAAAATTTTTTTTTGCTTCTGCAGGTCCTGACAAAGAAACCAAATATGTCATATTGGGAGAGAAGGCGAAGGCACAATTAATACGTGACTCTAAGAAGGACATTGAGATTATCATAACTGAGTTGCAGAAGAATCCTCTGAATTATACCCAGGTTATATAATGTATTTTCAACTTCATATGATATGGGGAAATAACCATTGTGTTTGATTTCTTCTCTCTCATGGAAGATTCATTTTTGGCTTTGGGTTTTATGTCTTTTGGCCTTATAATGCCTTTCCACATCAGCCTCTGCACTACTTGGTGCCAGGGTTTCCTGGCTTTTAATAAAATTTCCCCCTAAGCTTACTGTTGGTACTTAGCGTTATTTGCAATGCAACACTGTTTTGCTGCTACTTTACCTAAACTTATAGAGAAATTTTTTCCTTTTTCAGGTTTCCGTTCTTGCAGATGACATCCTAAAGAATGTAGAGTATGATGCTTTAAGGATTGTCTTTAACAAGTTTCAGTCTGTGGTCTCATTTCTGCCAACAGTGGCCACTATATTGTCTCCTGAGGTGACTTAAACATTTTACATTCATAATTCTAAACCTTTTTATTTATTTATTTTTCTGCTTACTGCTTTTGGCTTCTTTGTGTTATTTTATGACATCTAAATGAAGGTTGTGGAGAGAGAGGCTGAATCTGGGGGAAAGCTTGGTGATCTAGACTCCTATGAAATTGAAGGTGGTGAAACAAAGGGTGAAATACTTCAAAATCTGTCAGAGTTCCAATTCTCTTGTGTAAGTCATGCTGTTTAATATATTCTTTGTGTATGGGCAATATTGAAGTGGTCCTTTCTGGAGTATTGCCGCTCACTTTCTTCAGTCAATGTCAATGGGATAAAGCATATGAGATACCTTCAGCAAAAAACTATTAATGCTAGTGGTGGACCAGCCAAAAATCAAATTTTATTGAAAGCTTGGCAGAAAACTAGAAATCCTGAAAAATTAGCATTGTATGAGTGCTTTGGAAATAATATGTTGCTATGGTGATGCATTTCTTTAAACCTTGCCCTATTACTAAGAATCTAAATGCATACCGGATTAGGAGTTTAACCTTGAATACAATGAATCTTGGGCATATTCTAGTAATTGCTGACTGTTAACAGCATGATTTATGAGTTCTCTTAGTGTTTGCCCAAGCTGCATTATTTTTGCAAGGCTCTCTTACATTAACTAGTATTGGGTCCTGTCCCTTTTTGATTGTTATGAATTTTAAGCTTATGATCAATTGGAAATTTTTTTCTAACACTTACGGTTATTTGGGCCACATGTTAACCAGCATTGGGTCCAATCACATCTTCACCGTTTTACATATAAGCTCTGGATCAATTATGAGTTCATCACTGATAGTTAATGATTCATGATACTGCTCATAAAGATTTCAGCTTCTTGTTTTGGCTTTTGTAATGTGTATGTGCATTTGAAAATTTTTTTCGTATCAATTTGTCTTCTAGAAAATGCTGTCCCCTCTTTGATGAAACAATCAGAAACAGATGGGAGTTTAAACGCTTCCTGACGCATAATTCAAATATCTGAATCTCATCTTCTGTCAGTTACATAAACTTGATCAGATCAAGTTTTTAGTTTCCTGAGTTTGCATTTTGCCTAGCAGCAGCATCTGCCCGCAGAATCTGCTCTACATCTTTCTATTAAATAATTACTTATTACTCATAACTGTAATAAATTTGCTTTTGGATTTTGGAATGATCCATCAATAGCTTATAATGCTTGATGCTTCACATTTGTTAATGATTTTTTGGATATCATCAGGTAATGTTCAATGCAGTGCTGGAGAATGCTTGCAGTGAGCAAGGAGCAAGGATGTCTGCCATGGATAGCTCAAGCAGAAATGCCGGTGAAATGCTTGATCGCCTCACTCTTACTTATAACAGGTCTCTCTCTCTCTCTCTCTCTCTCGAGCGCACGCACACACAGAAACACAGATCTTTTTTTAATGGAATTATTATCCATTGCTCCGTAACATAAATACAGTATAGAATTAAGAAGTTGATAGCTTATTTAACATTGTTCAATTTTGTAACAGAACTCGCCAAGCATCTATCACCACTGAGTTGATTGAGATCATATCTGGGGCAGCGGCACTGGAAGGCTAGTAGCAGAAACCATAGTGCTTGCTAGTCTGACAGTGACAAAATAAGTTCCTTTTGGCGGCGTTGTTGAAATTTCAATTTGGTACATTTTGTGTGTTTTTGGTTGAGCTACTCCAATAATCTCTCCATTGTCAAAAACTTCATTATGGGGAATTAAAAAAAAAGTTCATAATTACGATGGTGTTCTTTTTTATTCTTAGTCATTGTGCCATGCAATCAAACAAAAATGGCTTGGGGTTGAGGACTTGCCAATCTGTGCAATTTCATGTTTTAATGACTGTCTGGTTGATTAGCAATTTTATATTCAAGAATTTGGGTTAATGAATGGAACATTTTTGGAATGTTGATGGTGGTAGGAAATAGCTGCAGATACGGTGTTTCATAAATCACAAAATAAATGGCCATGAAGGGGGTACGGTTATTAACGTTCTGGTAAGGATCCAAGATGTTTCGCGCGATAACCAATCTGAAGCAATCAGTTGAGAGAGAATTATCGTACAATCTCTGTTCTTACAGATGCTACTTTTCCCTTGGAAGCTGGACGTAGATGGGGCAAGTTTCTTCTCCAAGTCACTAATGTGCCAGCCAAAAAAAGCAAGCTAAGACTAGTTATGCCATTTCACAATTTGTTTTGTCTTTCCACTGAACATAGAAATCAACAACCGCTAGTACTCATACTAATAATGCTCCTTGGGAAATACAAATCATGTATTGGGTTTGGCGGAAAGTTTTGCGCACAAACTCTCCAACTCTCTTGCAAGCAAAAACACGTTTTGAGTAGGCAGTAGTTGATAACCAGCAAATCTATGTCCATTTCTCTTTAACTTGGCCACGCCTACTTTTCTCCAAAAATAGGTGCTTAAAGTTAGAGCTTCCATCATGATTCATGTATAATAAGTTAAAAAGAAGTGCGGGTTTTTGTGATTGGTGTGGCCTGAACCCCAAAACATACTTAAGGTTTCACAATTCATCCTATTCCTCCATTTATTTCTCCAAAAATAGGTGCTTCTAAAAGTTAGAGCTTTTATTATGATTCATGTATAATAAGTTAAAAAAAAAAGTGCGGCTCTATGTGATTGTTGTGGCCTTAACCCCTAAACATGCTTAAGGTTTCACAATTCATCCTATTACTCCATTTACTCTATAAAGATAGTGGATTATTCCACCTAGAACTACCACCATTAACACCTAGTTTTGGTTGAGATAAAGTTGTTAGCCATACTTGTTGATTGTTTAGACCTCTTTTTCTTTACCAAGTTGAAACGCACTAATTTCTTTCGCTTTAATTTTTCCACTTCTCCTATGAACCAAATTGTTGAACAATCAACAGAACAGATAATAAATAAAGAAAACTTATTAATCAGACCATCCATGCCCCTTGATGCTGTCGTGCCAATTTCAAGAGACATTGAACCAATCGAGTCGACCAAAATGTGTCCATACCTGAAAGCTCTAATCACTTGAGTTTATAATCTTCATTTACATGAAAGAAAACATCGAATTATTGGGTAATAACCATGAATATGAAATGAAGCATTCTTACTGGGGTTTTGGAGACAATGTCAATGCCGGTCCTGGCATAATGTAGACCTGAAATTAAATTTATTAAGATGATCGTACATTCCCTTCTAAATAAACACTGGTTAAGAGTTGTGGATCTTTGTCAAAGACTACAAACAGATAATTGGAGATACTGATGGTAGTGGACTAAAATAACAAGCTCTGAATTGTAATCTGACTTGTTATTCCATTGACTTATGTTTACAATATATAAAGGGTATATTAAGTCCCTTGCTATAATTGTGAAGTAATAAACGTGAATGAAAGCTGTACACAATATAGTAATTAAGGAAACAATAGAAGGAGTAATTGCAAATATTATGCACTAATATTTTTCCTGCAATTATGTTTTGTCATGCCCCCCGCAAGATTAAACTTCCATTAAGAATGCCAATCTTGGACCTATGATTGCGAAAGATTTTGCAGGTCAATGGTTTTGTCAGAGAGTCTGCAAATTGGTCTGCAGTATGGACATGAGCAACACGAAGTTGAATTTTGGCTAACTAATCACGGACAAAATAAAAATCTATCACAATTTCCTTCATGCAAGAGGATAATATTGGATCCGCAGACAAGTAGGCAGTACCTACATTATCACAATAGATGGTAGGAGTAGAATGAGAAGAGACACCGAGTTATTGTAGTAAATTAGTGCAATTTAATTCAGCTGCAGTAAAGGCAATAGCCCAATACTTTCCTTTAGTTGATGAGTGTTTAACAGTTTTTTGTTTCTTTGAAGACCAATTGATAGGATTAGCTCTAAAGAAAATAACATAAGTTGTTGTGGAGGTACGATCATCATTATTTTTAGCCCAGCCAACATTGGCAGAGGCATGCAAAAAAAAGTAGAGATATATTGTGAAATCGCTATAGAGTGTACTTTTTAGATATTGAAGCGTGTGCTTAACTACTATCCGATGAATAAATGGTGGTTTATGCACGAATTAAGATAATTTGTTGACTTCAAATAATATATCTAACCTGTCAATTACAAGTATAGCGTAAAACCTATAACTTGGCAGTAAATTGTAGGATTTGTTGCGCGACTACCATCATGAAGAGTTTAATTTTTTTAGATGAGGATATCGGTGTTGAAACTTATTAGGCATTTGCATGTTAGTCTTTTTAAGCAAATCTTTGATAAATTTTTGTTGAGATAGGAATAGGTCAATTGAAGTAGAATTGCTTCCATTTTGAGAAAGTAATTTAGACTGCCAAAATCCTTGAGAGAAAGTGATTGGAAAGTTGATGAATGAACTTTTGAGTGAATAAAGTATTGTCACCTGTAACAATAATATCATTGACATAGACCAAAAGATAAAATAAATTGCCTTGAGCTTTGAATATGAATAAAGAGTGCTTAGTGAGAGAATTGATGAACCCACTAGACAATAAGAAAGATCATAGTTCATTGTACCAAGTTTTTTATGCTTGCAAAAGACCGTATATAGTCTTGTTTAATTTGCATGCATAATGTGAAAATTGAGAATTCTTAAAACCTAAAGGTTGCTGCATAAACACATCATTCATTAGTGAACCTTGCCAAAAAGCATTATTAATATCAAATTGTTCGTAAGGACCATCCTCAGAATACAGTCAATGTGAGAATAATGCAAATTGTGGGGGGCTTGACAACTAAACTAAATATTTCTATAAAGTCTGCACCCAACCTTTGAAGGAAACCTTTAGCCAATAAACAAGTTTTATGTTTAGCTATGGTTCCATTCGAGTTTCTCTTAATTCTATAAACCCATTTACAGCCTATGATATTCTAAGTATTGGTAGGAACTAAAATTCACGTGGAGTTTCGTATAAGGGCATCATATTCTTCACTCATAGCTTTGCGTCATTGCGAAAGCTTTTCTGCTTGGGATATGCTTGTAGGTTTAGTTTCAAGGGATGGTGCAATTCTGGTATAAAGATCAAGAATCTTTTAGGGTTTGAAAATATTGTGTTTAGAAAGGGTGACAAATTTTGTGATTGGTCGAAAAGGTGGTTTCATGGAGTTTATTAGTGATTTTGTAAGTGCTTGAGAATTAGAAGTAGTTACATGAGAGGGTTATTGCACAATTATATCCTTGGTCATTGATGAAGTAGAGAGTGATTGTTATATATAGTCATCGTCAGATTGTGAATTTCTTGGAAAGGAAGACAAATTGTTTTCTAGACATGGAGAAGGTACAAGTGTAGAATTTTCTTGATTGGAGGAGGATTGCACGTTATTTTGTAAATTGGTGGAAGGAGGCATAAAAGTAGGAGATGAGATATTTGGAATTGAATGACTCCTAAAATATTGGTAGAGATTTTTGGAAAAAGGATCAATAGGAGAATGAATATTGTAGTAAGAAGATTCGTTAGAAATTTTGGGAGGAGGAGGAGGAATATATATTCAATGGTATGAAAATATGAGAAAAATGAAACTTTAACCAATGACTCATAATTTTATTTTTAACAAGTGAGTCATGTGGAAAAAGGTCTTTGATATTGGAAAATTAATTCAATGAACCTAACGTCTCGTGGTACAAAAATCTTATAAGTTGGAAGATTGAAACATTTAAAGCATGATGTTGAATCGAATATCCAATAAAGATATATGATCTAGATTTAGGTTCTAATTTGTGAGAATATGGCCACAATCATGAAAAACTTAAACATTCAAATATTTTTAATTTTTAAAAATTTGGTTTTTGGTGGAAAATTTTTTCATATGGTGATTGATAATTTAATATAGGTGTGGACATTCTATTTATTAGTTAAATGGCAGTTTGAAAATCTACTGACCTTTGAGAGGCATTGAAACTTGATGGAGAAGAGTGAGACATGTTCCCACAATATCATAAATATTGTCTCTCTGTAGAGCCAATATGTCCGAGAGTATAGGGTGAAAGAAGTAAGATATTGAATACCATGGTGAGATAAAATATAGGATAGACTTTGGTATTCATTACCTCCATCTAAGTAAATTATTTTGATAATACAATTACAAAAAAAAATATCAATTTTTTTAATTTTTTTTAAAAATTACAATGAATTTTAATTTTATTGAATAAAATTATGTGTACTTTGTGAAATAATCAACAAAAATGATATAATAGCGAATTATTTAAGGAAAAAATTGGTACAAAACCCTTAAACATCAAAATGTATTAATTTAAATAGCTGAATACAAATTATGATAGATAAAATACTTAATTTTATTAGATAAGCAAAAGTTACAGTAAGAAAAAGCGAAATTGAAATTTGAAAGAGAAAATTAATATATTATCTTTTATTGTATTTTTATAAATGAATGACCATGTCTTTGATACCAAACATCTAAAGATACAAAATTATTGGTATTGTTTGATGCTGAGAACAATGATGACGGCCATTTGTAAACTAACCCATGATTTGGGCCTTGGACCAAAGAAGCACCTATGTTCAAATCCTTCACAAGAAATATAAAAAAAATTTGAATAAACTTGTTATTTTGTTTGTAAAACTGAGAAATATAAAGTAATTTTTTTTAAAAAAAATTGAGGAGTACACAAAACATTGCTAAACTTAAAAATAAATTTAGGATAATTAAGAGTAGTGGAACTAACGTGAGAGATAGAAATATTGTTATCATCCCCAACCATACTGTTTTCATTACCGCTGTAGTCTAAATGCATAAAGAGATTTAGAAGATCCAGAGTGATACGATGAGAAGCTCCCGAATAAACCACCCAATTATTATAATTGGCGTTTAATTCATTGGTTGTATAATGATACGATCCTTCACTAAATGACCAGGTTTATTTGCAGAGTTGACAGGTGACCTTGACTTTCATTTGGACGCGCAAAATTGTTGTTGGGAATATGATTAGTTCGGATAAGAATTTCTAATAGACAAATTTGCGGTCGAGTTATAGAAATTACTTTTTTGTGACAGTTGATTCTGATATTGCGAATTTTTAAAACTGTCTTGAAAATTTGGATTTGTGTTGGCATGTTGTTACCCCTTGTTATTGAATTATTCTACTTAAATTGCCATTTATTGTTTGTATTCTGATTAAATTGCGCGGTTACAAATGTGTATGTGCTTTTCTTCGCATCATTTTATTTTGTGTAGGGCTCATGATCTAAGAGTTTATCATAAAACTTCTCAAAAGTCATGGTTGTGTCCTGGGCTCAAATTGCAGCTGTTATAATATCTTCCAAAGTCACCGTTCAATCCATTGAGAATGTAAGCAACAACTTTCATTTAAAGGTTTACATATATTTTGAAATGGAATTGGCTTCTTATTTGGTTTTCATTAGAGTTAAGAGCAATGTTAGCATTCGAGTACTGGATTTATTTTCAAATGTTGTTTCTAGTTTTGACCAAGCTTCAACAGCAATGTTGCAAACAATAAGTAATAGATGCTTGAATGGTGAGTAACACTAATCTATCCTGCTACTTTGTCTTGTCTCATTATTTTTGAGAAAAAAATAAATATAAATATAAATATAAATAAATAGCATTAATGACACCCTAAATATAAAATGAATGTATGGTAATAAATACTTTAATAATTTTAACATAAAATATAATTTTAATTTATTTTAAAAGAGAGTCTTAAATATTTTTTTATTTTATATATATATATATATATAATATTTATATTTGTACATGAAATAAAGTAAAATTAGTGGTGTGTAAAACCTAAAATAATAATTTAAAATTTTAAAATTTTATAAAATTTTGTCATTTTATCTTTTATTAAAATATTAAAACTTAAAATAATAATTTAAAATTTTAAAATTTTATAAAATTTTGTTATTTTATCTTTTATTAAAATATTATTTATTTATTTATTTATTTACGCTAAAAGTATGCAAGCAGAAAGACCGTCAAACTAAGGGTCTCTAAAGGAAGCATTTGATTAACAGAGATTGTGATTCGTGTGACTTATAAAAAATAATATGCTATTAATGTAATGGATAAATAATAGCTTGTACAGTTGAAATGTGAGTTACAAAATTAGAGTGCACAAGTTTGATAAATTTTAGTATTAAAAATGCATTGAGAATGTATAATAACCAACTAACAAACATGCTTCAATTATATCAATAAATCATCCCTTATTTAAAAATAATAATGAATAATTTGATCTAATAAAATTTTAAAGCCAAAATATATTCACTTGGCAAAAAATTTTATGTTGTATAGGTGATTGGTAAAATAAATTGTAACATAGTAATAATAAGAGAAATGGGAATATCAAACACTATTGTCTTTTTGTTAAATTTATAATAGAAATTTTAAGAACTTACTAGTTTTGGATCATTGGATAAGTTGATTTTTAAAAAATAAGCTTCTTTCAAAATCATTCATAGTAAAATAGGTAGTTTAATTTATTTTTTTTTTTAATTTTCAATCAAAAGTAAATTTTATAAAATTAAATAAATAAAACAAATAAAGTACTACAATAGATGATTAAGCTTAATGTTAATTAGTAATTATTGTAGTAGCTTGGAGTTACTTGTGGGGAAGTGGCCGATAATAGGTAGTTTTCCTCTATATAATTACAACATTTGATTCTAAATATTTTAAAAAAAAATAGAGAACAATTTCACTATCACAAGTATGCATGTTCTGTGGAAAGTGGTTCTCTGGAATCAAACCTTCTTCTTTTGCTAAAATCTTTGTTCCTCGTAAATATCTTATATAATTTACATATGTACTACCTAATCTTATTCTATTTACAGTTTCAAAAAATAATAATCATCATCATCATATTGCAATTGAATCTTAATAACCTACTGTTATGTAGTCATTCATTTAATTTTTACATTACATTTTTGAAAAATTGTAAAGGGAGCCCTAATCTTTCTAGAACTTTTCGGACTGCAAGACAAGATTGTCTACTCTTATTGGAGAAGGTAGGGAGGGGTACGTATGTTTCTGTATCATTTGTTGGACGAACATTCATCAAGGCAGATTTGGAATAGAGAAAAAAGTAGAGACAAAAGCCAAAGGAAATTCTCTAAAACATGATCCGAATTGTAATAGACATGAAAGGGTCGGGGGGGTGGGTGGTTGATGGGGATGGCATCTTCTCTAAAAATTTATAACTTTATTTGTTCGTATTCACAATTTCCATTCTTCCCCCTTTTTCTTTTTCTTTTTCTTTTTAATTCACACCACGATTATTAATTACCCTTATGACCGTAATGCCCTCGCCAACCCACTGGCAGGAAATATTAAATAACTTGATTTCTGAAATGTCATCAGACATAAATTAATAAAGCGAGACGTCATATATTTTCACCCTCCAACCATAAGCGCAGGAGCAGGTCAGCAGTACATAACAACTGCAAAGAGAAGGGAGCACTGACAGATCTCAACAGTGGCGGCATTTCGATCCAAACTTTGAATCAGTTTCAATAAGCGTTTTAAGTTGTAATAATATTTTGTCTTTCTCAACTTTATTAATATGTAAATGTAGCTTAGCTCCTCGTTTCTTTCTTCATTTTGGTTTCAGCTTCATTTGCACTTGGTTGCGGAAATTTGCTTCCCTTTTTATTTTTTTGGTTCGTAGAAATTGTCGTAAATTAAAATCGAATTGAAATTACTTCTGGGTTGGGCCTGAAAATATCTTTTTCTTCTGTAATTTTAGTTTCTTTTATTTTCCTTTGTTTTCGCAGCCGCCAACGTAGGGAATTTGTGTTTTGTTGATTATAGCATTGCTTATTATGGATCTAGTGAAAGTGTTATTTATGAACAAGAAGTGAGTTTACATGTTCCTTGACGAAGTGTTTCCCATTCTTACTTATCTGATTGCATGATTTCATTCTTTTGGATTAGCAAAATTAAATAGCTAACAGTTCTATGATTTATTTTTATATTTATTGCTTAATAGTTGGATCATAATTTCGTTCTAAAAATAAATTATTGATGATTATTTCTAGTTGGACAGTAGTATTAGATCATTAACATTTAGAAGAATTACTTATTCATTCTTTTTTCTTCTCTTGGTGCATCAGAAGTAGATAGTTTAATGGAAGGGTTGGTGAGTTCACAAATCACCCCAATTCGTGTTCATTACAAACAACTACACTCTATTTTTATTCCAACATTTTCAGTGCAATTGAGGAAAAACTTGTGTAGAAGTCGAGTTTGGATGATGAAACGTCCTAAATCATTCAATTCAGTTGCTGCTACAGTTCAACCACCAGAAGCCTCAACATTGGACCGTTTCAAAAACACTCTGCCCTCTGAAGGTTGTCACCTGTTCTTCATGAAACTTTAATTACTTTCTGCACATTTCAACTAGATAATGCTTGGTTGAATTCAGAATCACTTGTCAGTGGAGCCAAACACTCAAGTCAAAGAAACCATATAAGCCAAGTCGTAAAGTAATGTTAAGGACCTGATTAACCTAGATGCTTCATATAATGTTTAGCATTCAAAATTATGATACAGATTCTTAGTTTCTTATTTGTTAATGCTTCGTCTTCAAGGCTTCAAGTGGTATTGTAGTGGTTGATGTTGTGGGATAGTATTGCTATGGTTGATGAATGCTTTCTTTAATTTATAGAGGTTCTTGAGCTGTGGAGAAACACGGATGTGGTGTGCTTCGATGTGGATAGCACGGTATGCATAGACGAGGGCATTGATGAACTTGCCGAATTTTGTGGAGCAGGAAAGGCTGTTGCTGAGTGGACTGCTAGGTTGAATGTCCTATGTGTTCATTGAACATAATTCATGTTTGATGTTCTGAGAAGTTCTTGCTGATTCATTTTTAGGTTTTCCCAGGGCAATGGGGGGTTCTGTTCCTTTTGAGGAGGCCTTGGCTGCCAGACTTTCTTTGTTCAAACCTTCATTGTCCCAAGTCCAGGATTTTCTGGAGAAGAGGCCCCCAAGGTATGAATTCTCCAACTCTGGTTAGATTTTCTACTTCTTGCCTTTTTCTTCCATTCGTTTTCTGATTATTTTTTTCTAAAGGAAAAGGGGAGAGGGAGGACGGGGGTGGGGGGTGGAGGGCAGTTTGAGGAAAGGAGATGAGAGAATTAAAAGTAGTTACACAAGACAGCAATAGATGAACTGTTCTAAAATAACAATGAATGACGCTTTACTTCGGTAATACAAGATGTTGCAGTTCTTATTACAGCCGTTATTTTGTTTGTTTTCTTTTTCTCTTTTTTGGCAACAGAAGGAGTGTAACTATTTCCTCTGAGTAATTGATAATGTTTACTATTTCTTCTTTTCAATCTTTAGGCTTTCTCCTGGCATAGAGGAGTTGGTCAAGAAGCTGAAGGCTAACAATAAAAATATTTTTCTGATCTCTGGAGGATTCCGTCAAATGATCAATGTATGCAGCTGATAATGGGGTTATATTTTACTCTGTTCTTTGTTTTATATATGTGTTCATCTGAATTGTCATTTTTTTTTAAAATAATTCCAATCAAATATGAACTTAGAGAAAGTCGGTCACACTAATTTGTTGATATTGGAGAATGTATCTTAAAATTTTTAAAACAAACATATTTTTCACAATAAGAGTTAAATTTTATATTGACAAAGCAGCTCTACCAAAGATAGTGTAATCCAGGTAACATCCTAAAACTTTTGAAATTGGAAGAGGCTTTGAAACTATTAATAGTGCTGTTGGAAAGAGCTTCGTGATTTCATGACATTGTAACCTTGGAAGAGTTTGGGAATGTTCAAAAGTAACAGAAATATGTTTTGCTCGTGAAATTTGCAATTCTTCAATAGCAATCATTCCAAAGCTGTCATTTTTTCCATTGTTTTTGACCCAATATCAAACTAAAAAGTCATGCAGTGCTTTCTATATGTGGAACCCAGTTATAGTTTACCTTCTATTGACATGGGGCATAATTGTACAGTATTATGATTGTTGCAATTTTCTTTTTATCTTTTTTTTTTTTTTTCACTGATATTGTATCTGCTCTCTGAATACCTCCTGATTGAGCATTTATTGCATAGTTTGATAATTAAGCATTTTCCTTTGAAGCCTGTTGCATCAATCCTTGGTATTTCACCTGAAAATATCTTTGCCAATCAACTGCTATTTGAGAGTTCTGGGGAGTTTCTGGGTTTTGATGCCAATGAACCTACTTCTAGGAGTGGAGGAAAAGCCAATGCAGTGCAACAACTAAGGAAGGTGAGCCTTATAGCTGTTTGATTTATGTTCGATTGCTGAATTTGTTGCTAGCAAAATTAATTATATTGTTTTATTAGGCTCACGGATACAAGGCACTTGTTATGATTGGGGATGGAGCTACAGATCTTGAGGTTAGTAAATTTATCTGAACTTCTTTAGTGTGAAGTTACTGCCAATCTTCAGTAATGGAGATTAGTAGAAATGGCTTATGGTATTTTGTATATTTTCTTTGTGTCGCATTCTATCATGTGTCTAGAGAAAATATTTTCATCTTGATCTTGCTTTGTCATTAACTTAGACTACTTTGGTTAGATTCGAGTGTTGTTTTACAAAGAAATGTAATTTGTCTGACAATCTTTTCTTCATACTTTAGCATTGAGTTGCTTTTCCAAAATAATTTTCATTTCTTTCTTATGAAGGCACGTCAAGCAGGAGGTGCTGACATGTTTATTTGCTATGCTGGTGTACAACTTCGAGAGGCCGTTGCAGGAAAAGCAGATTGGCTGGTTTTCAATTTCAAAGATCTGATGAACTCCTTGGATTAGCATGCTAATCCTTTAATCCTGACCCTCTCTCTCTCTCTCTCTCTCTCTCTCTCTCTCTCTCTATATATATATATATATATGTGTGTGTGTGTGTGTGTGTTTCGTTATTAATGGCCATGTAGGCAGGCGCCTGCATAATTCATTCCTTTCTCATAACAGGTAACAGTTTTCACTGTGACCGGGAATGTGTTATAACAACTCTACTCAATATTGAAAGATGAATGAAAATTATGGAAGAATGAGCATTTGATTTTGATGTTGTGTATGTCATGTAGATGCCAAAATAAAGCAGCAGATTTTATTTATCAGAAGATTATTGGTGAACGAGTTGATGGAGAACCATCATCAAACTGCACATACAAGACATGCCTCGTTATAATATTTTTGAGATTGCTTTTTGCTTTTGTTTTCTTGCGTCTTATTAGAATAATAATTCATAAGTGATATTAGACACAATTTTTTATTTAACAAAAAGTGCTTAAGACACAAAATTATCATGATAATTATTCATTTGAAGTAAGTGAGAGTGGTTGGTTAATCAGGAGGAGCAATTATAAACTCAATGAAATCAAAGGGTGTCAAAAGTACTTCAAAGAAATTATTAAATTGACAATTTAGACTATCAATGAAGGTGGGCAACCCAATTGAGTGGTGGAGTAGATTCTTTATGACCATCCAAACAAGAACCTATCAACTTTTCTTTTCTTTGTTTGTCCAAGTCCAAGGCAAGGGCGATTAAATCAAAGGTCTCATTTCTCATTCCCGTTCTTAGCTGCTTGCTTGCAGGCAGGAAGTGCTTTTCAAAGTCACATGATTTTGCTTTTAAAAAAAGTTAGAAAGCGAGACAAAAGCCAAGTTCCGAAAGGGGAAAAAGAAACTCAATCACAATTTATATGCACAAATCTATCTTTTCTGTTTGTGTGATGTGAGATGAGATCTCCCCAAATTCATTATTAAATAATTGAGCTTGGGGTTTTAGTCTTAACTTTAAGGTAGATTTAGGGTTTAATGCTGTGTAATGATAGTCTTCTCCAAACAACACCAACCCCCACCACCCCCCAACAAAAAAAAAAAAAAAAAAAAAGGTGAATTCATTCTTTTGTACGCTCAATTCAAATAAATGAAAATCTCTATTATTCATAAATAAAATAGATTTGTGCTTGTAGGCAACCACATCACATGAATTCAACATGGACATTGGTAAATAATTGTTGGAGGAATTAGATCGACTTCTTTGATATATTGGCAATCTTTTTAATTTTCAATCCATTATATATATATATAATTTTACAATGGAATTAAAAAGAAAAAAGATTCTGTCCATATTCTATGCAATAAAGCAAAGGGATTTACCCTATCCTAAATAAATTTGTCTTCTTATTATCTTAGAAAATAGAGTTTATGACTTATTATAACAACAGTAGAACAACATTTAACCTAAAATAGGAATATAATATAATGGGGATAAGATAATATTTTGCTATTAATTAACCAAAAATACTTCAACATTTCATAAAGAAAATAACAAAATTATTTTTCTTCACTAAAATAGTGCCACTGTGTGTTGTTAAAAATTTGGAGGGGCAGGGCAGGGCAGCAACCAGTGAAGATAACGAAGCAGCGGGTCTTATCAGCCGAAGGAATCCAATCTAACCTACGAGATTTAACAACAAAACTTCTTTCAAAGTTAAGTCTATCATTTATTGCTTTCTTAGGTTCTCAAAACTAAGCCTCGTTTTGCATATTCTCAACGAATTTGAAGCAGTTAAAGAACGATTTTTTTCATCTTCTATTTCTGTATTTCTTCGTTTTTGTCAGCTTCCTTTTGATAAAATGAGGCAGTTCCGTTGATGGGTTTTGCAGTTCAGAGGTTGCTCTCAGTCTCAGTTGGGTATACATTAGATTTTTGGTAACTTTTGCAAAAGTGTGTTTTTGCGGTTTTAATGGAGTTTTTAAGAAATGGGTGATTTTGCCGTAACCTGTTTGCCTCGGGTTGGGTTTAGCTTGAAATTTTGACATAGAAAGTTGTTTTTCTTTCGCTGGGGTTTTTTGCTGTCTTTTATATGAGGTGTTTTTTTTTTTTTTTTAAAGGAAATAGGTTTTTTTCATCGATGGGTTGGTAGTACATAGGTTGCTTTGTGTTGGCTAGAGTTTGGATTTCTGATATCTGTTTTCAAATCGGAGTCTTTTGTTGTAGTTGTTGCTTGTGACATGGATTCTGATTAATCGTATGAACCTTATAAACTGAGGAAGGTAGCAATGGCTTCTTTTGTTAACTTACTTTTTCATTCTTTACTTTGCTTGCTCTCCTCTCTGACTTTGAGTGTTCCATTCTGGAATTGATGAATGCGACAGAGTTTTAGAGGTTAATATTCTGTTTAGAGTATAACGTTGTTTGTCGGTTTCAGAAAATTTTCTGTTGATTGATAGTGGCAGAAAGGAAAATTGAGCTGGAGTGTTGTATGTTAACTCTGTTGAATTTTCTTGGTACTGCAGTTGATTATTGATATGATAAGTTGGACTTTTTCCAGTTCTTGTTTGGATTCATGGAAATTGTTTCCTTGAGGTTTCTGATGTTTAGAATTGAATCAAAGGGAAACATTTCTGTTGTAGAATTTGGTTAGTGTTTATTTTCTGTAGAAGGTAGGGCAGAAATGGATTTTTGGATTGTTGTAGGAGCTGCTGCTGCTGGATATATAGCCAAGTATTGGCAGAATATTTCAAGTGATAGAGATAGCTTATCAGGGTTGTCTTCAAAGGACTCCAATTTTGAGAAACCTGAATTGCCAAGCTGTCCCTTCCGCAGATTGTTACAGAGGAAGAAGCTAGATAAATATGTTTCTACGGATTGGAGAAAGGCTGCAGATCAGACACATGCAGATATGTGTGAACAAGGTGATGATTCAGCAGTAGCAGTGGCTTCTACTAGTGAGTTTGATGGTGAAAAACTAGGAAGCTTAGGAAATTATGAGAATTGCAATTTACTTTCTTTATCAGGTTTACCCTGTGGATTCTTACCAAGTGAAAACTTAAAAGAGAACGAGTGTGAAGGTGGATTAAGTGGTGATATGGGTGATAAATATTGTAGTCCTTATAAAGATCAAATGAATACTTATCGTGGTTCTCCAAGAAAGAAGAGCTCTCTTAGCACAAAAAATTCATATCCACATTTTATCAAACCTCTAAATTCCCTTGAAAGTTGCCTTGTGGCTCAGCTATACCAGAAACAGACCAAAATGGAAGAATATGTACTTAGCTCCCTTCCATCACTGAGAGCACCAACTATCAGGCCACTGTTTGTAACTGATGGAAGCCGGATAATCGGCAAAGCAAGTGCTGAATATCACAATGCAAGAATAACGAATGATGATTACAAACTGCATGAGGAACCCTGTTTACAAAAAAATAAAAATCTTCTTGGGGTTCCACCCCTGCCCAAAATTAGCTCTCTGGATTTTCCTAAGAAGATGAAATTTAAGTCAGGAAAATGGCAGTTTGGAAGATTGAGCAGCTCAAGTAAATTTGGTGATGGATCTCTCTTTCATTCACAAGGAGGTACTGTTGTATTTTTTGTGTGTTTACCATTCAGTTTCAGCTCTAAAAATCTAATATTGGAGGCATTTATTCTTTTCTTGTTGTTTATTTGTATTGACGTTTTTGATGACATAACTTCCCTGATAGGACCAACAGTTTGATAATCATCATTGTTGATTCAAAGTTTTAAGCACCATTTTCATGGGCTCGTTTTTTCTATTTCTTTACGACAAACATAGAACCTTGTCTGCAGACTAATTCTTAAAGATACCCTTTTTCTATAAGATTTAAAGAGGATCGTGTTCACTTGCTCCTTGCTATCACAAGTATAGTTGCCTATATGGTAATGCTTCAGTTGCCATGCTCATGAAACAGTGGTTTTGAGGGATTGGTCATAATTTGTTAGGATGGATAATAAACTTTGGTTTAATTTTTCTAAACTGCCATAAAATTAAGAGAAACTTTTCTAAATTGCCATAAAATTAAGAGAAACTTTTCTGGATTGTCATAAAATTAATATACTTTACTTTGTTTCTTTGGTTGGCTCATACTGCATACTGATTAGTGAAAAACTGGTCTTATAGACAGTGCTTATCATGAACATGTAGCCAGTGATGTAAATATTTGAGAAAACCTTCATTAGCAACTACATATTTGGTCTTTGCAGTGGGTTTGTTGTCCTGCACAATGCAGGTCAAGAATCTATTACTTGTTTCATTTATTGCACAAAAGCTCTCCTCTTCTTGTTATAAAATTCATGTGCTCACACTTGTATATTCTTCAGGTTCGCAAGATGGAAAAGCTCTCTTCTGTCTTGGAATTTCTATTGGTATAATATCCTCCTTTGTGGCAAATAGACAGGAAGTAGAAAAATTGAAAGACTTGTTGCAGCAGACGGAGAACTTGGTCCAAGATCTGCAAGAGGAACTTGAGATGAAAGATTTATTAACTGTGAAGGAGCTATCTAATGAGAATGATGAAGCACTTGTTACACGTAACAATTTCATTGGTGACAGCATGCCAAATCCTTTTCATCCGGTACAAAATGTGGATAACTTAGCAAAATATGATAATCAAGAATTGTCTGATAAGAAAGCAGAAGATAGTTCAGAATCTATAAGTAAAATTGAAGCAGAACTTGAAGCTGAGCTTGAGAGGATGGGTTTAAATATGAATTCTTCTAGCTTGGAGAGAAAATTGTCTGACTTTGTCGAGGTAAGTTTTTCTGTTTATCTTAGCATTTGTTGGAGAGTATAAACTAGCTTCAAGATGATTTGCAAAAATAAAGTAATAGAATTTTAGTGGCATGATGTCACTGTAGAGTCACAAGTCTGTCTTTTTTTGGCATAGAGTAGAACATACTAGCACATACTTAAACAATATGTAACAATGATAAGTAAGATCTCCATAGTCCAGATCATAAAGATAACTTTCAAAGTTGAATCAAGCAGAGCATGACTCAGTTCTGTCGGTTGATTTCACCTCTCAATTACTGCATAAGCAGAAATAGGTTGGAAGGATGTGTCATGATATAAGTATAAGTGTTAGCAAGCATGCTTGTTGATTATAGGGACTGTTAACACGTGTCACACCAATAAATACGGGGGTCTTGCAGTTTCTTCCTATATTATGCCATTGTGTAATCATCTTTTACAGTAGTATTAGATACTTCTTTTCAAAGTTAGAACTTTTGTGCAATAATGTCAAGATGTCACAAAAGAAGTTAGATTAATATGCAGATGCTACGCAATGACTAAACCTAGCAAAACTAAATAAAAAAGAGAAGAAACCACTTATTGTCTATTTCATTTGAAGGACCTGTACCTTTTTATGCTTAAATTTGTTGTAAGGTTTTTTTCTTGGATAAGATAATTTTATTGAGTGATCTCTTTTGCAAGGACTAATATGGCTTAAAATATGCACAGCTTGACCCAGACTTTGAAGCAGTTTTTACTCAGGGCCAATTGAGAGCCAACATGATCAATAGACAAGCTGTTGACCACCCTGAGTCCAATCAAGATGCAAGTGGAACCTCAACACAACACTCTGGAAATTATGCAGTTTCACCCCGGGAGCTGAGCTTGCGTTTGCATGAAGTTATTCGATCAAGACTGGAAGAACGTGTGAAGGAGCTTGAGAAAGCCCTTGAGAACAGCCAGAGAAAGGTACAACTCATTGAATCAGAGCGTAAGAGTTCTCTTAGAAGTTTCTCAAACACTGCACTGAGATATCCATCCGATGAAGAAATTAAAGAAGAAAGCAGTTCCATGGATGAACCTCTAGTTATGAATTTATCAGGGGAAGCCCTAGATGCATACAATGAGGCTTATGAAGAGTTAATGAAGATAAATGAGTCAGAAGAAGAGCACTCGCCATTGGGGGCTTATGAAAACAACCATAGGGTTGGTTCACATCCATGGGGTCAGAATGGCTGGATAAATGGATTCTCGCCATATATTGCACGCGATAAAGAGAGAACATCAAACACATTATATTCTGGAGAGAGAACAACATCAGATGATGAGAGCACGAGAGTTCAAGAATTGGTAGATGATGTTGGTATAAACGGAGATGAGAACAGTGATTTTGAAGATGAGATGGAGAAGCAACTGATAAAGCAGATTGTGGAGAAAACAAAGAAAGGTTCGCCCGTAGTGCTAAATGCACAGAAGTGGTTGTTCTTGATGGATGAAGATGAGCATCAGGATTGAAATTACACATTAAAGACAATTATCAATAGGAATTTTTGAAGTGTATAGATGATACATAACTCTTATTCATATCATAACCACAGATGCAGTAAAGCTCTGATTTTAATTTAATCGTGAATTTTGACTTGTATAATCATTGGTTGTTTGCATAAATGCCTCATTTTGGCAACATAGAACAAGTGAAAAAGCATTCTTACATAATATGGCAGTGCGTGAAATTTAATTCAATTGAATATAAACTCTACCAGTTTAATATATATAATTTAAAGTAATGAACATCAAAATTAAATAGATCATAGCACAAATTAGTTTCTACACAATAAAGAACAGTTGATTAAGAAATTTAAATAAAAAACCAACTTTCCCACAACTCAAGATCACTAAATTAGCGCCTTGAATAAAATTGCTGTCTGGCATTATTTGAGACTTTGGTGCTCTATTATTTGCCTTTGTACAGTGAATTTTTCCCTTCTTGACACATGCTAAACAAAAGAGAAAGTACAGTTACTTTCGAATAATAAACTCATGTTTCTCTCGGGGAAAAAAAACACAGAGCATTGTTCACTTAGTAATTCCAGCATAAATGACATGAACAGTTCAAAGATAATGTGAGGACTTAAAACTAAAACCAAAGAGAGAGCGGGGCCACTAATAAAATACTGAACGGGAACACCGTTTTAACTATCTGCAACTTCTCATGCTCTCTTAGCAAAGTTGCCACTGTCATCATCCTCATCCCTGAAATTTCCACCAGCACCCCCAGCAACACCAAAACTCGCACTGCTACTTCCATAACCTCCACTGTGTCCACCTGATCCATCATAGCTAACATTTCCACCACCAAAATTACTACCGCGATTTCCTCCACTTCCATAACCAGAATTATTTCCTCTATAATTCCCACCAGGAGAGCCATAAGCATTATTACCATAGTTGCCTCCATAATTACCGCCATAACCTCCACCACCATAATTTCCAGGACCCCCAAAGCCCCCACCACGAGGTCTATCATTTGCATAGTTCACCCTGACACGACGGCCCTGAAGTTCCTGGAATATCAGAGGTTTAAAATGTTACTTTTAAAAAAAGCACTGGAAACCGAAAATTTTCTTTCAGTTATTAAATTCAACCATACAACTCAAAAAAAATAAGCTCAAGGCACTTCATGGCATGAAACAAGTCCAAGGGTGTCATAAACATCAGCACTTTACATTTGTTACCAAACTTAATATATCAATGAACACGGTTAGTTTATTTCATTTACATTTTATGTGAAAACTAAGCACACAATTAATTGTTTCAAATATGAACTCATGTAAATCTTGAAACAAAATGAAATGAAAATTGTTCTAATAAACTAGAAAATTGGTTGGGCAAACAAGTGGCCACAGGATGTCAGGCACTTGGATCGGCAAGTATATACTGTTAAGGTGATTTTGTGGGCAAGACTGTAAATAGAGAGTGTGTGGACAAGCAAACTAGTACTAGTAGCTCCAGCAAATAGCAGTTAGGTCAGGAACAAAAAATGAAGGTAGATGCAAAATACGACAAATTAACTGAACACATAACAGCAGACAAAATTCAGATGTAACCATATGTCTGAAGCTATTTTCAAGCTCTACAGAGTTCTCCCCAGTTCATATGGACTGCATATTCTTATGTGGAATTAGAAAACTTCTTTAGTCAAACTAATCCAATACTTAAATCAAAATCCCAACAACTCAAACATTACATTGAAACTTATGAGAAGAATTGGACTGACAATTTAGACAGATAACACATACACCAAATCCACTTTGAATGAGGCAACAATTGTGTGTGCCAGTGTCATGATACATGCTCTGAAAATAAACACATGCAGTAAAACATAAATCCATCATCATTTATGCAACCTAAGCAAACTATGTATGTGTTCACAATCACCAAAGCAAAGGGGTATTTCTTGTTGTACTGTTTTACACCAGTACAAAAAAATAAAATGCCCATTTACATTTATTATAGAAGCAGCTGAAACTTTGTCATTCCAACACTATATTAGCAATCCATTACATGCCCCAGATGTACATAAAGAGCCAAGATAGTAACCTCACCTGCCCATCCAAGGCTTGGATGGCACTAGAGGCCTCCTCAGCAGAGCTGTAAGTTACAAAGCCAAATCCTCTAGATCTACCAGTGTCACGATCCACAATTACTCTTGCTGCAAACATATTTGGTTAATAAGCATCTTTCTCCACAAATGAAAGGTCATATTATTATTGTCAAATTAGAGAAATCTCTTCATTGCACCAAACCATATCAAAATAGAATAAACAGTTTGAATTATAACCAGCACATAAGTAAATCAAGATGGCCAAATTGATTACCTTCAGCAACATGACCATATTTACCAAAAGCTTCTTTCAGACTTTGGTCATCGGTGGCATATGCAAGACCTGCAACAAAAAGATAGTAAGTCTCAACACAAAAGCCGCTAAAGAGAAAAAATAAAAAAGTCAGTATCACACAATTAAAAAGAGCCTGATGCACCTCCGACAAAAACTTTTGAAGAAGACATGCATCGTATTGCTTGGTAGATGGACGGTCGGGATGCAGATAATTCACCACTGATCTGCTTGCTAGCAGTCTGCCTAAGTATACTCCCTACCTTACTAAAGAAAGCCATTACAATAACCTACAACAAAATAAAATAAATAATCAATAAAGCTTCAATCAATTACCAGTATAATCACAAGAATTATGACAAAAAGAAATAACAATGCAGGTAGTTAATGACATGCTATCAGAACAGAAACTTATTTTCCAAAAGAATTCCTTATTCTTACGAAAACGAAACATTCAGTCATCATAAGCCAATTACAATATTATTACACCCCAGGCAACAAAGCGTCTATATTAATAAGCACAGAAAGATGAAAAGGTTTAGAAAAGTGGTCAATTCCAAAACAATTTAAAACACCAGTATCACATATACTAAGCTTGTAAAAAAAATGATATTAAAAAACCAACAACAATCAAAGCCACTGCAAGCACGTTCAAATTAGAAACACAATCAAGAACAAAATTATTTTGAAACACCCATTTCAATCGTCACTTCAACTCATGCAAAACAAAACAAAAATAAAACCAAGAGCTGAGAAAGAAACTATAGATGTCCTCATATAGTTATTGAAAGCAAACATTTTGAAAAATATCTTTGAGTTTTCATCAATTGTATCACGTGAATCAAACCAAGCCCAGGGTTCACAACATCCAAATAGTTATATTCGCTTTCCCACACTTTCCCCGGCAACCAAACACAAAAATCAAGCAGAACACTAAGAATCCCATCACAAACAGAAAATAGAAACTAATAAAGCTCAAAAAATTAAACATTAAATAAAATACAAAAATTACAAACCGAACCCTAAAAAAGAATCAGATAAATTTCTTAAAAACGAAAAACGTCAATAGACCGAGAAACGAAAACGAAAACAAAATAACTGTAGGCAAAATCTTAGTCAGAAGAAAATCGATTGGTTTAGGGTTGGCTGAGCAATTTTTGAAACATACCTGAACCGGGTTTAGTTTCTATGTGCCCAAGCGCGAGTACGAGCCTAAAACCCTATTGCTCGAAGAGGGGTTTATGTACTGTAGATAAATGACGAACAGGCTTACGTCAGATTAGGAGTAAAGATCGGGTCCGTTATAGATAAATGACGGAGAGGCTTACGTCAGATTAGGAGTAAAGATCTGGTCCGTTGGATGTTCAAGAGGCGTAGTTTTGACCGTTGGATGCAGACGTGGCGGTGATGTTAGAGGTACTTGTTGGGGAGTTGATCTCGCACGTGTGAGTTTGGAAAATAATATTCACGTGTTTTCTTTTTTATTTAATTTAGAGATTTTATAAATTAATTTTTTTCCCCGAAAAGTAAAACTTTTCATCATCGAGATTTGGTGGAAGTCGAGCAAAGGAACGGCGGATACCGTTCAATCTCCCATCAACAAATCTCAAAAACTCCTCCAAGATTCTAGCTTGATCCAAAATTCAGGAACCCAAATGGCTCAAAATCAGAGAGCAGTGGGCGTTCTAGATACATTAGGTGAAGAAATCGTCAGAATAATAACACCAGTTTCAATCTGCATGTTAATGGTGGTCATTCTGGTTTCCATTCTGAGTTCAGACCCCTCTTCGTCGTCACCTGTGACCAGCATAGCTACAATTGCGTACAGTGAGACCAGCTCAGATTCTTCTTGGGACAAATTCGAAGGTGCCCTTTTGAACTCTCTTGTTTTTGTTGCCGTTGTCACTGTCGTCACCTTCATTTTGGTGCTTCTTTTTTATCTTAGATGCACCAAGTTCTTGAAACTCTACATGGGGTTTTCAGCTTTTGTTGTGTTGGGGTTTATGGGTGGTGAAATTGCCTTGTTTTTGATAGAGAAGTTTAGTTTCCCTGTTGATTGTTTTACTTTTATAGTGCTTTTGTATAACTTTGCTGTTGTGGGTGTGCTTGCTGTGTTCATGTCCAAAATGGCTATTTTTTTGACACAAGCGTATTTGGTTGTGATTGGAATGTTGGTTGCTTATTGGTTTACTCTTTTACCTGAATGGACTACTTGGGTGTTGTTGGTTGCCATGGCATTATACGATCTTGCTGCTGTTTTGTTGCCTGTCGGACCATTAAGGCTACTGGTAGAGCTTGCAATATCAAGGGATGAAGATATCCCTGCACTTGTTTATGAGGCTCGGCCTGTAACACCTCATGATTCTGGTACAAGGGATCGTGCTGTTCGAAGGGGGTTATGGAGAGAAAGGAGAGATGTGGATGGTGATTTGGGTGACAATATCAACTCTAATTCAAATTTGAGTGGTAACTTGGTTTCAAACTTGAATACTAGTAATACAGTTTTAGTAGTTGGTAGTGACACAACATTGGTTAGAGCTGAAGAGGGACGGGTTGTGGAAGAGGACGCTGATCTCTCTGCACCCTTAATTAATCAAAGAATGAATGATCATCTTCATAGACAAGAAGAAGATGCTACGAGTGAAAGTTTGTTTATAGAGGGTATTGGTTTGGGCTCAACTGGTGCTATCAAGCTGGGGCTCGGGGATTTTATCTTTTACAGTGTCTTGGTTGGTAGGGCGGCAATGTATGATTTTATGACAGTGTATGCATGTTACCTTGCCATTATAGCTGGTCTGGGTGTTACGCTGATGCTGTTGGCCTTTTATCAGAAAGCTTTACCTGCTCTCCCAGTGTCAATCATGCTAGGTGTATTATTTTATATCTTCACCCGGCTCTTACTTGAAGTTTTTGTCATACAATGTTCTTTGAACCTTATCATGTTTTAGAAATACAATTTATGTTATCGAAGATTTGACACATGATCACAGAAGTCATTATGTATGATTTCATCTTCTGTTGTTGTATATTATCAAAAAAGAAAATTATACTTTTGCAACTATTGATTGTTTATTTGATTCTGTTTTCTTCTTAAAGTTGGTGTGATACATTTATACAAATGGGAAGCTTGCTTATCACTCACGAAACTTCTTGCATGAGCTTATGAATCTATCACTTGAGTGTCTGTGTACTTTCATAGTGGTTCTAGGAAACTGGGGCTTTTTAGAGAAATAAAATTCATTTATGAAAGTTCAGTGTTTATCTTTACAAGCTTTGAAAGCAGGAAACTCTGGAAAAGATGGTCTAAAGCAAAGATAGGGAGAAGGTGTAAGAGAGACCTTAAATGCATTATGAATCCTGGGGCTGAAGAATTTAATTTCTACAACAGGAAAGCTTTTTATTTGTGAAGTTTCAACTTCAAGGGTATGTTTTTTGTGCTAACTAAATTTGTTAGTAATAAGTCAGCTTTATATCACTGCATTTAAGAAAACAAATATCCAAGCCTCATGATTATTGCTACCATACATCTTAGGAACCATGGCAAACTGAATTTAATTTTTGCACTCACTAAGTGGGGATTTAGTTAAGCTAGCCTTTGTGACGTTATGAGGTACTTCACAATCCTGTCCTCAACTAATTTAAGCATAATTTGCATCGCCATTGGCTGTTGCCTCCATACTTCTATCAACAGCTTGAATACAGATCATCATGCATGTAGTGAGTCTACCACTCCTCTTCCAGTCAATTCCCCTCTTCTAGTCTCTGGCCTAAATCCAGTTTAATGTCTGGGGTTCAAGAAATATTAATATCTTCAACCCCCAAGAGGTTGGCTGAGTGGTAAAAGACTATTGAATTCAATTAAGAGGGTCATGCATTCAAACACCTTTAGAGCTACCTACCTAGAATACAGGTTTTGTGACTACCAAGGTTTTAGGATCCAATTAGTAGTCCCCAATTTAAAGCTCGGTGAACTGAAAAGGTTGAAGGATGCAAGTTTCCCGACTACCAAGTTTGTAAAGCATAAATGTCTGGACGGGAGACAGCGGTTTAGAACTAAATGAATATAGAAAGTTTAGGGGATTTTTGGTATTAAACAATATTAATCACTTCACTGCAGGAGAGATTTTCAACTAATTTTGGAGAAGATTTTCCAACCAAAGCTCAGCAACTTGGAAAAAGTTTCCAAAAAATATTGTTTTTAACAAATTTTTTGTTGAATATTATAACCACAAATATCATGGATGCTAGCTTCATAATGTGGGTTACAAAAGCTATATATGCATGCATATACATGTGTGTGTGTAAGATGTTCTTCATTCCTCCAGCCACGAAACTAAATTGTCTAGTTTCATTCTCTCTCGCTCCCAAAGATTTTGCAAGTTTTTTCCTTGTAATCAGGGAGTGATGATACGTCTGGTCTATTCGAGAGAGCACTCATAGATAGCCTACTAAAGCCCAAGTCTCGTGCACATGACATAAAGTTGACAGCCATAATGCCTCATCCGGTTGGTATAAATCAACTTTATATTGTTGAATGTTGATTTTGCCTTCCTTTGTTCAATCATGGAAACACAGTGACCCCTAAGTCAACTGCTTTGCCTATGTTAAAGGTTCATTGCCCCTTGTCAACTCTTTTGCTCTTTATTAAGGTTTCATTTGCCACTGTTTGATAAATACCAATTTTTAGTGAGGATCATTCACTTTTTAATTCATATTTGATCTCTAGTGATTTTATTTCACTGCAACTGTAATTTGAAAACCAAAAACACTTCAATCCTTAACAAAGCCTAAAAGTGAAACACTGTTTAATGGACCAGTAAACGGTGCACACATACTTTCAATTGATAAGTTATTAAGTTTCAAGCAAACTAATAGATAACTAAATACAGAGTTATATAGTACATTGACCAAGTTAACATTAAGTTGATGAATTCAACAGGATGAGTGATGAGAACATTTTACTCCCAGTCAGTGGTGGTAAGAGCATAGTGTCATGGTCCGATTTTGGGTTTGTAAGAGTGATCACATAGTATCACTCAATAGGCTAGTTTTTAATATTGAGAGCAAGCACTCGAGTTCATAACAAATGATACTGAATCATCTGTGCCAAGCCCCTTAACAGAATTGTCTAAACAGAAAAGTTACTGGTCCTCAAAATTATATGCTCCTATGGCAATTAAACTCCCTGTGTTTAATTTATCATCCTTATCGATTTTGTCTGGACACCAGGAACTACAAAACCCTAATGCAGAATCGGCAAACACACAAGAGACGGGAAAAGAGAGACAGATGGCACAAGCAAGAAAGAAGGAATGGGCATTTAATTTCAAGCTAAGAAAAACACAAGCAAACACCATATATCTGCCCATACTATAGTCCATCACGTTGGAATTACAGGAGAAAAAACTTGCTGATGAAACAAAACTACAGCTAAGTTTTGCTTGAAATATTCTGAGAGTAAGTAAAACATAATTACAATTAGATTTACATATATGACAGTTACGGAAACAAAAGAGTAAATGCAATAAGAAGAAGGGAAATGGGAAATAATAGGTGCTACTCAGAAAACGGGCATCATCTTCTTTGGGAATTGTGTAAAGATTCCGAAATCCTTCAAAAAGATCCAGGAGCAATTTTTCCAGATCATCTACAACGTACGTATGTGCTTGTCACTGATATGGTTCCTCCCAAAAAAAAGTAGGATACGCGTGGATGAATTTATGTGAAGTCGAAATTCGCACATCTTCGTTCAGTTGATGATCTGAAATATACCACTGCGTCTGAATTTGATACGCCTGCTCAAAAGCAATAGTGAAATTTCTGCATCTTTCTTTACAAGTTGCCTTCAAGGCAGAATTGAAGCCCGGCCATCATCTCCATATCCGGGAAGAAAATTCAGGGTATCGTTGTATATGGTAAGGGCCTTGATTTAGTTCATGACATACCTTGTGAGTGGGTGAATTCCGCCACAAGGCGGAGGTTTTGTTGATGTGTCTGAAACAATGGCATTCTGAAGTTGTGAAAATGTCTGCCTTGCAGATTGACCCAATTTTCGTAGAAGCCCGTGTAACTCAATCCTAATGTAAGAGCCAGCCCCTTCAAAGAGCAAACAATCTATGTCAATGAGAAGGATCATCCAGAGCCTAGTACATGTCCAGCAAGCGAAACAACTTTTCTGGCTGAATCGACCCCATTGATATGGCTTCCCCGAAAAGAAGAAGTTGAAAACTTTTTTAGTGTGAGAACTGAGGAGGAGAGCCAGAAACTTCTTGGATTTCGGAAAAGATTAGTACGCCACCCAATGGCTTTTTCTCTGCAAATTCTCCTTTCTCCTCTTTCCGTTATAACATATTTGTTACATATTAAGAGCATACTATTGTTATTATAAACTACATTTATATTGTATGTATGTATGTATGTATGTATGTATGTATATGACCAATTTATTATTTAAAAGATTAAAATATGAGACACTGATGGGGGACATTTGTTAGAATTGTAGCCATGTTCTTTAACAAACAGCTCCTCGAATATAATTTAAAGTCGTTTTCGACTAAGGAGCGACCGCCGGCTCCTCCTTGTTGTACTACGTTCTTTCTCAGTATAGATATCACTTTGGGTTTTTGACATGGCCAGCAACCAATGTCATAATTTTTATCCACTTAAATTACGATCCATCAACAAAATAACAGGTACAATATTATTTAATTTGTGCCGTGGGATAATTATACCCAGATCCCTGATTTGTTACATTTTTATAGATATAAACATAATTTATCTATACTTATGAAATGAATTTCTAAATCCCATTAAAATAACTAAATTACTCTTATACTTTTTAGTTTCAAGTTTCAACTATATTATTACTATTTAACTAACTAAAGAGTAAATACCTGTTTTATTATAATTATTAAAGAAACTAATCCTTGTGTATTAAAAATAAAAGCATTAAAGGCTGCGATATTATTATCTCATTTAACATATATTCTAATGTTTTGCTCAAAAAGTATAATTATTGATATTAAAAATTTTTTGCTTGTGATTCAATCAAAATACAACATGCTAAAATTCTCCCTCTTGAGTTACTAATCTTTGTTGATTTTCTAACCATTATAACATCTGTTTCCATGTTACTCGGGTTATTCTTTTAATTGAATTATTATAAATATATTTTATGTTTTTAAAAGAAACAAAATTGAGATTAGGTTGTTAGACATGAAAACAAAAATATACGTCTTTGTGTATTGTTTAGGACTATTAGCTCAAGTGTAATAAATAGAGAGTAAAGGTATGTGATTGATATTTGCCTATGTAATTAAAGAAAGCAAACAAGAAGAGAAAAGCGAGTATTTTGATAGCATTAATTTAATTGGATATTATGGATATCCAATGATATTTGGCCAATAAAAATATTTAATATTTAAAATTTATTGAATAAGTTATGAATATTAAAATAGGTATTCAAAATTAATTTTGATTGTATATAAATAATATTATTATTAAATTATAATAAACTTACATCTAATCTCCACCTTATATTCAAAAAAAAATATATAAATAATATTAATTTTTTATTTTTCTTACTTCAATTCCTTGTCAATAAATAATAAATTTACTAAATATTAGTATTTTTAAATTAACTATTATATTATTGTTTAATAGATTTTTAAATATAAAATTTTATCACAATTAATGATATTTGTCATTTGTGATGTAAATAATTTAGAGAGTGAAATATTCTTTTTATTAAATAGATTTTGATGCAATTATAAATCAATATATTGTTTTGTTCAATAGGCAATGTTTTACTTTAAATTAACTAAAAATAAAATCCATACGATATAAGCTACAACTTGACCCAACAAAGATATCAAAACTTAATCCTTAATTTAAACTCTGACTTAAAAATTGATTTCTAAAATATATCTGACCAATTTTTGGTTATTTTGGATAAATACAAGTATTTAATTTTCCGGTCAAATACAAAAATATATATTAAATATATAATTTTTAATGTTTAAAAATAGGATATAGAGATTTAATATTTAAATCATATACAAATATAAAAATCTCAAATTTTTTGGATATCTTATCCATTGTCATCCCTAATCTTACTGTCTCATATTATTCATGATGAATAAAATAGGTTATTGACAAGTTAAATTTTATGTGAAATTGTAGCCGATCATTTTATTATTAAAATAATATGATAATAATATTTCAAAAAAATTGTCTCATAAATATGATATTAACGAGAAAATATTTTAATTCAATATTTATAGTCTTTTTAGTGATACGATGCATATGTATGATTCAATTCACAAAATAACCAAGTCACATAAGTTAAACGTGACATATTTATTTCATTAATAATTAGTTCACTAATTTAAAGGTGACACCATGTGATATAAATAATGATGACATACATTCTAGCATAAAGGGATTTGGCTTCTTTAGGGTAAGAACCAAGGAGGATTTTGTCCTCAAACATAAAAACGAGGTGGGAACTTATCTCATTTTTATTTTAGTTAGAGATATAGATCATGCCATCTTTTTTAAATTTTTTATATAAATATTTTTATAATTAAAAATTGCAATATAAATTTATATTATAATAAAGTTTATTTTTTTATGAGTCAATTAAAATATTATTAAAATAAAAATAATTAATTAATTGATATTAATTTAATGACAAATTAAAATTCTATGTTAATTTTTTTAGTCTATTAATACAAGAGAAAAAAGAAAATTTTTTAAAATTAGCCATTTATTAAAGTTGATTAATCAAAACAGCCACTTTCAGAATTTATTAACTAAATAAGCCAAACATAATGCACTTGGATAAAAATGCCTCTCACGCCAAAATAAACATAATTCTTTCTTCTTCCTCTTCATTCTTGTCTCTCATTCTCTCTCTTATTTTGCAAATATTTTCCAGCCAATTTTTGATAAAGGCAAAAGTTATAGATCGAAAAATTGAAAGTTAACATTACACCCTTACCTTTGGTGAGTTAAATTTTAAGCTGTTGCTTGTATGATTTTTTTTTTTTTTTTTGCATATTTTTTAGTTTAAATATGGTGTTAGTTAAAAAAGTGTTGAGAAAATTGGACATTTTGTATTTGAAAAAGTGTTATTTTGCTTAATTAAGTATTGTATATGTTGATGTTTTTGATTTTGTTTGGATTTGATGTGCTTTTGTTGTGTTTGAGAGAATGTTACCAAAAAATATGGTTTTATTGCTAGAAAACTTGAGATTTTGTTAGTTAAAGTATTATTTTACTAGAATAAGTGTTGTATGTATTGTTGATGTTGATTATGTTTAGTTTTGATGTGTTCAAATAAATATTGTGATCGGTAATTTTTGAAGGCCAAAAAATACGTCAAAAGGTCAAAAATATGTTGAGTACCAAAAACTCATTTTCAGTCACCACAAGTATAGCTAATTTCGGTCACCACTTGTGATGATCAAAAATGGGTTATTGGGGGTGTGTATGTTAAGTTTTAATAATTTTATAATTTGAAAAAAATATTTAGAGACCAATTTGTCATATTTTAAAAATATTTTGCTAATTTGTATAATTTATAAAATAGATGAATATATAAAGTTAATTTATATAATTTGTATATAGTTTTTTTAAAAAAAAATTTCTATAAAATAGACATATAAAACTTTAAATTGTTAATAGACTCGCTTAAATTAGAGTTGAATGAATGTGTAATAAATTTTTAAAAATAAATATTGAAACTTAAAATTTTTACTATTTATTTAATGACTTTGTATATTTTCATAAAACCTTATTAATTATTTAATATTTTTGAAAACCTCTCATTTTTTTAAGTCATATAAAGCTTTAAATTTTTACTAAATTCGTTTGAATTGTAGTTGAAATGAATGTGTAGTAAATTTTTGAACATAAATATTAAAATATAAAAATTTTACTGTTTTTTCAATAACTGTACACATTTCTGTAAAACTATATTGATTGAATATTATTTTTGGAATCTTCTTTTTTTTTTTTTTTCTATAAGTTAAACATATAAAATTTTAAATTGCCACTAAACTTGTTTGATTTTGAATTGAAACGAATATGCAATAAATTTTTGAATATGCATATTGAAACTTGGAAATTTTATTATTTATATGATATTTATGCACTTTTTTATAAAGCTGTATTGATTGATTTTTTTTTTATTTTAGAATTCTCATTTTTTTTAATAACTAGACATATAAAACTTTAAATTGTTACTAGACTCTGTTGAATTGGAGTGTGTTTATAATGTTTTAAAAAATTTATAATTTAAAAAATTATTTAAAGATCTATTTATCATATTTTAAAATTTATTGCTAATTTGTGTAATTTATAAATTTTAGGGATTAAAATAACATTTTTTTTTATATTTTGGTCCATTATTGTGGTGGTTTTTATATATGATAGGTGGCTAAGTTTTGTTTATTTTGTCTTAATTTGAATAATTTTTGTTATCATTTGAGAATAATTGTTAATGTTCGCTAATTTTATAATAAAATTGTTATAAAATCTAGTTTTGTTATGCAATTTAGTTTAATATTATGTTTTCGTTGATGTTGCTTTTGATAAATATTGACTTTAGTTTAATTGTGTTAATTTTTGAGTATTTTGCATTTTATATTGGATAGTGATTATGTTTTCAAAATCTTACAATTTAGTTCTTTTAATATTAATATGTTTATATTTGTAAATTGATACTGATATTGTGTGGTATCACATGATAAATATAACTACCATTGTCATTATCATTATTCGTTGTAACGAATATTAGAAAATTTTACTAAATAAGAAGAAAAAGTACAATGATAATTTAAAGGTCCAATTAATGCGTGTACTCGAAAATATAAGATATAAATATTTTTTGAACTTAGTTTACAATACTTTACACATAAATCGAGTATAATATAAAATTAGAATGAGAGTAGTATTTAAAAAGTATTTAGACTTTAGCTCTAAACCTTTACTTCTAGTAGACATTACAAATAACTTTGAATTTGAAGACTTTTTTAGTACAAACAAAGATCATCTGTTACCACGTTTCTTTCCACTCTAGCGAATGAGAATGATGATGACGGATATTCTTTATATTACAACCCTAATCCTTCAAGTGATTATTATGATAGTGAAAACCCGTGACTATGAAGAATCAATCATATATGAGATCACTGATGAAGTAATTCTACTATTGAATATTTGAGAATGTAACATTCCATTAACATGAACCCATACAAATATGTTGGCTTCAATTCTACCATCATTCAACACGGTGAGGGTCGATGCAATTTCAAGTTCTTCAACCAACGATGTATATGTTGGACATAGTTATGCCATAATTTGAGTATGCTGGGTTTGAAGAAACAATTTCAGTTTAAAATTTTAAGATCCATAACAAATTAGTTCGAGACAAAATACACTATTAATGGATGCAAGTGGTAAGTTCGAGTAATTAAAACAGGTACAAATGAATATTTTTGCATTACTTGATTGAATTCATCTCATAGTTATCAAAGCAACCTATTGGAAAATATACATTGTCCAGCAAGCAATTGACTAATTAGATAAATGGTCAAAGATAAGTTTACTAACTCTAGTAGGATCTATAGTTTAAAAAATATTTAAAAAGACATTAAAAAAGAATACATAATATATGTGTCATATCAAAAGCTTTGGCTTGCTTAAGAAGCTACACACACAATGCTGGTTGGAGATCCAACAGAATCATTTGCCAAATTGTCATTATACTATCATGTTTTGAAAGAGAGAAATGTAGGTATAAGCTTATTAACTTGTTTGCATTTTCAACAACTAGCCTAAGGTTTTAATTAACTTGTTTTGCACCTTTCTTACCTAGGTACAATCACACATATTAAGACAAATGATAATGATCATTTCATATACTTCTTCATAGCCATTGGTGTTTCGATCCATATATATGACTAGTCATTGCCATTAATGACACTTTTGTTAAGGGGACATATAGAAAAACTATGTTTGTTATAGTTGTTTTTGATAGAAATTATAAAATTTATCTCTCAGCATTTGGGGTTAGAAATTCTGAGAACGATGCATTATAAGAATGAATTTTTTTTGAAACTTAGAGAAGCACTTGAAACATGTTCGTAATTGGTGTTTGTATCGAATCGTTCTAATAGTATTAACAAAGGGATCCATGCAGCGTTTCCTAAAGCCTCGCATGATTTTTGTACTTTTTACATTAAGAAAATGTCAAGACAAAATTTAAGATGAAATTGAAAAAAATAAAAGCATTTATATCGAGATATTTTCTTGCAACAAAAGTGTATTGACTAAGTAATTTCAATTAAGTTTAATAAATACATATCAAAATTGCGAGCTATGCATATAGAAGTTGTAAATTATTTAGAGACAGAAGTTAGGTTTCACCGATGGGTACGATCTCATCTTTCTATTTACATATATGATATGATGATCATAAAAATTGTGAAAAGTATTAATGCATTGTTGAAAGACGCATAAACTTTCCCTATTGTTGCTTTAGTTGATTATATCCTTTACCTTTTGTAAAAATAGTTTTATGATACAAGAGAGGTAGCTACTACATTGAACAATTTTCTAACTGATATAGTGCAAAAAATAGTTAAAGAATGAGTACAATTGGCATGCATAATGACAGTCCATCCAGTAAATCAATTTGTATTTGAAGATGGAAACCATTTATCGATAGTAAACTTCTAGAAAAAAAAATGTAATTGTTGATTCTTTAATCAACAACAATTACCATGCATACATGTGTTAAATGTAATGAGAAACGTTCAAGGTAATTACAACTCTCTTTGTTTGCATTATTACATAAATCATGCACTTTTTATAACACACGCAAACCTTATTTGAGTCGTTGGTGATAAGTGTGAGTGGATGATACTGCACGAGGGACATGCTTTTGTATTAAACCATTGACAAGACACTTGCAATGATTAACAAAAAAAATAAAGGATGCCATCAGTAGAAGAAGATGTTATTTGAAGGACATACTCTTATTGCAAACAAATAAGCTATAATCGAAAGACATGTTAGAATATAATTGCTTCTCTTACAAAGTAAATATAATATTTCAATTATGTTATATTGATTAAGTAGTTCAATTATGTTATTATTGTTAAAAACATAACAATTATATGCTTTGAGTATGAATGACATTTTTTAATTATAATATTGATATATGCATGAATCAATTAACATTTACATAGATTAATATATTAGTGAATCGAAAATGAAGCCCCATATTCACTCGACAAACTCGACAATTTCATTTTATTTATTTTTGAATTTTTTTAAATCAAATAAAAAATATTTTGATTAATGTAACAAATTATTAACAATCTTATTTAATAAGTCTATTTAGTTTTATAATTGGTATATATTTTTCAAGTACGACTTCATTAAAGTTAAACTTGTACTAGTTAAACTTTTACTAGTTAAATTTTTAACAAAAGAAATGTCAAAATTCAGCTATTAATAATAAATATTTTAGCAAAAATTGTGTAATTATATTAGTAATCATATAAATATTTAATATTAAAATCACTGCGTCAAATATTTGTCACATATGATACGATATAAAGTACAAGCTAGAAAGATGAAATACAAAGAGATTAAAACATTCTTTGGATCACAAAATATGAATACATCAAATGTCCAATCCACAAATCAATTGCCATTTTTTGCCTAAAAATTTGTGTGCTCATATGTAAAGTCAAATGGTTTATTGAATCCTAAATACTCAATGTGTTTATACAAACACCCCACAATCATTGCTCTTTCATAATTGACAAGGTATCACATTGATTATCTGTTCATATATTAAAAGTACAATGCTATACAATAAATATGACCTCGAATTGTACAATCTAACTTGTCACATAACACAAGGTAATAACATGCACAGTGCAATTATCACACAGTGAAAAATGATGTCCATGTTTTCTTATGATAACGAAGTATAAATTGTGACATATCATTTAGCCAAATCGAATACACATGCTACCCAATGATTTGCACACACCCTAGCAGGAATGTACACCACGTCCATGTCGACATCCACCCACGATTTTTGAATTCATTGTTGTCATCCAACTTATAACACTTGTAATTAACACTGGGGTATAACTTTTCATGTGGGATAGATCTGTCCTTTCCACCTTGGTATGAAATATTGAGCATTGATAGCAATGAAAACACATAAGAAGTTAATTATATGGTAAAGTTAAGTAAAATTTTGAAAACATTTCAGTAAAGTTTCCAATGTAATATGAATATAATCCAATATTACATAAATTTAAATACAGATAAAATATATTTCTTACACTTTAATCACTTATGTTCAATTCTACACTAAATTTCATGTCTCCACACAACCATTTCCATCTAATTTAAGCTAGTCTAGGTTTTTTTTTAAAAGTTTCAACATTCATCTTAAAAAATTCACAACACTTTTGTTTCAACTCCAATTCAATCAAACCTAATATCAATTTAAAGTTTTATATATCTAATTTATATTTAAAAAAAGGTTTTTCAAAAATAATAAACAATCAATATAGTTTTATGAAAATGTATTCAGCTATTAGATAAACAGAATCTTTTTCAAGTTTCAACATTCATTTTCAAAAATTTATTATACATTGATTTCAACTCCAATTCAAACAAGTTTAGTGTCAATTTAAAGATTTATATGTCTAGTTTATAAAAAAAAAAAAAAAAGAGATTTCTAAAAAAAAAAAAAAAAATCAAATCACCATAGTTTTTATAGAAAAATACATAGCTATAAGATAAACAGTTTCTTTCCTTAGTTTCAACATTCATTTTCAAAAATTCATCATAAATTCATTTTTGATCTAAATTCAATAAAATCAATGCCAAATTAAATTCTCATGTATCTATTTTCGAAATAAAACTAAAATTTCTAAAATCAAATGTAAGTTGATACATATTAGCAAATAAAGGTAGTGTAGTCTTGGAAATAATATTCAACCTCAAAATAACAATATTAAGTCAGGCCTTAGGCACCCTAAAAATAAAAATTTTCAAAAATAACAATTTTCATTCACTTTAATTAATAAAATAATAGCACATATATAAAAATATGATGATGTAATTGTCCATTGCTGAGATTTCAAATTTAGACATTGCACTTGTTGCTAAACCATCATGCATAGCACTCGTCAATGTGTTGATGCAAAACATAAATTATATAAATATTATATCCAATTTTTATTAGAAAGAATACATAAAAAAATCACTTACCGAATTATCTAACCATGCATCTATATTTAGAATACTATGAAGCCTTTCAAGTGTGATCCAAATTATTTTCCCCTTTGGTTGATTTTGGACATTCCAACTATTACGTGAGTGCATCGTAAAGCTTGAGGGTTATTGGAGTCAGCAGATTGCAGTTCAACCATTGCAGCATATACTTATGTTTTTCTCTAGTAGTTAGCCTCTCATATTACCTCTTAAGTGGATTAGTCCAAAGTGTTTTATTTACATTTTCTTTTTTGTACATTCTACTAAATCAATTCTATGAAACATTTGAGTTTTTATAGGCAATTTGTATGCTCAATTCAATTGGTGGATGCAAGTTTTTATTTGCCTCATAATATTTCTTGTTAAATTCCTATAACCTATTTTATATAAGTAGACAAGCATATTATTAAAACATTGAAATGATTATCATTGTTAATAAGAACAAAAAATAAAATTAATTACCTAAGGTGAGAAACTAATGTTGATAGAAACACAATAATTGTCACTATTGAACGACGATTTGTGTAAATTTTATGCTTGCATCAACTACACCAATTGATTTATTTTGTATTTTATTTCAATTCGAAATTCGCTAAATGTAGATAAATGTATTTTGAATTTACTTTGGAATTCGCCAAACTTATCTTGGTGTGCTTTGAATACTACTATAAGCTTTGTGATTTTACGAACTACATCAAAGTGGACATGTATTGGATCTTATGGAGTGTTGTGGTGACCTAAAAAGTTGAATGATTCACACGCACTAGATGTAAAACTTGCATAAAATTTTTTGGAACAACGTAGGTTCATTATATTTTTATTCATGACATATTTATGGTATATTATACATATAAAAGCATTAAACTAAGCATATATTTGTCTAGTTGATGTTAAATCGAGGCACGTAATGTTATAAATGTTTTTATGTGTTATTTATTTAGTTTCTTGATTTTACTTTCTAAATAAATTTAGAAAATTCATTCATTTATTTATTTTTTTAAAAAAATGGCATAAGTAAAATACTATAAATTTTAAGGTTATTTTAAAAAATAAAATTCATTAAACCAAAAACAAAATTATAATTTTACACTTTATTAATTTAGGCAACGAATTAAATATTTTCATTTAGGTCTAAATGGCTATAACTGGTGGATAAAAAGTGAAACAAAGACTTTTGCTTTTGAAAACCTCCCATGGCCAAATTTTTCTTCATTTCTTTCATTATCCAAACTTCTCCAAGCTTCCACCATCTTCCATCACTCTCTTCCTTTATGTCTTCCATCATCCACCATTGATAAACCACTAAAATAACCTAAAAAAAATTATAAAAAATTATATAGCCATTAACAACTCTAGATCAAGCCATAAATATTTTAAATATTTAGTTTCAATTAGTTTTCTTGATTAAAAAATTGAAAGAAAATTCAAGGAAGAGGACTTTAAGCTTAGAAGATTTGTGGTGAGTTTCTTAATCATTTTCAAACATAAAAATCATGAATAGCTAATTAGAGGCATGTTATAAATTTTTTAAATTTAGTGACCCTAGAAACCAAAATTCTAGCGTGCGTGTGTGTGTATGTGTGTGTATATGTGTGTGTGTGTGTGTGTTTTTTTTTAATTTGATTTTTTTGATAAATTTAATACTTATATCAATATATGTTGAAGATTGATGTGTTTTAAACTGTGTATATTATTTTATTTTGATGTTTAAATAAATAAAAATTTATATTTGATTGCGGGAGGAAATAAATGTAGTAATATGTATGTATATATTTTTGGATTAAATATGAGATTAATTTGATTCTTATATGATGTGTATTAAAAAAATAATAATGTTAAAGGTATATGTGGTTATGTCCAAGTATTTAATATGTATAAGATTATATTTGGTTGTAGTAATAAATAAAATTTTAATGATATGTTATGTATGTGACATGCATGGGTTAAATTTTGATGAATGAGTTCACATGATTCATAAGCTATATTAAACAATTTTAATGCATTGGAATTGACAGAAATAA
Organism: Khaya senegalensis; assembly: GCA_032402905.1. Lineage (NCBI taxonomy): Eukaryota > Viridiplantae > Streptophyta > Magnoliopsida > Sapindales > Meliaceae > Khaya > Khaya senegalensis. The sequence continues at coordinate 5,409,703 of CP135535.1, forward strand.
ATATTTATGGTGTTAGAAAATGTATGATATAAATGAGTATTAAATGTTAAAAGTATAAATTTTAGAAAGAATATTTCTATATGATTTAAAAATTTTGAACTTGTTATGATTTTGGTACTAAGTTTAAAAATATTTATATGTACCTATATGTGTTTTTGAAAGTATGACAATATGCATATTTAGTTACTGTTGTATGATAAAAAAAAATGGACATATAATGTGTAAAAGTTTAGAATTAATTGGATAAAAATTTGGTGAGAAATGAAATTTAAAGTATGAGTAGTAGATATTGGTTATATATATATATATATTGATATAATAAATAAGAAAATTTATAGATTAATATTAATACTTCGATTAGTGTCAACTAAGGAAATATGCATCACATACATTATATTCAAGTTACGTTTTCATATTTTTAGTATATTAATACAGTACATTTATAAAATCTTATTTATGACCTAAAACTATCAAAGGAGATTTTGGTTAATAAGGAAACTGATTTCAGAAGTGATTACTTTCCCATAAACTATAAGTAAATTGACGAGTTTTTAAATATTTTTAATAATATAAAATTAATATTTAATAAATTTAAATTTATATTCAATACTTTTTGATAAAATAAAATTAAATATATGATTTTATTTACCAGTTTAAATTTATGAATTGTTGTATAAATATGGATTTGAAATGTTAGAGTAAGAGTATATTTATAAGAAATTATGAGTTAAGAATTGTGTACGTTAACTGTGGATGTATATATTGAAGAATATAATGTAAAAACATATTTATGATTTCATAATTTATAACCTGGTGTAAGTGCACAATTTGTGAGTGCGTCTATGCACAGTTATTGATATATAATGCGTTAATATGTACACTTTTCTCCCTTACTAGAAATAAAGTATGAAAATAGTTATTTTCTATTTATCGCCTATGAGAGGATAAAAAAGTAAATGTAAAATATCAAAGTGTTTAACACCACAATCCCTATTCAAGTTAATATTATCTTGTCTAACGCTAATAAGTGAGCTTAATGATTTTATTATACGTAAATATATAAAAATTCTCTTTAACAAGTCTCGATATGTTAACTAGAGGGCCACTGGTAGATATATCGAGAGATAGTTTTTGAACGAGCTCAAATTTGATTGAAATATTCACAGAAACAAATGTGAGAATGTTTTCTATAAATTATTTGAATATAAATAATTAATTGAATTTTATGAATTATATATATTTTTTAAATATGATACTTTTACTTCACTGTAGAAATTTTAGTTTACTACTATTCATATATTCACTGAATAATTAGTCACCTCTTTATTTTTATTTTTAAAACCATTTGCAAATTAAATAGTTTCAAAGAGCTCATGGTTCCCATGTTGAACAATTAATTAGTGACGAACATTCTATCGGAGAATCATTAAGTATATAGCATTTTTCATGATTATATATAGAAATATTGTAAAAGGGATTCAAAATTTTTGTAAATGCTATTAGAATTTTCATAATATTTAAGTTGTAAATATTGTATATGTTATGTGTTTTTATGTATATATGATATTATAAGTCTTATATATTTGTGTGAGTTATTAGTATAAGGTAATTCTCACGAGTGTGTGATAATTGTTACATGTTTGGATTTATAGTTTGAAACGTGACACCAAATGACCATTGTGAGGTTTCTTTGGCTGGCATATCATCTTTGTCATCTATATCCCACATTGTAATATAAGTTAAAGTAGTTATGTGATTTGTAAAACAATGATATAATAATAATAATAATAATAATAATAATAATAATAATAATAATAATATAACATGTGGTTAATTTAGTTTAATAAATAAAGATAAAATCATCATATTTTTCTAACATTGGTAGCGAGAACTCCTTCAAGTGCTTGAAACATGCCTCACCTATCTCCCCAATCTCAACTTTCAAAGTGTTATTTACTTAGGTCTGCATATAAAATATTAATGATTACATTACTCAAAAGTGAAAGATATTTACTAGATATCAGTTACTACACACGTACATTTTCATTTTCTATTACTTTGTGCATGAATTCCAATGATTTAATATGAGCTTTGATGAAAGTCTAACAAAGTATTCATGGATGTGAATTGCCTTAAAACTAAGCGTATGATATGTCCACATATGCACTTGCTTCGTACATCTAACATTGTTCAATAAATAACATGATAAGCGTTAGTTATGTTACCTTAATAATTACAATACAACAATTATAAAATTTATACATATCAAAAGTAGTAATTGAGTGAGTCATACTTGAAATACAATGATAAATCCAAATAAGTCATATTGAAATGTGCACTTTTTTTCTTTTTCCTTATAAGTGACAAGTTTTTTCATATATTTTGTTGCCTTTCTTACCATTACATGGCTCAAACTCTTATATAAATATTAATACATTACAAATCTCCATGGATATATGTTAAATTGGTCTATGTACAATATCCAATTATTGATAATGTAACGGGGACCCCCTTTCGAACGAAAATTGCTTAAACAAGTAGTATAGTAACAATTTAACTGCGTCAACATCGTCTATCTTATTAAAATCAAAAGCATCATATATATTATTTAGTTCATCAACATAAATGTTCCTATTTTGGAAATATTGGCTCTTGAGTCGATAACTACCATGTACCTCATTTAAATAATGCTTAATATTTAAACTTATCAACAATACGAACTTTGACCTAGAAAATCTAATGGTCATGTTTCTCATAAGAAAGTATAGAACCCTATCATCATTTTTAGAGATAACGATCTCATACAATGAACGAGATTGCATAAGAAATGAATGAACCCAACGTTAAGAAAATGACCAAGGCAAGTTTGTTAAAAAATCATTTTCTATTGTGGTTTATTTTTTTTTCTAATTTTTTCTATCATCCACATATATGATAAAGAGTTTAGAATGCCATCAAACTAATCATTTTTTGAAACCTTTAGTATTTTTGGAGGTTTCACAATTTTTTTTTCCTATTTGAATGTACAACATAAAATCATTAAAGATATCAAACTTTCAAACTATGACAAATATATACCAAAATTTATATATAAAAACAATAAAAATAAAAACATTAACATAAGCACGGTAACAAATTAAATTGCATAATATAAATAAATTACTATTTGTCAATTTTATAAATTAACCAAATTAATCTCAAATGTTTTAAATTAACAAAAATTATTCAAATTAAGGCAAAATAGACAAAACTCTGTCACCTATTGTATATAAAAAGTACCACTATAATGGATTAAAATATAAAAAAATTAAAGTTTAAACATTATCTTAAACTAATTCCCAAAATTTATAAATTACACAAATCAGTAAAAAATTTTAAATTATGACAAAAATGTCCTTAAATATTTTTTCAAATTATAAAATTTTTAAAACATTACAAATAAACCCTTACTAACCAAATTTCGATCAATATGCATATTTAAAAATTCACTGCATATTTATTTCATCTCCAATTCAAATAACATATCAAAAACACCAACAGATACAACATTTAATTAAATAAAATAACACTTTTTCAAATACAAAATCTCAAATTTTTTCAACATCTCTTTAACCAACACCATATTTAAATTTAAAAATATATCAAAAAAATAATCAATTCATACATACAACAACTTAAATTTAAACTCACTTAAAGTAAGTGTACAATACAAACTTTTAAACTTTTAATCTATAACTTTTGCCTCTTAATGGAAATTAACTGAAAATTTTTGTTAAATAAGAGAGAGAGAATTAAAGATAAAAATGAAAGAAGAGGAAGAAAAAAGAAAGAATTTGATTTGGTATGGCTTCAAGGGCATTTTTATCAAAGTGTATTATATTCGGCTTACTTGATTAATGAATTATAAATGTTACTATTTTCATAAATTAACTTTCAAAAGTGGCTAAATTTAAAAATTTTTAAAAAAAAAAAAGACTCCCAAGTTTTTCTATCTACTAAATAAAATATATTACCTTTAAAATTAATAGAAAGCATAAAATTTTGAATATTTCATTTAACTTTATTTGTTTAATTTTGTAGAATCCGTCTTTCAAATTTAAAGGTAATTTAGTCTTTTTATATTTTCATAATTAGTTGATATATTATTGAAACTTATTATTTACTTTTATGAGTTAAAATTTTTATTTGTTTAATTAATTTTTAAATTATTTTAAGTATATAAATAAGAAATGATATTTTTGAAATTTTGTAAAAGAGAGAAGGGTTTTTTCATCCAAATAACCCGAAGGCCATAAAAACCCCAAATTTTCTTCTTCTTTTCCCTCACTTGACCGTTCATCCCCCATTCCTTCTCTAATTTTTATTCTTGTTCTCATCTTCTACTCATTTAAGCCTCATCAATTCCTTCCTTTTGCATTCAAATTTCTCACAAAATTAGTTTCTCTTAAATTTTTCTCACTTCTTCGTCTCTTTCCTCCAACGATTTACTCTTTTTCTAGAAATTTCATTAGAGTTTGAAAGTTTAATTTGGGTAAGTTCAATCCAATAATTTTTTACAAATTTTCAAAGCTTCATTTGAGTTAGGTAAGATTTCTAAGCTTATAAATGTTTTAAATTCTATTTATTTAGTCATTTTAGTTAAGTGTCAAAATGTGTGTTTATGTAGTATGAACTAGTTTTTGAATTGTAAACTAATTATGATGTTGGAGATGATTATGAGTTATCTGTGAATAAGAAAACTTCACTATAAGATTTCATTGCATATAATTTAGTTAAATGCTAATAGTTTTCAGTTTTGTATTCATATAAATTTTTATTAGAAGTGAGAATTTTGATTTGAAATTTATTTTGAGACTTGATTTAAACTTTAAAATGATTGTTTTTTATGTTTAGAAGTTAGATTTAAATTTTAATTTTAAATCAATTTGAAAAAAGTTGAATTTGATGTTGATGTATAATGAAATAAATTTTCGCTAATCTTAACCCTTTTATAGTTTTCTTGGTTTTATTAAAATAAAATTATTTTTGAGCAAACCTTACTAAAGACAAAATTGTGATATTTTTAAAAAATTTTCAAGAATACTTATGAAATAAATTTAGAGTTTATTTGCCATGTCAAAAATTTCTATTTTTTTTTTTCTGTATCTTTACTATACAAAAATTCAACTGAGCGTTGTAGCTCCAGTGCTTTTGTTTTCTAAATATATGAGATTGTAGCAAGTTATTGTAGTATACATACTATAGCATGCCATTGCACAGAGCCATGCCCAATCTATAACCTAGTTTTGTAAGTCAATTTTGAACCTCTTCTAAATTGTGAGTGAATTGTATGTAATATTTATTAATTAAGAAACTATTTTGAATCATATACTTTGATTTTAATAACTTATTTTAATCTTTTTCAGTTACTGTGGTGTTAGATTAGTATATATAAATGATTTAAAATTAAATAAAGCCTAAGGATTGATTGTTTATTATTACTTTGCATATTTATTACTATAAGTGGGGTGTGTGTGTATGTGTGTGTTATTTATATATGTATTTATGTTTTAAATAATTTATCTTATAAATTATGTTTATTGGTAATGTATTGGTATTATTGTAGTACCATAAGAAGAAGCCAATGGATAAATCTTTATAGAGGCTGTATAAGTAATTTGGCATTAGGTAAGACTAGTATAGGTGAGAACGTTGTTGAGAAGCCCACTTAATGAAGGTAATGCGAGGATGCCACGTTGTTATCTTGTGGCTATTAAGGCAAATGCCAATGAATTGAGCAATAATATAATAAATTATTTTTTATAAACTGATTTTATAAACTAAAATATGATTTAACTGTTGTATGAATTTTTTTTATATATAATAAAATTTACTGGTAGTTTTAAGTGTGTACTCTAATTAGGATGACAACTTGAAAAAGAATAAGTGAATATGATGATCTTTTATAAAGAAATTAAACACAAGCTTAAACACCCATGTTATAATATTTTTTTAGTTATATGACTGATTTTAAAACAATGTGAGATTTGCCAAATAAATGATCATAGTTTTATTTAAATTTAGGTTATTGAGGTTTTATAAACATCTATGATATATTCTAGTTTTAGGTGTGATGAATGTTTTGAATTTGAATGATTATATATTTGTATGTATGTGTGCTATATTAATTGCATATTGGAATGTTTGGTTTAATACTTAAGAATCTTGCGAATTCTTATAAGATGTTTTATAAAAATGAGATATAATTTAAAGGTATGCAATGATTGTCACATGGCAATTCCTCAAATTGGGGCATGACAAATTTTACTTTTTTATTATTCTTATTAAGGATTGAAATTATAATTTATTAATAATTAATTTATGTTTATATATAAATCAATATAAATAATTTATTGATCTATTAATTATTATTAATTGTTTTTAATCTTATTAATAATTTGTATGACTTTTTTTATTTATTGTAAATATTATTAAATGAGGACACTCCAATGACAAAAAAACCTTTACCAAAATGTGGACGGAGATACCATCCATAAAATAGGAATAAGATGCGATTCGTTACTATCCCTAGACATGAGTAATCTATCAAAAAATTATTGAAATTACGATATTATCAACAATTATATATCTTGATTAACATTAAGATTTGTGCAATTTTATGATTATTCTAAAAGAAATAAATTCAACTTTATGTTATATATGAATGAATTTACTTATCAAGTTGATAACTCACTTTCCATAATCTACTTTTATAGTAAATTAAATATTTTATTTAGATGATGAATTGATAGTTTGTTTTGAAAGATAACATTAAAATTACTGTTTATTTTTACTAATAAAAACTTCTTTATGTCACCATTCAATTATCATTTTTAGTTGTAATTCAAAGTTTTATTATATCATCTAGATTTTGCATCTCTTTTAACTTTGTCGCTAGTGTTACTTTTAGAAATATTTTAAATATTTAAATGATTTTAGTAAGGTATTTTATTTATAAACTACAATTTTGGATAAAATTTTGATGGAGGCTGTATCATCTTAGTTTGACATAAATTTTATACATGTACGATTTGGGAGGGTGTTAAAAAAATTTTCACATGGACCTTTTTGAATTTAAACTACTAATTAAAATGCCCAGTTACAAAATATAATTGCAAACAATAGTTTAACAATTTGAACATTCATTCTAGAACAAAAATGTACTGACATTAATGATAATATTCATTTCACAATGAAGCTTTTAGAACACCTATTCAACATCCGCCGCTGCTACATAATCCTCTGCTATGGCTCCCTAATATCACATGTACAATTCTTATCACAGTAGAAACTTGGAAGAGGCAATCTTGAATCATTTAAATTGAAATATACAACCATTCAACATGGAATGGATTAATTCAACAGTATAAAATTAGACGTAGACTCGTAATAATTCTTTTAATTTAATGTGGATGACACTTTACAAACAGCGCAAGATTGAAAAGTCAGATGGGTCGTGGCGCGAAAAGGCATGCAGGGTTGGTTATTTTAGAAAATAGAGAGATAAACGCCTACATTCATGCCAAACCTAGAAATATTTCCTTCTCTCAATCTTTACTCTCCAGGCGTGCATCCATCTGCTTTCATCCAACATTCTCTTTCTTTTTTTTTCTTTTGCTTTCTTTTGATCTTCCTCCTTCTTTCATCTCCTTTTAGACAGAAAGAGAGAGGACCAGGACTGCTATTTGGAGTCTGTTGGTGTTCCATGTAAGTTTTCTTACTTCTTATCAATGTGTTTTGGCAATTAATTGGAGTAATCGAGGATTAATTTGGGCTAGACAAAAATGCGTGCATGTCAAGGCTAGGCTCGGGTTCTGCATTTGATTTATGCGAGTCTTGAATGATGCAAGCTTTATTGTTCGATAATGAGCGAATATACGAACCCATATATGATTTTCTTGTTCTCCTTTTTCTTTTTTTTTTTTTTTTTTTTTAAAAAAAATTGTAAGGACGAGCACCAACAAGGGAAATTAGTCTCTTCTACTGCTGAGAAATGAATTAGAACCTTGTTAATTTATTGTGCTCAAATATTTATGTGTGGCTATGAACTAATTTATATCATTAAAAAAGAAAATTAAAAAGAATTATGGCCGGTAAATGCGTTCCGGGCAGTGCCAAACTTGAAGTTGGAGGGGATAGCATAGGCAACAGCCATGTCAAGATAACGCATAGTGAAAACTCTGAGGCCTGCGGAGTCAGTTGAATGGTTAGGCCCATGGTTTAGGAAATTTCTTTGTCGTCAGAAAAAAAAGGGGGATAATGCGTAATGAGAAACGAATGTGGTAAAGTGATCAGGGTGCTTTTGGGATTTCTTGGTTATCAGAAAAAAAAAAAAAAATTAAGGTAATGCATACTGAGAAAAGATAGATAAGCTTGTCATGGAAGATTCGATGTTTGATGGATATAATCCCATTTGCATGCCAATAAGAAATTGTAGTTGTTTGCATAATTCATGTTTATATAAACATCAAGGAATTTTATGTGTGTCTCTTTTGGCAAGTTCTACATTTAAATATCTTTGTTGACATATTGTTTTTGGAATCATAAAATAGCATGTTAGAATTTCTGCTTCTAATCTCAAATGGCATAAATCATGTTTTCAGTGTTTACTTATTCTTGTATGTTGGCAAGGTTTTATTGAAAATTTATTCAAACTTTAACTGTGTTTCTGCATTCATTCTCTTGTCTTGCATTGGGCTTTCGGATTAAATTTTGTTGCTCTACTGTATGGCTATTTCATATTTATCACAAGCACTTGGATGGGGACCTAACGTTGTTTCTCATCTCACAGCTGAATGATCTCCTGTGCCTTGGGATGGTACGGGACATCTAGAGCCTAAATCTCATCAGCAATTTTCAGTTATGGAACCTGGACCTGCAAGTAGCCCTAGTGGTGATTTGAAGACCCATGCAACTGCCAATCCCCCTGAAGTTACCCCAGCCAAAAAGCTAAACCCCTCCTTATCTTCTTCAGATAAAGACCTCGATTTGGATGTAGAAGAAACGCATAAGTCCAGAACTGGTGCTACTAGCCCCCATAAACACAACAAAGATGCTCAGCTAGCTTCAGATTACAATGAAGAGGATTTTCCAGTGAGCTCTATGCCAAGACAAGAACAACAATCTAACGATGGATTGAGCACAAATAATGGGACAGCAGTAGAATATCCTCCAACTCAGGTGATGGATCGAGCTAGTGACTCTACTTCACATGATCCCAATAGGATCCCACCTCATGTCTTTGATAGAAGTAAATCCACGGCTCCAGTGGAATGGAGTGTTGCATCCAATGAATCATTGTTTAGCATTCATATGGGGAATATGAGTTTCACTGGAGAACAATTTAGTTGGATGAATAAATCTGGAGAACTTGGATATGCTAGTGATATTCAATTTTCAGGGCCACTGATTGACATCCCAAGTGCTTCGCCACCACCCCCAACTAATAAATCAACTGAGCTTGGCATAAAACATGGTAATATGAACCAAGCGTTGGGTGCCACTGAAGCAGCAGCTGCTGAAACAATGAGGGAGGTGATAAGGGAAAATGACAATAATCATTCTAACCAAGAGAAGAAGCCTGTTCCAAAAGCAGATCCTCGTGCTATCACTCCTAAACAATCAGATGATTCCAGCATCAAATCCTTTGCATTTCCTATGTAAGTTAAAATTACACCCTCAATTCTCAACTTAAGAAACATAAAAATCAGCATATCATGCATCTATTGTTGTATGTATGAATTGCTTACTTGTTAGATACCCAAAATCTTGCAAATGTATAGACAATATTGAAGTGGAACCAGAATTTGAATCATTTTCTCTATATGAAGATTGACAGGGGAAGTAGATAATAAAAGCGGGTCATTGAGTGTGGGCAAACAAAAGCAAAAGAAACAACAATCGCAGCCTCAGACCCCCAAAACCGCCACAGAGCCAGAATTCCCGGAACCACATCCCAAGCCGCAGGTTTCAAATCCGCAGACACCTAAAGCAAACAAAAATGCTGTTCAGGGCAAATGGTTCTCTTGCTTCTCTTGTTGCCCATTCTGTTCGTGAGGAATGTTAAGAGACCCTAATGCAGGTGGCTAAGTCTTGTCAGATATGCAGTGTTTTTAAGTTATTTTCTGTAGTTTTACAGTTTCTTCGTTCTTGTTAATTTAGTCCATATGATATACGTACATTCTTTTATCCCTTTTACAAAAGTATATACAATTTCACAATGCATAAAATTCTGGCGTTCATGTTCAAATGTACAAAATTAAATTGTCAATAAAAGCCATGGCAAACAAATATTTCTTCTTATGGCTGGCTTTCTGCAGAATTTTGTTTAGTTTTTCTTATCAACAATAATATGTATACAGAGTTACAGATTCTTCTGTTGTCGAATTTTCTCCAATCCTTAGTCGTCAATGCCATATTTAGTATCAAAAATGACTTTTAGTAATGTTGCTTGTTAAACAACAATTGGGCCTAGGGCTAAACAACTGATTGTTTCGGCACGCCACACTTTCTAAGGACACCTACCTTCATAAAGATGACTTGGGTTAACAGGTAAAGTACTGGCATGGCATGTCTCATACATTGGGCCGATGTATATCATGGGTAGGAGTAGAGGTGGCAAACGGGTTGGACTTCCTCAGCACAAATCGGGTCCATATAACCTAGTACAAGCCTGACATGTTATTGTAGCACACGGCACCAGCACGGCATGGTCCCGATGAGTCCCTCTTTTAATTATTATGATTTATCAAACGTTGAGCCGGCCTGGCATGACAAAACCCATGTTCGACCAAAGACGGGACCAGGTTCCAGCAGTCCCATCCAACTTAAGCCACTACTAAATTGCGTATGCGAGGGCACAATGGTAAAAACGTAGAAGCCACTTAATTGTTCGCGGTTCCAGCAAAAACAATTCAAAACGGCGCGCGCGCCCTCCAAACCTTGAAACGAAAGGAAAGATGCTCCAAAAGTGTTTTGCCGCCAAACAGCCATTTCATGATCTCAGCGGGAAACTAAATTAAGAAAACATAAAAATGGCGCCTTTCATTCACCGATAAAAAATAAATAGAAAAGCAAACCCGTTTACACAACCAGTTCCAGTTCTCGATTCATCAATCAACTCTAAGCAAAGCTGAGTATTCGAGAGAGAAAATGGAGAAAACAGTAAGCCCAGATGCAATTTCGACGATGTTATCAAACCCATCGCCGGATTTGTCCTCCGATCTGCCTGAGATTATCGTACAAGTTTTGGATCTCAAGCTTACTGGCAACCGATACATGTAACGCTTCTTTCGTTTTCTTTTCTTATTTTGTGATTGTAAAGTTTATGGATGGTGTTTCTATCCTCTGTTAGCTAAACGGATCTCGTGATTGTATCAAGTTTACTGAACTAGTATGTGAAAATTCGTAACCCTTGCATGTTAGGTTTGTTAATCGTTATTGCATCTGGGTGTCGATTTGTTTTTGGAGATTTAAATATGCTTGATTTGTTTACGTATACGGGGGATTTGTTGTAGGTTTAATGCTAGTGACGGAAAGAAGAGCGTAAGAGCAATCCTGCCTTCAAATTTATCATCAGAAGTCGTCTCTGGAAATATTCAAAACAAGGGTCTTATTCGTATTCTGGATTATGCTCTAAATGAAATTCCCACTAAATCAGAGAAGTAAGCCACCTTCTAAAGAGCTTTCTTTTTCCCTTTTTTCGCCCTAAAATTTATCAACTTCGTTAATTTATTTCTGTTTAAATTGTTTTCAGATACCTGATTGTGACAAAATGTGAGGTGGTGTCTTCTGCACTTGATATGGAGATCAAGGCTGAGGTGAAAAGTGAGGAATCTGGCATACTATTGAAACCAAAGCCAGATAATGAAATGAGGAACGAGGTCAAAAGAGAAGGGCCTGGTATTGTCTTGAAGCCAAAGCAAGAAATGCTTGCTAAGTCAGCAGCTCAAATAGTACATGAACAGCATACCAAGTGAGTTTTCTCAGTTCAATTCAATAGCCATTGTCTTATATTTGTTTTTCTTTTGGTGGGGTGTAATAATATATTCTTGTTTGTTAAATTTCAGTATGGCCCCAGTTGCACGTATGGCTATGACAAGAAGGGTTCATCCTCTTGTTTCCTTGAATCCTTACCAAGGCAATTGGACCATAAAAGTTCGTGTTACAAACAAAGCAAGCATGCGTACCTATAAGAATTCAAGAGGAGAAGGATGTGTCTTCAATGTGGAACTAACAGATGAAGATGTACGTTCACAATTCATCATTTCATTGGCTTAATCAACCCTTTTTGTGAATATGTTTGTAATTGATGAAATAAAATTGGTTCATTGGTTTAGGGTACACAAATACAGGCAACAATGTTCAATGAAGCTGCAAGGAAATTCTATGACAGGTTTCAGTTGGGGAAGGTGTATTACATATCTAAGGGGACTCTAAGGGTTGCTAACAAACAGTTTAAGATGGTGCAAAATGATTATGAAATGAATTTGAATGAGAATTCTGTGGTGGAAGAAGCCATTAATGAAGAAACCTTTATTCCTGAAACAAAATTTAATTTTGTATCCATTGGTGAGTTGGGGCCTTATGTCAGTGGGAGTCACCTTGTCGGTAAGAGTCCTTCATTAGAACCTTTTTCATAACTAAATTTACAAATTGTTGATCTTTGTAGTTGCATATTTTCAGATATTATTGGGGTTGTTCAAAGTGTTTCTCCTACAATGAGCATTCGAAGGAAGAGTAACAATGAAGTGGTTCCAAAGCGTGATATAACTGTTGCAGATGAGACGTGAGTGTATGCTTATCTTCTTTACTGCTTTGATGGTATAGAAATATGTTATATTGAATTTGAAGTATATATTTGCAATGCAGGAAGAGGACAGTTGTGGTTTCATTGTGGAATGATCTAGCAACCAATGTAGGGCAGGAATTGCTTGATATTGCTGATAAATTTCCCGTAGTTGCTATTAAATCCCTTAAAGTAGGAGATTTTCAAGGTAAACTAAATTTAGTGTGAAAGATAAGCAAGCCAATTGAACTTTCTTAGCAAGAAAGAAAGATACGTACCTCTTTATAATGTGATTTATATAATGTTTGTAGGCATATCTTTGTCAACACTGGGTGGAAGCACTGTAGTAGTAAATCCAGATATACCGGAATCAAAGAAGTTGAAGTCCTGGTAAGCTACTGACTATGGTCAAGTGAATGTCCTTTTTTTCCCCCTTTTTCTTGCCTATACTGTATTGTTTTTAATTGTATTATTAATACGATGCAGGTATGAGTCAGAAGGTAAAGGGACGTCAATGACTTCTATCGGGTCTGGTCTGAGCCCTTCAGCAAAGAGTGGAGCCTGGTCTATGTACTCTGAACGAGTGTCCCTTTCTCACATAATAAGTAACCCTACCTTGGGTGAGGAAAAGGTATTGCAGCATCATTCCTTAATTTTCCAATAGATTAATAATATTTGTATCAAAAGATGTATAGGACATTTCCTGATCCTTTAATAATCTGTATGCAGTGCAGTGGGGGCTGATAATGAAATTGAGTTGGCACTAGATTTAATTATTGAGGTTGATTTATGAAATGTATAGCATACTTTTAATGGACATTTTTTGTATGGGAAAGGAGGGTAACTTGTCTAAAAATGAGAACTAATCTCCTTTTAGTTTGAAGCATGTTTTATTTGTCCCATTTGATTAAAATAAAACTGAGTAGTTTTATTAATGAATTTATTTCTGTTGTTTTCCAGCCGGTGTATTTTAATCTCAGAGCATATGTAAGCTTAATCAAGCCTGATCAAACAATGTGGTACCGTGCTTGCAAAACTTGCAACAAGAAAGTGACGGGTGCTGTAGGATCTGGGTATTGGTGTGAAGGATGCCAGAAAAATGATGAAGAGTGTAGTTTAAGGTGAGAAAAATTGACAAATTGAAGCTTTTAGACATTTGAAATGAAATTCAAAAGTTGCTTGATTCACATATGTTCTTGTCTTCCCAACAATTTATTTTGTCCATTTTCAGGTATATAATGGTTGCAAGGGTCACTGACGGAAGTGGTGAAGCTTGGATTTCCGTATTCAATGACGAAGCAGAAAAGATAATTGGGTGCTCTGCTAATGAGCTTGATGGATTGAAGTCACAGGTAAGCCAATATAATAGTGTGATTCCATACGTAGTTATGCAAAAATCATGAAACCAGCTTTTCATATACTTTTTTTCTCTTTTCACTAACAGATGGTAGAAGGAAATTCATATCAAATGAAGTTAAAAGAAGCAACTTGGGTTCCTCATCTCTTCCGTGTTAGTGTTGCACAACATGAATACAACAATGAGAAGAGTCAAAGGATAACACTCAGGGGTGTTGCTCCAGTTGATTTTGCTGTTGAATCCAAGTTTTTGCTAGAAGAGATATCCAACAAACTTTCGCAACAGAAAGCTTAAAGATGACTTTGTTTTATAAAACATTGTCTAGGTTTATTTCCTGTTTATACTACTAGTGCTTGTACTTATTTTCAGGCAATCTATTATTTCTGTCACCCTCGTACACACTTCCACAAGTTTGCGGACTGTTCATGCTTTCTCTTTTTCCCATCCAGTGGATTCATTTAAAAGGTTTGGAACAATTATTAGATGGTTAACCAATTTTGATTGCACACAAATTTCTCATTTTAATAAAATGATTAGTCCTCGTTATTGCAAATTGGAATTGGTCTTACATATATTTATCTCATCAATAAAGCTCTGGCAAGAAACAGAAATTCAGAGAGGATATAGTTGTATGCTCAAATACCATCCTTTATCTGAGACAAAAGGTTAAGAGGATAGAGAAGTCATAATCTATCATCTTGTTTGTAACATGGTATATTGGCTATTCTATAGATACATTGCTGAATTTCAGGATTCTGAATGCCAGTAACATCACAACATAATTTACTAGTAACCTCAAAATCAAGGAGATTAATGAAGAAAAATTCATTTTATAATTGCGAAGTATAACACTAAACACAACATTTAAGGATCTTTTATTTCACTGAATGATCTAAAGAACATTTTAGTTATTCTCAGAGTGATGGGAATACAAAAATCTTCTAGCTGCTTTTTATTAACAAATTGTTGTTTCCACTGATGTTGAACTTCAGGTGATGCTAGGATTTGCATGCAGTTCTCTATCTCATACCTTTTCATATGAAGAGATCATTGTAGAAATTTTATGCAACAATTTTGATGCTTTGCCATTGTCATCCCTTTCATCTTTAGACAAGGGAGATGACCATTCCTGGAAATTATGAAGGCTGCCTGTGAAGTCAGTAAAGAGTCCATCAACTCCAATCTTGTTTAACCAGTAGTCATACTCCTGGTATGGGTCTTGATGAAAGTTGAAGTGTAAGAACAAGTTTTCATTCCGGTAAGTGTATGGATGCACCTAAATTTAAGATCAGGATGATCCATTACAATTGAGCTCTTAAAGACAGAAGTGAATAATAAATCACTTGAATTGTATAGAGAAGGGTACCTGTAGGTCAAGGGCATGAGCTCTAGCAACAAGATCTGTAGGTGTCTGCAAATAGTTATTTTTAACAGGAACTATTGTATCCTTCCAAGGTCCGATACCCACAACATAATCCTTAATGAAATTGAGATAAGCATCTGAAGTAATTTCCCAATATGACTGCAGCAAACCATCGGTGGTGTTTCTTCAATCAGATAACTAAAACTTAAAGATTTTGGACTGAAAGACATTCCATAATGCGGACAACAAAGATGGTGATCAAATTAAACTTCCAATAAAAAGTCCCTGCTCGTGAATCTAGTCTAGTCCAATAATCACAATTACGAAAAGTCATGGAACAGGTGACAGATTTTTCCAATTAGACTCATCATGTAGAACACCTAAAGACAAATTTAGGTTGATTGTCATGTACCTAGATCATTTTATTATTTGTCAACTATTTTCAGAAAAGACTGTCAAAATTATCCAACATGAATTCATTAAAAAATATATATATAGCACAATTTTCAAAAGAAGTTAAAAGAAACTGAGGTAGTCTACAGTGAGGCTGCAGAGTGGTAAATACAAACCTGATTGGTATCTTCTGTTCGGATGCTGATATCATCAATTAAGAAGATCTTGGGTGAGTCTATCAGTTTTGATGCATACACAAGTGAAGTTGGAGCAAAGGATTGGATGAATAAAGGTTTCTTCAACCACTCTTTTGACATATATGAACCTCCGTATCCGTACATCTTAAGCGTGTCCACAAACCTGTCTTCAACTCTCTTACCATCAGACCATTTCACCTGTTGACGGGGATCACTTTGTAAATCAGTAGTAGCAAGAATATTGCCAAAAGAATATTTTAATATTTAAAAAACTAACCACGATTAAAACATGAAATTAATACCAAACGTATGAATTCCTTTTCAAGGTTTTTTAATGAAATATGGGTGACAGTAAAGCAAGAAATTGCCAGCTTATTTTGTTTTCAATAAAAAATCTCATACTTAGGTTTCCAAAAGTTTTACTGTCCTCCAAAATGAGAGTTATTGGTCCAATATATAACAGGAGGAAATAGTTTCTTCACCAATTAACATAGCTGCTAGCACCACAATGCAGGAGTGTTGTTACCGTAGCAAATGCCTATGATGATTTTAAATATATGCCATAAAGCAAAAGAATCAAGTATTATTCAGACTATCTAGTTTAAAGCTAAGAGACTTTTGAATGCAACCACTTATTGGGACACTTAAACAAGAAATTACTTACATGCTGATTGATAAATACTGGATTTTTAATCTCTGGGTATATTCCGACAACTCTTGCGGCATCTAGTGCAATTGAAATGAACTCTTCAAATGTAATAATGGAAAACTTTCCTGTGGAGAAAACCATAAAAGAAACAGAGTTAAGATAATGTAACATTTACCCAAAAAAATTTCTTGTTCCAAAAGAAGTTAGAATGTAAAATACTACAGTCTATATCAAATAAGCATACTGTGCATAAGAGGGAATAAGTGAAGGAACATAAAATCCTGACCAACATAATAAGCAGTTAAGGGGATTTTCAACTATGAAGATACAGTAGGGTACAAGATAAAGAACAGTAAGGATTCATACTGATAATTACCAGGAACTATAATAAACCCCTATGCCAAAATTAGTAAAATAAAGAGTATATCAATCATCAAACTGTTGAATTACATTTGCAGTTATGGAGAATTATAACTTCATTAGAAAAAGAGTAGTGAATACAAGAGAAAGATTATAATACATAATTACTAGGCTAAAAGTCTAGAGTACAGCGACAATCGCAGGAAGAGAAGGCCACAAAAAATTAACCAATTGAAAATTAAAAATCTGCAAAAGCCACCAAGAAGTTGATAATTGTATATAACGGTCGTCATCAAACTGTTGATTCAGACAATAACCAGTTTAATAAATGAAACATAATGATAGAGTTAGTGGATCAAGCATAATATGTTAACAAGGTTTAGAGAACCTTATACACAGTTTTGACTGATGAAAATTAAATTTTTGTGAAACACAAAATGTGTCAATTATAAGCCCCATCTATGCTGAAATTTCACTCCAATTCTATAAATTGTCCCATTAATTTCTTCAACTTGATTCAAACGATAAATACTTGATTTTTAGAAAGAAAGAATTAATGTAATCCAAACTATAACATATATTAATTGATGCAACATGAATTTAATAGCATATCTTATATAGAAAGGTAGTGTATTCTACCGAAAAAAATTCATGTAAACTACATACTGATAGGTATTCCCTATGAATTTGGGTTTGTATAAGGATTGGTAGTTTTATCAAATAACTTAACAATTACTGTTCTCTTGAAGATTAATTCAGCAGTCCAAACAGGTTGTGAACATTAATAAACCTTAGTGCATAAATTGTTTAATGTATATAATGATCTTAACAGAAACATTTTCCAGCCAGCTATGCAGAATATAATTCCTATGTTCGGCAGTAGTCCCCTTAGAACTTGGGAAACTTAGCAAGGTCAGGTGATTACTGGATATCAATGGATATCAAAAATAGTAACTATTACATTAGATAAGTTCACACAAAATTGCATCTTCAACTAAAGTACCAGAGTGGTTCTATCTTCATTGAAAGCAATGCAACATACAAATGACATAAACCATTAATTACTTTTGACTTTAGTGGAATATGAAGAAATTCATATAAACATAACTGAAGAGAACTAACCATTATATTGTTGATCTCGGAAACTGAACCGCTGCTTCACCCCTAATGTCTTTAGTTCTTTCAGTGTGAAATCAACTACGCCCAAGTAAATATATATTCAGAATTCTAGTTAAAACTCTAAACCAGTGTAACTCAAAAAAATTTCAAAAGGATTTTAATGATAATAAAGATACTTTAATAAACACACGCAAAAAGTGCAACTTCAAATTCCATACCCAGTAGCATGATATGATTAAGTCTAGTGGCACTAGAAAGCTAAAGTAAAGGAGATTGTAAGTGGAAAGATTCCATACCAACAAAGAAGCCAGTGGTGTTGACCCCTTGAACCTCATATGTCCTTCTACGATTTGCAAACTCCTTGTGGTTTGCAACATCAGTTGTAACATCAAGTGTAACATCATGGCGGCAAATAAGCACACCATCCTTGGAGGCAAGAATATCTGTTTCGATGAAGTCTGCACCTTCTTCAATGGCTCTCTGCAAGGAGGCATTAGTTGACACAAATAACCCATGGGAAGTAAACAACCTTATCAAAAAAAAAAAGCAAAATACTACTTAACCTAAAATCCCCCAACCAATTAAGCGTCCTATGCAATAGATTCACAAGTTCGAAGAAAATAATTTACAAAACAAATAAATAAGGCTAGTACATATATGAAGACATATATTATTTAATCACACCAGAAGTGCTCTAGGTAAAAAATTCTTAGTATCATATGATTTAGCTAATTTGTTGCCCCCACCTTCACTCTCCTCTTCTCCATCCACCGACTTCCATAAAAGGTAAAAAGAAAAATTAACAGTCAAAAATAATTAATGGATAGAATATAACTAAATGTGGATGCCCACAAATACCATGTATGCAGCAGCAGTTTCTTCAGGGAACTCTCCATTTGAACCGCGATGTGCAATGTTATATGGACGAGAAGTCTGCAGGGGCTGTCTTTTGCCATCAAGTTTACTTGGGAGTGGATATATGGGCCTTGCAGCACACCCAACAATGAGGGATAGAAACAACAGAGGGACAAAACCTGTCAAGTGCCATGATTTAAAATGAGTTCATCACTTAGACTTCCATTTCACATTAATCAGAGAAGTAAATGCACTGTACATAACACAAAGATTTTTCTAGCTCTAAAATAATAGAAGTTTTACCTTTCTCAGTAAGGTCGAAAGACATCACTACATAGATCATATTGTTTCTGATCAACAAAAAAACTGCTGATGTAGGCATGATGCATATGTGCAAATCAGCTAGGTTGGCCAGTAAGTTCTTTTGTTGTATCAATACTAATTAGCGATTAAATTATATTCTATAAATACATCCAAAGAAAGTATCACAATCCAGAAAAGCAAGGCCTCTTTGAACAAAAACAGTTATTATATATACATATTTCAAAATTCCACATTCAATATTAGCAGCTGTATTAAAGAAAGCATCAAAGAACATCCCAACTGAAAAAGCAATTATCAGCTCATACAAAAAGTAAACGTCCATGGCTATTTTACGTAGCGTGCCCTGACAATGCACTCTGGTAGCCCATGATCAATTATTAAGAGGCACTTCATTTGTCCATTAACAAGTTTAATTAATAATAATGAACTGAAGATAAATCTCAAAAACTATATGAGAGAGAGGTCATTAAAAATTTAAGAATTTGCAAAATCTGAAAGAAACTCAATTAAGAATACATCATTACCAGAAGACAGAAAACTAGAAATCCGTTGCAAATTCATCAACATCACTATGTCATTTTAAAAGAAACAGTAAAAAAAGGGCAAAATCTCAATATAAAACAACAAAGAAATCGGACAGCCGGAATTCACATATCATTATGAACCCACAAACCGAAATCAAACAAGGAAACAAAAAAAAAAAAAATCCAGAAATCATAGCTACCAACAAAAGAATGGCTCAGAAGCAAAGTTATTAACATCAAATGCATGACAACATTAAAATAGAAAACCTCTCGCACTCAGAGACCACAATGTCAACAAACAATAACAAATAAGAAGAAGAACCAATATCATTCCCATATCAACGAAAAGGGAAAGCATTTGATGCACAAGAAGAACAAGAATAAAAGTGAAAGATCACCAGTGATCAAGAAAGTCAAAGGTTTGAAGCTTACAGGTCAAACCCATGGCTTTGCCCCGCTTCCTAGCTGCGCCGAGTTTTCTTGTCTTGTTTGTAGTTTTCCCCTGCTTCCTATGTTATGGGTCGATTCTCTTACGATTGTTATGTTACGCAAGGATTAATAATATTTAGCAGGCAGCTGCAGTTTTATACGGTACAGCAGGCCCTCTGATCCGCTGAAAGAATAGGAATATTCCTTGAATAATACCTTTTGACTTAACCAGATTAGTGTTTTAAAGGATGGGATAAAAGAAAGAATCTAAAATCAGTTGGGAGGTGCAAAACAAATCATGATTAAGATTTGAAGAAATAATAATAACAAACAATATATTTTAATTTTAAGAATAAAAATGAGAAAATATTTAGAGTTCGTAGTACCAAAAAGAAATGAAGTGAGTGGGGAGTAATTTAAGCACTTTGTGACCAGTGTTGAGGTGATGATTTGGTTGTAGGTTGAGCAATCCGACTTTGGAATCAAACTACTAGTTTACAAGCTGACTGGTGAGAGAGAGTGAAGTCAAGAGATGCGAATTGGTTGATGTGGCTGGCGGTATTAGATTGGACATAAAGTTGTAAGCAACGCTTCTTAGTTCTTTTTATTTTTATTATTATTATTATTTGTGTAATATTATTAAACTAAATTATTATTATTATTATCTAGAATAATAATTAACAACTTACCATAAAATAAAATGCATCGGTTTGATCGCATCATAATACAAAATGAAAGGTACATTGCAGTATTCGTTGCCTGCTGGCTACAGCTGCATGGAAGCTTTAAGTCCAATGAGGACATCAAGTAATCAGGAATTTTTTTTTTTTTTAAAAAAAATAAAATAACTCATTTTAAAATCCCAAACTTTTTATGGTCAATAAAAAAAAAATAAAAATTAATTTTAATTAAAAAATAATTTTTTACCAAAATATTCCTCTTTATCAATGGTTGAGAATTCAAGATTATAACTCAAAATTTTGAATATTTATTTATGTCAATATTATCAATTATACAATTTAAAAAATTATTACATTAGTGTTGTGTTCTAAAACAAAACATTGATAAGATAATTTATTACAATATGTGTAAATAAACTTAAAGATAAAATTTAGGTTAATTATTAAGTTAAATTTCAACTATCACTAACGGCAAAAAAAAAAAATTAAATAAATAAATAACGAGACAATAACAAATATCACTAATTACAGGATAAGTATTTCAACAAAAAATAAAAGATAATTATAACAAAAATGGATTAATGCTGTTGACTTTCAAAGTACCAACAGAACCAACTCAAATGCAGTGAAATTGGCGTTAAATTTTTTCAAGTGATTTGTGTTGAGGAGAGACACGAGTTAACTCGATCGCAGCATCAATTTGGTAGACGTGTTTTGCATGAATTCAACAGGTGGCTGTGAGTAAAAAGCAGTGAAAGTACAATATCAATATCAAATTATCAAATGAGGTGCTTAGCATCACTAAATATATATTACGAAGGAGAATACACATTATAAAATGGGGACATTGTAAAAGGTCTTCATATTTAAACCGAAGACGGTATTATTTTCATGTCCATTAATATTAACCAATGACATCGGATTTTAGCCATAGTTGATTCAGTTGCACACGGTATAGAGTTATATGAATCGTTATTGGCCTTAACCTAGGATGACTTATGATTAAGTATGGGATAGGGATGTGCTTGTTTCTTCCATCTTTGCTGGATTGGTTTCTATTCCATCAGGACTGATTTGGTTGACGATGGGTCACCATTCATTTCTTTGAGGGGCGTGCCTCGGTGGGATAGTAACGGAAGAGACTGTATTGTTTATATCGTAAAATTCATAAAATATATTACATTTGATTTTGATTCCATTGACGAGCTATTATTGCGAAGGACACTTAGTGTTTATGATTGAAACAGATTTTCTAATATATTGATGATGATGATGATGTACTTACATTTATTATATTAATAGACGAATCTATTAATAATTTTAATAGATTGTGTTAATTAATAACATATACATGTTTGATGTATAAAACTCATTAAAATTTATTTTGAAGAGTGGGAGATAACTTGTCAAAATAATTTTTTATGATATACAGTTAATTCACATGCAAGTAACTTGTTAATTTATTAGAAACAAGTAACACCAATATTAATGGATTCCCAATTATATAAATAGGCAAGTTGCATAACAAAATTGTAATGTACTATGCTTTTTGTGCGCACGTTACAACAAAATATACCATCAATTGTTTTGCTTTAGACTTTGACGTCAATGTAACAATAATATTCAATTATAACGATGGCAACATTAACATTAAAAAAATTCTCAAATTTTCATATTATAATGTCTCGATATTTAATAAATGTTATAAATATCTATCAAATATCCATCTATCAAACATTAAGAATGTTGATAATTGATAGAAATTCTCAGTTAAATTTAAAATTTTTAACGTTTATTATATATTTTTGATCAAATGCAGATATTTTTAACGATTGATAAATATTATTGGCTAAATATTACGAAGAGAGATAATTTCCTTCAGAAATTAATTTTTTGACCATAATTAAATTTTACTTTTTATTTGAACCATAAATATGTTTGAACTTCTAAATTATTTTGTCAAAAAAAATCTCAATTAATTACAAGCTTTAAGAATGGAAAATGATTATGATATATGTGTGTGTGTGTGTGTGTGTGTGTGTGTGTGTGTATTTTGTAATTTATAAAGATTTTTGTAAAATTTGTAACAAAAAAAAAATAAAATTATATAAAATAAAATAACAAACAGTATTTAAAATATGAATAAAAAATTTAAAATATATAATAAATAGTATTTAAAATATTAATATAAAAATTAAAATAAATAGATGTAAGGATAAGGATGTGTCCCAATTAATTATGAAAGAATGAGGCATAAGTTGCAATAGTTACGTGAGTCAATGCTACGTATCACACGCAATATTTATTTTGTCCTTTCTTTGGTAGCAGAAGAGAGCATCCATCATGCCATAATGTTATAAACCAGAGAGAGTTTAAGATAAGATGGTTTTATTATGTTAGCATTGCTAACATGATGAAATTATTCAATCAATAAGGTAAGAAAAATATATTATTAGTTGTGAGTTAAAAAAATTAATAAAAAATTTTATTATTTAATTAATATAGTAAAAAACACTAATAAATATAACTAATATTCTGTAATTAATTTTCTCAAATTCACTTTAACCTTTAGGTGTTGTTTGTTGCTAGCAAATTAGGCTACCAAAAAAATAAAGATCAAAACAAATGAAACAAACAAAATAATAATGAAATCAATTAAAGAATTTAAATGCTAATTTCTCAACAACAACATCAAAAATTTGATATGCAAATTTTAATATGCTCACAAGCGTACACGAATCAATAATAGCTAATGACAAGTTCACTCTAAAGCCAATCTCTCGTAAAATTGTTATGGTTTTAACTCTTATTTATTTTCTTTAAACTATTAAATTTAACAAATATTAAAATCTAAGATAATTTAATCACGTATCAATTTAAAGTGATTTTAAATAAAATATTTAATTAACTAAATTTAAAGAAAGAAAACGGTGAAGTTGTGATGAAAATCAACATTAAATATATAATAATTTTTTTTTTTTACGTGCCAAATGAACATATTATAAGGGCAAGAGAGAAAATATAATTTATTTAAGATATATTTTTGTGATATTTTAATTAAATTTTCTAGTATGTTTAAGAATATTACATATGCATATATTTTAATTAATTATTTTTTTCTGATTATTTTAGGACTTTTATTTTTAATTATTTTTATTAGATTTTTTATTTTTACTTATTTTAAATTAAAACTTTTAATCTTAAATTATTTAAAATTTTAATTATAAACTTTATATAAAAGGGCATAAAAAAATATTATAAAGGAGAACTAGAGATATTATATTTTATTCAATTAAAATTACGAGAATTATTTTACTTTTTAGTTCTTCAGAAAACTTTGTAAATTTATCAATAGATCTCTCTTATCATATTCAAATTTATTTCTTATACTTTTAGTTCGTAATTAATAAATTATTGGTCAAAATCTTTATCATTGGTTCTTGGTTCTTTTAATCATTGAGCAAGAATTCTTTAATTTGAATTTAAACTTTATTGGGGTTTCAATTTTAATTCAAGTTATTGAATTTTAAAATTGATATTCTTAAAAATCGCATCAAGTTGTGTTGAATCCAAGAAACAAAATGGGAGTTGGTTAATTATCTAATCATGTATTGAAATATTTGATACATTAGACAAATAATTATTCATAAATTTAGAGTATTATTTTATTTGGCTAAACTTAGAGAACTCGAACAGTCATGGCTAGCACTCACCTAATTAATTAACAAATGCCTTGGTGTGAGGTTATTACTTAATTAATTGGATTAATCACAAGAAAATCATTTAATTATTTAAATCAAACCAAGTCAATGAATATGATATAAACTCTTGCTCAAGAGTGTTTAATTGAAGTAAGATGATGTTTCTAAGACATTAATTATCAAATTGCAATCACAAACAATAGATGGCCAATCCATAATTCATAATCAAAAGTATGTAGAACAGTGAAGAAGAAATAATTTCAAGCTCTTTATAAAATTAATTCACCAAAATATCCAATACAATCACGGTAGTAAAACCAAACTCTCACAATATGTTTAACTGCTCACAATCAAACGCAAACAAATTAATCCAAATATGAAAGTTTTAAACATATTATAAAAATAAATAAATAAATTGTCGAAGAGATCTTCCCTTAATTAAAATTGCCCAACTAAAGAATAAGAGATTAGGCTATCTCTTGATGTTTTCCTTCATCTTGTTAGCACTTATCTTTTCTCTCATATTTGTTTTCTTAGTAGTCCTTTCCATAACAACCATAAAAAGAAATAAAAATAAAAAATAAAAATTGGCACCTTGTATAAGCGTGAGCAAAACCCAAATGCACTGCATGGTAAACTCTAATGTGCCACACAAAAACCTTAATTACTGTTCACACACCAGCATGTTTTTGGGCATGTCTTTTGGGCTTTTCTCTAATAATTCCTACAAGAATAGAAAAACAACAATACAAAAAACTCAAAATAATATAATCTTAAGATAAAATACATGAAGAAGAAATAAGGAAAAGAAAGGGGAAATAAAATAAAAGCAAAAAAGAAAAAAAATGAGTTTTTTTTTTTTTAATTTATTTGCATCATGAAATTATCCATAAAAAAATTCACTATTTTTTACTTTGAAAAAATATCTTTTATTTTTAAATTTATTAATACTTATTAATAGATTGATATTTTTAATTATTTTTAATATAAATTATTGTATTTATTAAAAATAATTATCATAACAAATACTTAATAAATATATATTTTTAATATTCTTCAATATAAATACATGCTATATTCATAAATTATTTTTATTTGGATAAAACTACTTATTTTTATTAAAATACTCTATGCATGTCACATATAAAAAAATTAAATTAACTTCAAAATTTATTTTTAAATATAAAATAACTAAATCCTATAAATTTATTAGGTAATTTAATAACAAATATTTAAATTTATACTCTATAAAAATATTTATTGATTAAAAAATATTTTATACTTTGAATGCATTATTTTT
>CP135535.1:5455453-5499430 GCA_032402905.1 Khaya senegalensis
ATTATAAATAAGTTAATAAATTATAATTACTTAAATAGTTAATCATGTTATAAATAAATTCACGTGGTAAAAATTCTAAATTTAAATTTGACATAATTATTAATAATATTCATATATATTTATTTTATAATTATATCATTTTATACTATTTTATTCTACAAATTTATACTATATTTGTGTCGATTTAATGGGTTGTATAAGAAATTATCTTATATATGTATTTATATGTGTGTACGTAGAGAGAGAGAGAGAGAGAGAGAGAGAGAGAGAGTGGTGTCAAAAATTAGTTTAAATGCAAGGTAGCTTTAATTTTTCTAAATGCATAAAATTCAAAATATTTTTATACAAAAATAATTGAATATGCCTTATATTTACTGTACCAAACCTAAATAAAAGATAAAATATGGGATGTTAACAATATATATGTACATGTGTATACTATATTTATTATACAATTTTTAATGTAAAATTTATGTTTAATATAAAATTTAAAATATATAATAGATAATTTAAAATAATTAATATAAAATTTAAAATTATTAATAAAAAGATTTAAAATATAAATAATAAAAATTAAAAAAATTAAAAATAAAGAGATTAAAATCCCAAAATTAAATTCGAAGGCGGAAGTGTGGGGGTTTGTGTGTCGATCTATCTGTCTCTTGGTGCCATGGTCTGTGCAGTGTAGCTCTAGCATACTCTAGAGTCTTAGACTATCAATAATTTTATATTTCAATCAACTTTATTTCATATAAATATATTTCTATATTAAAAGCAAATTTCTCAGTATCTCTGCTTTGCTTGCTGTTCTCCGTTTTTCTTCGTGGTACGCTTACTGTCGCTTTTCGTCTTCGGCCCCCTCTCTCTCTCTGAGATCTCGTTCTCTGTCTTTCTCACTCGAGCTCAAACAACACATAAAACAGGTACTTTTTCTTTCTATTTCTTCTATATTTTTTTGATTCCATTGTTTCATTTGATCTGTGCTTGTTGTTATATTTTGTTACATCTGCTTGATCCGGATCAATTCCATATTTCAAAATTGCTTTTGTAATTTATTTATTTTTTGGCTTGCATACTTGTGTTATATATGCTCTAGGATTTTTGTGGGTTTTAATTTTATCTTTATTTTTCAAATTAGGGTTTGTTATTCGAATTAACTGTTTGATTTTCGTCTCTTGTCTTGGTCTCCTTGTTTCTGAGTATGTTGCCTTGCATAAGTTTTTTTCCCCCCCCTCGTAATTCTGCTATCTAGTGTTTGAGCTTACTGTTTATGAACGCTGCTTTTATTAGTTTCTCATGGAATTGAGTTTAACTTTGATGGCATGATATTTATTTATGGATTCTGTCGCTTCTACATGTTTTAATGTTTTTTGGGCGTCTAAGACTGATTAAAACTGTTTGTCTTTGCTGGGAATTTGCGTATAACATACATGCTCTGGTGACGCTTTTTAACTTTTTACAGTGCTATCATTGCATTTGGAGAGCCCTTTAGTTTTTGTGGAGTGCAGATGAAGCATGAATATGAGGTTTTAGTAACAGCTTCAATATGAAGTTTCCCTGAAGTCAACACACAGTCTAATGAGCTTCTTTTGTGCTATTTTTTTTACTTTTGCATACTATCATAAACTTCTTGTTGTGCTTGTGGATAAGAAAAGCTTTTGTTTTGATTTATTTGGTTGTCTGGCCTGTGCTTGTTCCCTGCTTCTTTCTTAATTAGTAATTTTTTTAGTTATTAGTAATATTTGTTAATCTATAGTTTATTTTATGGGTGGCACTTTTAGTTAATTGATTTTTCAGATTTGGACATTGTTTTCATCCCAATGTTTATATTTGCAGATTTCTTGTGCTTGTATGTTGATTTTTTATTGATGTGCAGATGGCAGCCCAAGAAGGCAGTCCAGCTCCCAGTGCTCAAGTTGTTGGCAATGCCTTTGTGGAGCAGTATTACCATATTCTTCACCAATCTCCAGCATTGGTACACAGATTTTATCATGATTGCAGTTTGCTAAGCCGTCCAGACGGGAATGGTACTATGACAACAGTGACAACCATGCAAGTAAGTTTATTAGGAATTAAGATCATTGTAGTCTACACAAGTACACCGTTTTTTCTTATATCTATATTGATAATTGTAGGCAGTTTGGTATCTTCTGTATGATGCTGCTGTCAACTTTTCATAATTCTACTCCACTTTGTAAATTGAATATTTGTTGGATGCTGGGAGAATCTCCTGATGCCAGTTGATTTATCCCATCACTGCAAGATTAAACCATGCCATTATGATTAATGAATAACATGCATTTTAGATCTTTATAAATTGAATATGTTGTTGTGGGATCTGGTACAAGTCTGTTTAGAAAACCTTGTATCTAGATCATCAATTTGTTTATTTTAACTGTTGATTTTTTTTTTTTGATAGTGATATGTGCTTGCTGTGTATTTATTAAAGTGAGTTGCTGACTTTGTAATTTAATGTTGGTTACTGAGGACCTGCTTTCTAGTGATCCATACAGCAGCCACTCAAGGATTGGCTTGTTTGAGATTTTTCAGTTGTTTGTTTGGAAATTGTTTTCCAAATTTGATGTAATTTAAGTGAAGTTATGAATTATACATTTGCTTTTCCAAAGATAGATTGAAAGTTTTTTACTTTCTTACATTGGAACAGGCAATTAATGAAAGGATTTTGTCCTTGAATTACGAGGACTACACAGCAGAGATAAAAACTGCAGATGCACAGGAGTCATATGAGAAAGGGGTGATCGTTCTAGTGACTGGATGCTTAACTGGAAAGGATAATGTGAGAAAGAAATTCACACAGTCATTCTTTTTAGCTCCACAAGACAAAGGTTATTTTGTCTTGAATGATGTCTTTAGATATGTTGAAGAGAATGAATCATTGCAGAACAACTCTGAGTTTGTTAATAACATTAATGAAAGTGTTCCAACAGCCGAAGTGACTCACACACCAGGTTTGCTTAGCTATGTCTCATGATATCATATTAATATTGACTTCAGACTTTGATTATGAAATTCTTTTTATCTTTGTTTCCAGAGCCTGCTCATCAACATGATCATCTTGCGGCGGAGCGAGCAATTGCCATTGAAGGGGAAGATCTTGACAATGGTCCTGAAGTCTATGATCCTTCTGATAAGGAGGAAGGATCAGTGATTGAAGAGGAGATAGTTGAACCACCAACTAATTCAGTTCAGAATGAAATTCATTCAAGTGTAGATTCAGCTCCAGTCGCCCAGGAGGATGCTTCTAAGAAGAAATCATATGCTTCCATTGTGAGCTGATTACTTGATGTTTATTTTCATTTATCTTCTGCAGGTTTATGGATATGTGGTGTTGACCTCTTTTTGACACTTTTAAATGGTTTTGGGTTTCTTATAGGTGAAAGTGATGAAAGGTAATATTATATCCAGTGCAGCACATGTACCTGCCCGTAAAGTGTGGCTGGCACCTGCAAATACTGATCAACTATCACATAGCATAGCCAAACCTGCTTCTGCACCTGAGTCTTCAGTTCCCAGTAGTGACATTGCTACTGAAAGTAGCAATGTTAATGAGGAAGGTATACATATGTAACTTTAAATCGAAAAATTGCTGAACAAACTTTAGGACTATGTATAACTTCACCTGCATCCTATTTCTCTGTTCCCTCCGCTCTCGTAAACACAACCTGCAGCACTCCCTGGCCAAACCACCACCCATCCACACAAACACACACCAGAAAAAAAAAAAAAAAAAAAATCTGTCCCTGATTGGGCGGTGAAGATGTTAAATTCATGATGTCAAGGCAATTTGTTGGATATGGTAGGATCTTTGTTTCCCATGTCTAGGATGCCATGTCGAAGATGTTTTAGTGGTTTATTTTTCTGGTTTCTAAATTTATATCTAATTCAAAATTTACTTGGTACAGCTGAAGGTTGTTCCATATATGTTCGAAATTTGCCTTTTAATGCAACACCTACCCAACTTGAGGAGGCATTTAAAATATTTGGGCCAATTAAGAGAAATGGCATCCAAGTCAGAAGTAACAAGGTTTGTCTCAGATATTATATTGTGCATTTCAACTGAAATGAAATCCTTTGATGTAGTGTTTAAGGGTCGTACATTTTTGGCCTGCAGCAAGGATATTGTTTTGGCTTTGTTGCATTTGAGACTTCAGAATCAGTGCAGAGTGCACTTGAGGTATTGTCTCTTGTCTTTCTTATCTTGTTCTTTTAGATTGTCTGATGTTTACTGCACCTGTAGCACTGTTGTTGAAGCTGTATAATTTGTCCTGTTTTGTATCTTGTGTGGATTTCTTTTCATTTTACCTATTTATTGGAGTTCCATTTGCAAATCAGTTCTTGGTTTCACTTTAAAATCATCCTATTGGAGTTCCATTTGTAAACTACAAGTTTATGATATTGACTATTTTATAGTCAACTTGTTCCACACTGATTTTCTTTGTGTACAGCTGGTCCACTCCTGTACCTGCTCTTTTTTTTAAAAAAAAAAAAAAAAAAAATTAATGAATATGCTTTTTGAGTTTGCTATCAAAAAAGTGGGAAAAAAGGGATGGCATGTGGTTTGAGGTGACTTGTGAGAAGGTACGTCTTTTGTTGTTGAGTGAGACAATAACTGGATTTGATTTTCTCTGGTGCTTTTCTAGATTCAAATTTTGTCGATGTTATTTTTTTTTAAATGGAATTTCGTAACTTAGTATCCGTCAAGATTTTTTTCCGCAGCTATGTTAAGGGATGTACTAGGTAACCATTTTCATCCCAAGTGATGTGGCATTCATCAATCCTACAGTAAATTGTTACAACTTTTAAAATAGTTTATTACATTGTGCCATCATTCAATTGATTAATGTCACGTCACTTGGGATGAGAGGTATTCTTTTACGTAAATAGTTGATACTGGTTAAGTTTAGGGTTTTACAATTCTATCGTCAGGTAAGTGGTTTTATGCAATTTCATATTTACTAGTTTATGTAGCCTACAGTTTGATTGTGTATATAGTATAGCTTTCATGAGCCCAGATTCTTTTTGGTACAATGTTTTGGGAACTTGAAGAATTGTAATAACTAAGTAGCTGAAATCAATTGAGTTAGCTGGTGACTCTTAGGGATTTTAAAATTATGTTTTTTTGGGAATTGGATGCCCTATTGTTTGACTCTGTATGAAGAAGTAAATCAGTGATGTTGACCAATATTCTTAGTTGTTTTCGTTAGCTATGTGCACTTCCCTGACCAAGAAGATGGTGGTCCAGTCATGATTTAAGTTTCAGTTCCCTTCATTTCCAGTTCATGATGTGTCTGCGTGTTATCGATTTCTTTATGTGATTTTGACCCGGACTCATCCACCTACTGAATTTGGCTCTAATTCTAATTGGTTTCCCTCTGACCCTTGTTTGTGTGGTATGGTTAAACATGATCTCATTATGAACACAATGAGTCTGTGCTAGGCTTTCTGTTCATGCAGATTCAAATTCAACCAGATCAGTATTGATTATATTGTTAATTCTATTCTGTATCAGGGACCTCCTTAGCAGGCCTGTATAGAGAGAGGCTGTGAATACAGCCATATTATTATCGCCCTAAAAAGAATTTTGCCTAGATGAACATAAAATGAGTTTTAATAAGTTTTGCAAATGTAACTGGGTCAACTTGTCGGCTTGGAGAGTATCTATGTTGATTCAGTTTCAGGTTTTACACAAGAAGCTAGTATTTCTCTTTCCTTCACAAACCTACAGTACCAACATAATAATGTCTATTTAGTGAGATTTTTATGTTTTACAGCATTGAATGGACTAAAAGGTAAATTCCAAACAGTAAAATCTATCTGAAAGAATTTTTGAGCTGGCTCATTATGTCCTCACACTGTTAAGCATTTTATTGAGCTTTGTTTCTACTACAGTCTTCCTACTAGGTTTTGCTGGTTGCTTTTCATTCCAAATATGATTTTAACATTTGGTTATCGAGTATGTGATTAAGTTTTGATCGCTTTTATTATACGATATTTAAAGGTACTCGGTGACTTGGTATATCATATATGGTATGGCACAAAGGGGTTTTTGGTGGTGGTAGATGAGACCATAAGAAGTGCCATACTTGTTATTATGGGTCTTTGTGGATTTTTGTTTATTTTTGTTTAATGGTTGAAATGTTTGGATAATACTGTTGACTAAAGTACATGTGGAGTTTAGGTGCTACTGTAATACTTTATCCTGCCCGCTATTGTTTTAGTTGATTTGACTATTTGATGTGATGTAGTTTCAAATTTAAAATTTCAGGCTTCTCCTGTAATAATTGGGGATCGTCGAGCAGATGTTGAGGCAAAGAGAGCAAACTCTCGAGGTTAGTCGAAAGTAGAAAATTCATTTTCGGTAGTTTCTTATTATTCTATCCAATTTTATCATTACAACAATACCATAATTATGTGAAAGAACTGATTACTTTGCTGATTTTTACAGTTGGTGGCAGTGGGAGAGCCAGGTTTTCTTCAGGAAGAGGTGGGTTCCGCAGTGATAGTTTCAAGAATCGTGGGAACTTTGGTGGTGGACGAGGTTATGGCAGGAATGAATTCAGAAGTCAGGGTGAGTTTTCAGGGCGACCAAGAGGTTTGAGTGGACGTAATGGAGAGGGACGAGCAAATCAGAACGGAAATAGAAGAGGTGGTCATCAAGGCGGGGGTGTGAATCATAATTCTGGTGCTGATTGATCAGTCCAGAAGATTTTTTGACAGTACAAAAATGAGGGATTTGACGACGCTAGAAATTTATATTTTGATTTTCACAGTTGCGACTGCGTATAAGAAGGTTCTCGCGGGTTTCATTTTTCACGCTGAATTTCATAAAAGCTTGCTTAACATGTAAGGGTGTTTTGGTGCAATCATGTATTCTTTTATAAAATTCTCTGTATTTTCATCTCATTCTCCTACCTTTTTTAGGGGGGGCTTCCGTCAACAGATTTAACACGGAGTTCCGTAGCAATAGCTTAGTTCATTGAATGCAGCAGACTTGATACATCACTTCGGGATTGTTAATGCAATTTGTTATGGCTGCTTAATTATATCTTTTGCTTTATTCGGTTCTATTCAGTGAAAGATGCGTGAGATGTATCGAATTCGAACAGTGAAACAACGAAGTAAAAGATCAAGATAATAAAAATCCAACGATCATAATAAATCATTTGATCTCATTAGGGATTTGGTTTGGCAGTTCATTTCGATTTCTGCAGACTGGAGATCAAATTCGATGCTGCAAAAGCAGCAGATCCACCAACTATAGAAACAAGAGCAACCACAACTTGCAAGGCAACTTCCCAGGGATAATCCTCAGGCACAAAGTAAACGCACAAGGGACCTAAAAGCAGTAACCCCAAGCTGAGAGTCAGCAGTGCCCCTGGAGTTGCAGGGTCTGTAGCTGCTGAAAGAACACCAAATTCTTCAGCCTTTGACAACAAGCCCAGTTTCTCAATGGTTGAGAGAGACAGACCAAACTTCTCCGCAGCAGATAGGAGGCCAGCTCTCTCAGCTTTAGACAGAAGTTTGAGTTGCTCGACTCTTGTTAGTAACTTGACTGGAGGGCTGGTTGCCAGCGGCGTATTCCTTGGGCCTGGCTCCCCAAGAGGGAACACCACTGAGTTCTACGATTTGCAATGGTGCAGCAAGTTATTGTAGCAAATTGAAGATGATTTGATGTCCATGCGTTTAAATTGAATGGAAATTTTCTTTCTCTATCTCAACAACAACCACATAATATAGCAGTTAAATAATTTTAGTAGTAGAATGAATTACTGGCGTACCTTTCTAGAGCTGACAGTTTTGGAAGCAGATGGCAAAGGTTTCTGGGTAGCCATGGACCGAACCAGGAGGGATGGAAAAGCAGAAGATTTTCGACTCGTTGCTTTGCTTCTTTCAGATAAAGAATGGGGAAATGGGATTCCCCTGCTGCCACCACAAAATGCGGCGGCCTCCATGATTCTCTTTCACTTGGATTTGGCCGAGAACTAGAACTAGAAGAATGTATGAAAAGATCCATATTGGTTGAACAGAAATGGATTATGTATGACTGGTTTTTGGAGGTTGGGGTTCCACATGGCAGCGTGTGGTTGGCTGCATTGTTCCCTGTTCAATGTTGATTGGTTAATAAAACTGTTTTATTTTACCATATCCAACTAGTTTTTTAAAGCTTTTTAATTAAGATAATGTTAATTCTTTTGTAATTATTATTTTTTAAAAGAAATATATAGCATTACCCCTATATTATGAGTGATTGGATGAAAATTTTTTAATTTTCTTTGATATGGAATAATAATGTAATAAAAATAACTTAAAAATATTATGTAATGTGTGTGTGTGTGTGTGTGGATGCGAACCCTTCAATTTTCTTCTATCTTTTCGACCATCAATTCAAAATTTTTTTTATTTTTATATTTTTAAGCTACATTAAAATTTATTAATTTTTAAACTTAATGCATTACAATACTTAAAATAAACTTTTTTTCACTCAATAATTCACAATGTTCATCAATTAGTCTCTTATACATATTTTATATTTAATATATTTCATCTTAAAATGCCTATAAATTTATATTCATTTCAATTTTAAAATATTCTTTTTAACTATTCTAGAGTTTATTTTTATTTAATTTTTTTATTTTGATAAATAAAATTTAATAAAATAACATGACTTTTTATTTAAAAAATTAAGACAAGTAATAACTAATAAGATTAATTGATATCCTTGTGTATGAGTTAATCTATGGTAAATTAGATGTAAGGCACATTCAATTTTCTTTTAGTTACACAAGACTTGGACATTTTATATAAAAACTTAAAATAAACAACAAAAAGTTGAAATACATAGCAAATTCCTTCTTATTATTGTGACATCTTGGCTCCCTTCATTTTAAGACTTAACTATAATACATGTATCTAATTTTTACATTTTTTAATATAAAATTTAAAATGTGATATGTAAATTTGAAATAATAAACGTAAAATTTAAAATAAATAATATAAAAAATTTTAAATTTGATACAAATAATATAAAAAAATTTAACATACAAAAGAAAATCTTAAAATGATTAACATAAAAGTTGAAAAAGTGATATAACAATACATGTATGCATTGTAGCTAAACACCTCATTCAATCTTTGATTGTTTCTTTCTTTTCTTTTTGCATAAATTTTGTATTATTATGCTATCTAATATTGATAAAATAATGCAATAATTTGTCACTTGAGATAGACAAATTATAAATAATAGTAAGTGATGTAAACGTTTAGACGAATTTGTCTTTAAAATCACAATAAATTTGATCAAAACTTCAAGAAAACTAAAAATTTATATTCAAGAATTTAGACCTACTAAAAACTTGATTCAAGAACCTAAATTATGATTAGAATACCACAGTAATTGATTGTTGATAAATTCATGTGAAAGTTCAATGAAAAGAAGCAAACTTAAAGTTGTTTCACTGTTTTTTATATTACAATATGTAAACTTAATTAAAGTAAGAAAATTCAAAAAGACCTTAAGTTACTAGAAAATTATAATATTCAATTAACAAAATAAATCTAAAATAAATAAAGCCTTGAGCCCAAAATAAACAATCCAAAAACAAATCAGGCATTTCTTCATAGCATGGCCTCTCACATGCCTTGCATATGACCAAACCCACATATCTTGTATCTGACCTATTAAAGCTTAGTGTCCAAATGTCTCTACTTAATCTAAATAATATCTAATCAAGTCCAAAATTAATCATCAATCATTTAACGTGTATAAAAGACATTACACAAAGTTTGGTTTAATTTTGAGATCGTCTCAATGTAATTTGCAAACTTGGTCAAAATTTCTTTGATAAGCCTATGAAGTGATGTCCATAACTTCTTAGCTCAAGCCCTCATAATTGGACCTTATGGAATTCATAATAGATTTGACTGCTATTGATTTCCATCAATAAATGTTGATATAGATTTTTGGTTATCCAAGTGTCAATACATGGCTCTTTCTTTTTTTTTTTTTTTTTTTTTTTTTTTTTTTTTTTTTTTTATGGGAACAAACTTGTTGATTTAGAATTTTAAAATTGTTTGTTCTTTTTGAGTCAGATGCTTGCGAAACGAACATGGATCAAAAGTGCCGGTTACTTGGTGAAAACACTTTAATGTCTAATTTAGTAATTCTTTTTGGTATATCTGTAATACCAAGAATAAATAAATAAGAATAAATCATTAACAATAATAAGATAAAAGTGTTTTAAAGTAATTTTGGTATTACTTTGGCAAACTAATAACTTCCAAGAGTTCCTTTTCTTTTATTTGGGCCCTTTATTTATAACCTTATACCTTTTTCCTTGAAACTATGGAAGTTTGCTCCCTATAGACTTTTTGTAAAGATGTCTTTCAACATATTTATAAAGTATAGTCCTTTTAAAACCTTTATTTAGGTAATATGTTATTCTTTCAGTAAGTCCAAATAGATTATAAGTGTGGACATAGATTATTTTTGCTAACATTGAACTGATCTGGCTAATAAAATATATCATGTACTAAATTTAGTCCTTTATCAAGTTTCAAATTTGGTGCTAGAAATTATCAAAAGTTTTTTAAATTTTTCTTAATGCTAGAAAATATTATGAAAGAATAGTCTTTTCAGCTTTGTATGAAGAGTTTATGATCCTTAAATTGTTTTTCTATTGCTTTAGTGCAAATTTATGTTTTCAGTTGCATAAATTTGTCATTTGATAATTGGATTATGTAGGAACTTTTTTCCCATAGATGTCATTGGGATAAAATTTAAATCTCAAAGAATCTTGTAAGAACTTTCTTTCTCATAGATATCATCGGAAGAAAATCTAAATCTTAAAAAATTATTTTACCAAAAGTACATTTATAATCTTCATGGGTATCTTTGAATGAAAAATTTGATCTTAAAATAATAAAATTATTGGATCCATGGGTACGTTTATAATTCTCAAGGGTGTGCGTAAATGAAAATCTTATCTTTAAATAATAGAATTATATATGTTTGTAATCCCTATAGGTATCCTCAAAAGAAAATATGATCTTCATACAATAGAATTATCTTATCAATGGGTATGTTCATAATTCTCATAAGTGTTAACAAATAAAAACCTAGTCTTCAAATAATTGAGTTATGTTACCTATGGGTGCATTTATAATTTCCATGAATGTCTTTGGAGGAAATCATTATCTTCATTTAATAGAATTATCCTACTATTAGTATGTTTATAATCCCTATGGGTATCCCTCGAGAAAAAAAATATAATTTTCAAATAATAAATATGATTCATTTATAATCCTTATCAGTATCCTTAAAAAAAAACCTTATCTTCAAATAATAGAATTATTCTATTTATGGGTATGTTTATAATTTTTGTGCATATCCTTAAGAAAATACAATTATATTTATAATTTTTATGGGTGTTCTCAGTTGTTTACAAACCCGATCTCCTAAAATAAAAAACCTATTTATTAGAACTTTTACCTCCCAATGATTATCATTGAATTATCATGAATACTTGATATTAATTTTTATTAACCTAAATATTATTATATTATATTTATTAATAAGAATAAATAAATAATTGTCCTTTTTAAGAATTAATAAATTAACATTTGAGAATGATGTAATAATTATAAATCATAAATTTAATCAAGTGTTTGCCCTCAAAAATGCTTAATTAATAATCAAAAACACAATTATTATTAATCAAGAAACTTAATTATAATTTCTCTCATAATTACGTAATAAATAACCAAGGCTACAGTAATAATTAATTAAGAAATTTTAATTAAGTAATTCTTTTTGAAATAACTAAATTAGTAATTTAGGATAAATAAATAATCAAAATATAAATTGAGTAGTTATCTTATCATTTTGGAAGGGAGTAAATTTGCTCAAGGGTATTTTCTTTTTTAACCCTAAGTATTCTTACCTTTCTACCTGTAGGATTATTTTTCAAATTCTTACCTTCTCGATAAGAAAGAAAACTTTTAAGAACTTTTTTTTTTTGTTTGGAGACTTGCCTTTTTGATAAGGATGCATGTCCTTAAGGGTATTTTCTTTTCTACTCTTAGCAATTCGTTTGTAGACTTGTATTTTTGGTAATAGTTGAATATACTATTACTCATATAGAAAAATGTGCATAATTAATATATGATTTATTTCTCCTATATA
The DNA here is from genome assembly GCA_032402905.1 of Khaya senegalensis. Lineage (NCBI taxonomy): Eukaryota > Viridiplantae > Streptophyta > Magnoliopsida > Sapindales > Meliaceae > Khaya > Khaya senegalensis. The sequence continues at coordinate 5,467,656 of CP135535.1, forward strand.
ATAAAAGTAACATTTTGAACATTTTAATTAATTAAGACTATGAAAATGCATAGTCATACTTTAATAAGTTAATATATGATATTGATATTATTTTTTAATAATTCTACTCAAAATATCAAATAAGTGTGAAAATTGAACTATACAAAAGTGGTATATTTTATGTCTCATGTTCAATTAAGATATTTAGGATAAATAAATTAAATTATATAGTAACATTAGTTATAAATAATGTAATATTGAATCACTGATGTTTATATTACTTAGGTAATCGTGATATACTGTTAGACACTGTTCACTACTTGTGACATCAAATTAAATTTTAGTATTATTGTCAACATTATAAAAATTTATTAGGTCACATATTAAAATAAAAAATAATGTGAGCGTAAATTTATGAGATGAATTTTGATATAAATGAACAATTTTAATTTTAATTAAAACTCTTTATACTATTTAGGCATTGATTTAGGGAGATTAATTATATAAAATTGGGTTAAATTTATTAGTACAAGCTTTATTAATTGGATTGGGCTTATAATGAGACAAGTCCAATTTTAATGGGTTTGTTTTTAAATAAAAAAATTAAAATAATATTGTAAATATATGATATTTTAGTATTGTGTTTAGGATTTTTCATACTTTAACATATTTTTTTTTAAGAAGAGAAAAACTGAAAAATAGATGACACACAAAAAAACATAGGAATTAGAACTCTAGTTTCTACCTAGTTATGTAGATACCATAGAGAAGTAAGATCGAATCTATGTTTGTAGTTTGACAATTCAATCAATATATGTAAGTATGTATTTTTTGAATATAATTTATTTATATATTATATAATGTTAGAGTTTAAACGCATGGATTTAAGAAAAGAAATCAAAAATTTTTATTTTTCACATCTATATGTTTTAGTTTTCTTACACAAGTCACAATTAAGGATAACCATACTTAAAATTGACCACATTACTAAATTACTTTTAGTAAAATCCAAAGACATGAGACAAGACCAATGCTAAGGACATATAAACAACTTGAGCAAATAAAATATGGTTAAGTGACTTGATGTGGATCGTTTGTAATGAATGCTTGAATTCTTTTCAATAGGCTATTGAAAAGAGGTTATTATAATTGTTTATCTTTTTTAATTTTACTTTTTAAAAATGTTGCAAATCAACACCCTCACGTGCTTGAGTTTGATTGTACTAATGACATATAAAATTGATCCAAATTATAGCTTTGAATGTGTTTTATTATATTGACTATATGTAGAATTGGTTACAATTGTTATTTTGCATGTATTTTATTACATTAATGATATGTAGAATTTATTGTCACTAATATCTAATTTTTGCCCTTTAGGTGTCAACATGTAAATTTGTTTCACATGCAGAATTGGATTTGTTAGTGCGAGTTAATCTCACTTGGTCTTGATATTTGTGAGATGAACATGAATAAGAGGTACCCACTATTCAATAAAAATTTTATGATACAAGTCAAATTTGAGTTCTTTACTTTTAGGGTTTTATTTTAAAAAGTGAAAAGAAAAAGATGATAGTATGATGTTCTTCTTCTCAAGGAATTCTTGGATCCTTTTCTTTTTATCTTCTCTTTCTTTTTATAAGATGTAGATTATCCTTTTTGTTGTAGTTAGAAAGGGAGACTATTATTTTCATTTCCTATAATTTTATTAGGTCTCACCTTCCTTATCCCTTTTCAGTGAGGTTAAAGATTTAATTAATAAAGATTTTACAAAAACACTAACTTAATAGATAAAACTTTATTGAACTAGTTTTCCTTGTAAATATAACTTGATGACATCACATTTTATAAAGTGACTTTCAATGAGGACATGAATTATGCCAATGTGAACTTTTGATGAAGATATCTTATGCCAAGGAAGGTTTCTAATAAGGTCATGAATCATGCTGGGGAGAGCTTCTTGATAAGGAGAAACTTGTTGTACTAATTTGGACCATTTCTAATGATCTAAAAGAGATTTAGTTGATGGAAAATATTATGACCTAACAAAAGTCTCCTAGTTTTCAGTATCAACGAGTTTCAAGTTCAATATTAGAAATTAAAGAAATATTCTTTTCCTTTCTTTATTATGATATTGAATATTTGTCATTTATTTTTATTTTGTTGTATTCTTGTAAGCAAGTCTTTGGTAAATACCTTTTTTTTTTATGTGTCATTGAATTTAGAAATTTGTAGAAAGATTTTTTGGTTATCATCCATGGGATCATTACATCTCACTAGGTGTCTTTAAGACTCATATATTCGAATTTTTGGGTTAACAATTGTGGACTTGTCTTCCTTTATTAGGTGTTGTTAGGACTCAAATCCCATTGATTTTTTTTTAAAATATTTTAGGTTATCATTATGGGTTTATCTCACCTTATTGGGTATCCTTAAGACTTAGTTTCTTCTATTTTTTTTTTTCTATTTTCGAGTTATCACTTATAAGCTCATTTTGCCTCATTTGTGTCCTCAGAATAGAATTTTTTTAATTTTTGGATTATCACTTGTGGGCTCGTTGTGCCTAATTGAATATTCTTGAAATACAATTCCCTCTAATTTTTGAGTTATCACCTGTTGGCCTATTTTGTCTCATTAGATGTCCTTTGGACATGATTCCCTTTGATTTTTAAGTTATTACCTATGGGATTATTTTACCTCATTAGATGTCCTTAGGACAAAGTTCCTAATGATTTTTGGTGCATCATCATTAAGCTTATCTTGCCTCATTAGGTATCCACAAGACTCAAATTCTTCTAATTTTTATTTTTTTTTATTTTTAAAACCTATTGGCTTATCTTGCCTTATTGGATATTTTCGAGATACAATTTCTTATGATTTTTGGATTGTCTTTGCCTCTTTAAGTGTCTTCAGGACTTAAAGCCCTTTATTTGATTTTCATATTATTACCTATGAGTTCATTTCATCTCGTTGGATGTCTTTAGGACTTATATCTTTCTTTTTAGCTTTTGGATTATTACCCATAGGCTTATCTTGCCTCTTCAAGTGTTCCCAGGACAAAGTTCCCTATTAAACTTAGTTTTTCAATTAAAAATAAAGAAATTTTTATTTCAAATAAAATAAATGTTTGCCTAAAAAAAATAAAATGTTACTAATAAATTTCCTTTAAAATTTAAACATTTCTTTCTTCTCTTTTTGCACTAGTCACATATTTTGTTAAATAGTCATTTTTGATAGGTTTCTTAATCTATTTTTTAACATTTGAACATCCATCTAAGGTATAGTCGTGATCTTTACAAAAATCAAAATTTTTGTTTTTATTTCTCTAATCCATTTAACTTTTGTATAATTCACTTTGTCGACACCCTCGTCCTTAGTATCATTTGATGAACATATGCTCCTTTATCTTACAATTAGTCTTCTTGTTGACTTGTTAGAACTTCAATATTCTTTTTCGTCATTTGATTTGACTACTTCTTTTGTTTTAAGTTTATTTTTGCTCTCACTTTGTTCAATATCTCTTTAATTTATGGGTCAATGCTTTTTATCTACTCTAATATTTCTTTGTCCTCTACATATTGTTACCCTGGGTCCATTTTTCTCTATTCTGTGTTTTTTCAAATACATGTGCATAGTTTATTACTATTACTCTCTTGTCTTTCACGTGCATTTTCATTGTTTACGTTATTTGTTATTATGTTTTTTTTTTTTCAAGTCAAACTCACAATAATATTTTGTCCAACTCCCACAGATGGTGCCAATTATTGATCCTTAATTTTTGCTTTATAGGTGTCAACACATAAATTTATTTTTCATGTAGAATTGAATTTATTAGTGTGAGTTAATATGTCATAGTCTTAATACTTGGGAAATGTATTTGAATTAGAGATGTCAACTAACCAACAAAAATCCTTTAAAGCATAAGTCATATTTAGATTTTCTATTTTTGGGATATTATTTAATAGAGAGAAAAGAAAAAGTTAAGAGTACGATGTTCTTCTTCTTAAGGAAATTTTAGATCCCTATGTTTTCATCTTCCTTTCACTTTTATAATATATACTTTACTCTCTTTGTTGTATTTAGAATGGGACTCAAATAAAATTTTTATACTAATAATAAAATTCTATTATTTTTCTTTCCTAAAATTCTATTAAATCTCACATTCCTTATCCTTTTTAAGTGGGGTTAGAAATTTAAATAATAAAAAATCTTACTAGAACTCTAATGTACTAGATAAAATATCATTAACCTAGTATTCCTCATAAATATGATCTGAAAACATCAAGTTTCATACTCGATCCTCTTCTGAAAGTGATTTTTAATGAGAATATGATTTATACTAATGAGAACATGAATTATGCTTAAGAAGACTTCTAACGAGGAAATGAATTATGCTGACGAGGACTTTTGATAAGGACATGAATTATGCCAAGGAATGCTTTTGATAAGGTTAGAATTATGAAGATCGTGATTTCTTGATGAGAAGGAATTTGTTATGATGATTTGGACTATTTCTAATGTCCTAAAGGAAATTTGGGACTATTTTCTTTTATAGCAATTTAAATAAGATTTTATCCTAATAAAACTTCATTATTTTTCTTTACCAAAATTTTATTAAATCTTACATTCCTTATCCATTTTAAGTAAGGTTAAGGATTTGATTAATAAAGAATCTTACTAGAACTCTAGTGTACTAAATGAAACTTTATTAAGCTAATATTCCTCGTAAATATGACATGATGACATCAAGTTTTGTAAATTATGCTGAGAATGACTTCTATTAAAAACATGAATTATATTAACGAGAACTTTTGATAAGAATATTAATTATCTAAAGAATATTTATGATAAGGTTAAAATCATGATGAGAAGGACTTCTTGATGAGGAGGAATCTGTTATGCTCACTTGAACCATTCTAATGTCCTAGAGAAAATTTGGCTGATAAGAAATATTATGGTCTAACAATCATAATTGTTGAAGCTATTGATTAACTATTATAATTTTTTTGACAATGTGACCTTTTTATCTTTATAATAACATCTTCCTTAAAACATTGTCCACCTGTAAAATTATAGTTTTGAGATAGCTTTGTATGCTCAATCAACATTTAAAGAACTTTTGACCAAGTATCAATTGTATGTGCTTGACTCTCTTATATGAACTATGATTGGACTTTCTTATAATACAATTCAAAATTGTTGGAGTCTACAGACTATGTTGCCCGTTTCATCGTTTTTCTTCCCAAAATCTTAATATTGAAGAAGAAGAAAAAGAAATGAGAGACATTTAATTTATTATTTATTTATTTTTGAAAAGATAAAGTTATTTTTAATTATTTTATTTTTTTTAGCTAATTCACAATAAAAATTAACGATTTTATTATTGAAAAATACTTTTTGTTAATTTTCAAAATACATGTATTTATTTAAGGGAAGAGAATGAAAATAACCCAAAAAAAGTATTATAAGTCCAAAAAATGTGAAAATCAATACAAAAATTAAAATATAAAATAATATAATAAATGTTACTATCAACTATAGAAAGGTTGAATAAGAAAAAATAATTTTTAATGAATAAAACGAAACTACAATGATTATTAAATTTAAAAATTACTAAAAAAAATCTCATCTTATATAAAATCAAAGTTATTGAAAAAAAAATTAAAATTGGCTAATTATTGTAATATTTTTTCCTTTAACAATTATGAGATATTTGAAGGCCAATGTTTAATAAAATTATTAAGTATTTGAACCAATAGTTAATAAATTAAATTAAATAGTGATCAAAAAGTTATGCTTATTATTGCATATTCATATTTGTATAATGAAATAATATATTAAAGTCGTCAAATAGACATGGCCAATCCATCAAATTAAGGCCCATATAGGTTAATGGATTGGGTCGTGCCTAATCCATTTAGAAATAAGTAAATTCCACATGGTCCATAAATTCGATTTTTAATAGGTCATGCTAAGTCAATCCGCAAACCTTCATTATTTATGTATAAATATATATATTTTTATTTAAAATAATAATACCCATGGGCCCAAGCTATGACAGGCCTTCAGATATCGGCCTGACCTAGACCCATGATGGGCCCAAGCTGACCAGGCTTAACTATTTGAGGCCTGACCCCTTTAATAGTCCTATAATATATATATATATATATCAATTTAAAAGATGATTATGGTAGCATAAATTTTTGAGTAATAACATTCATATCTTTAAGTTTTCATATTGTTTTAATTAAAATATTGTTTATTTTATTTTTTTTTATATAAAATAAATTTCTAAATTAAATCATATATAACTTACTATTAAAAGAAATTTAAGTTGTTTTAATAAAATTTAGAAATCTATTAAATATAAATTAATAAACTAATATCTTTTTATAAAAATAACAAAACTTCGAGGATCTAAATGTTATTAGCATAGCTGGTTATATTACAAATTAAAAAAAAAAAAAAAAAAAAAAAAAGAAAAAATGATTGTGATGATACGGAACTCTTCGCTAAGATACGTTTCACCACCGCTGTTTCAAAGCATACGCTCTCTCTCTCTAGCCATGGCGAAGCCCGCATCGACAGCCGCCACATCCCTCTTCCAAACCCTCCGTCGCTTCATCAAGAAGCCATGGGAAATAACCGGGGTTTGCTCCGACCCGGAATACAAAGAGGCCATACCATCGCCCCTCGATTACCGTGTCAGGTGCCCGGCCACCCCGAAACAGATTGCTATCGTGCCCACTTCGGACCCGGAAACTGTCTTTGACATTAAGTACTACTCGCGCGACCAGCGCCGGAACCGTCCGCCGATCCGCAGAACGATTTTGAAAAAGGCTGATGTGGAGAAGATGATGAAGGAAAAGACGTTTGATGTGACCGATTTCCCTCCGGTTTATTTGACAGATAAGGTCGAGGAGGACTATAACGCCGTCGGTGGAGGCTATCAGAAATAAATTAGGCGAGTGCTTTTTCTATTTTTTTTTTTTAAAATATGCGTTATTCATTTTGTTACTGTGAATTTTTATTTTTTTTTCCCTTTGGGTAATAAATTTACGTTTTTGCATCGGAAATTTTAATAAGATATTGCTTCGGGATTTGACTAATGGAACTCTAGGTTTTTAATTGCTTGATATGCTTGATTTTATCGGATTGATGAATGGTAATGCACTAGGTGCAGTACTTGATTAAGTGAGATTATTGGTCTTTATGTTTCAAGGAATATATGTGAAAATTTTCTGTGTTTTGGGTCTGTTTTCTGTATTAGATAACTAGCTGTTTGGGTGATGAATGTTGATCTTAGGGTTTCTGGTGATCTTAGTGTGTATTATTATTATGATGAATGCTGACCTTAGGGTTTCTGGTGATCTTAATGTGTATTATTATTATGATGAATGCTGATCTTAGGGTTTCTGGTGATCTTAATGTGTTGCAGAATTAGTTTTAGAGATTTTTTATTCATGAATTCTTAGGTTTGGACTATTGGTGGTGGAAGGACAAAATTTTCCACTTGAGGGGGAAATTATTGGCTGCTGTGATTGGGGTTTGGTGATGTTTCATAGATATGTTAAATTGTGGAGTTTTAGAGTTTCTGCATTTCTGTGAAGTTGCAGGTGCAGCGATTGGGGTTAAGATTGGCATTTTGAATGATTATTGTTATTTTTCTTGGGGGTGGTGGTGCAGATAGGTTTGGGATTATGGTGTTTAATTTGCTGCTGTTGTGAGATGGTATCACTAGCTGCCTAATTTAAGTGTGTGTGGATCATAAACATTAGCTAGTTGTTGTGCTTTCAAAAATAAGCTGAAACATACTGTCCCAATTATACCCTGTGAGCACTACAAGATTATTGTTTCCTGTGTGAGTTTCGAATATGGGGGCTGTTATTTATTTCATTCAGCTGGCAGATCAAATGTGGCCTGTTAAAAGAGGTTTAATACCATTTTGTGTAACAAGGCTGATGTTTTAAAACTTAGCATAAAGTGAGAAGGTTGCAATTTTGTATTACCTTGTATTGTATTTGTCAATGCTGTTGTTTAGGAAACCATGTGCATGCTGGGTGCTTAAAATTGTAATAACTGTGCTTAAACCATAGGAATTTCATGCAGAGTTGACAAGAGTAGAAAAGAAGTCCCTTTAAATTAACGTAAGTGCATAAGCATTCCCTGATTGGAGTGTAAGATTCATGTTGTTTGTATGGCTTGGCAAACCAGATTGGGATGAACATTGGTTATTGGGAAGGTTCCTTACAACAGCTTTCTGGAAAGTGCTTGCTTTCAACCTGCTAAGCATAGACAATGGTCCGTCTGGATATTTTTTATTTTGTATTCTATGGAAAACAGTATTTACATTCTTGTGCCAGGTTCATCTTCCATATGAAGTGAATTTGTTTGATTGTCGATTAGTTATTTTAAGTTGAGGCTGTATTGTATGATGCCCTCAAATATCTTCAGTGGCCCCATTATAGGAAATACTTGCTGCTTCCAGAGCTGTGTAAAGCTATTGTTTTTTATAAGAGACTGAAAAATGTTATAACTTATAATGGACATTGCTCTATATTTTAGTTTCATTTTTGTCAGGGTTTTCTGATTATTTATTGCATAATGATATAGTAAGTTATCTCTTTTGGGCATCACAAGTGATAGATAATTACTTTTTAAAATTTTTATGGCTTCTTAACAGGTTTGTGGGATTGTGACTGCTGTTAAAGAGAATGTAAGACTTGATGTTAATAAGGGTAGTTGCCTGCACTTACCTTTCAGTTTATTTTTTTCATTTATGTTTGTATAAGATCCATATGTAACTGCAGTTGGTTGATTTATGAAACTTGTAAGTTTTTCTTCCCATTATTACCTATTGACACTATTTTTAATGTTGCAACTTGATAAAAAAAAACCTAGGTTTTATTAGCCTCATAATCATTATGGAATTGTGGAGCCAAATGTATCTATTTTTCTACTCTGCTCTTCTCCCTCATAATCAAGACAGGAAACTTTCGTTTGTTTTGTTGCTTGTCACTCCGTTACTGCCTGCAATGCAAAATTGTGATTTTGTTTGGTGACTTTAATTTCCAGATGACTCCTAGGACTCAAACAAGATAGTTTTTATTACTTTGAATGGCATTTTTTTCACTCAATTGACAAACTGCCCTCCTCATTTCAATAAGAAAACTGCAGGACTTTCTTCTATATTGGCAGTAGAGAATATGTAAGCAATTGGGTACTCCATAAGAATGATGGAGGGTCAGGGATTGTAGATCATCTTTGTATAAGCATTCATTTCCCTAATGTGGTTTGGATTTCCCACTTTCTCCTTTTGGTGTTTATTGGTTTATGCCCAAAGGCAGTAGTGGTGGTGGACATGTTGGTCAGTTGCAGAGGGGGAAGCAGGGCAGGGAAGAAGTTTTGTGGAAAGAGAAATTATGGAGCTTTTGGAGGGTTAAAAAAGTGTTACTCTAATGAGATTTAAGGCTGAAATGTTAAAGGAAAGAAAGGACCATACTTGTGATCCCATGCTTTCACTACTGTAACGTGTCTTTGTTTGGAGTCCTTTGTTAACTGTAGGATTAAGCTTGCATTTGCTTTCTATTCTTCCTCTCATTTCTATGTATATGTAAACAAGAGATGGGAATTAGAGGTAGGGTAAAGTTGTGTGAAACCGGTATTAATCTGGATGAAAATTAGAGATGATAATTAGGAGAGACTAGTTCCAAAAACTTGAGCAGAAGATAAGCTTTATAACTAATCACTAATTTTCAAGAGCTCTTCAAGAGTTTCAACTAGATTCATGTCATCAACATATTTGGCTGTAATGGTAAAGCCAAGTTCTTATTTCTTAATAAGCACAGGTGTTTGTCAATTATGTTTGCTTATTAAGTATTCATTTAGGGGATTGTAGGACATGGGTGCATATGAACAATCAATCCTTGAAGAATTTATACATGTGATTAGGCTGTTACCACAGCCGAGATCAGATGTTGATTATGCCAGAAATCACATGCAATGTAACAAATGGTAACTGTAAATTCAAATACATCATCTTCAATGATTGTTTCCGGGTAATTGGTTCTTTTGTGCATGCATGTATGTTTGCATTGTCTATTCTCCCTTTCTCTCTTAATACAAATATTGGCCGGGGCAGCAGCTCATGAAGATTGATTTAATAATACTTTACAGAAAAATTGAAAGAGCTTTGGGGTTTTGTCCATCAATTTCTACTTTGGAAGGTGAATAGGGTGACAGGTCAGAAGTTGTCTTTCCCCATCGATGCTGTAAGTAATTAATTTCAATAGTACTCTAGAAATATTAAATTTGTAGGTAACCGACCCACTTCAGTCATTAATTTTTTGACAAATATGGCCATAATTAAATGAGGGGCTATGCTAGTACTAATATTTGCAGAGAGCCGTTCTATTCCTAAACCTTGTTTATAGTTATAGTTAATAGGCTGTCGTCAATTCAATTGCAGGTTAAGCAAAGCAAATTGGTACATAGCCTATGCAAGCAACTTATATGTGGGGTAGGAGTAGGACACCTCACCTTTTCTTTGCTTTTCTTTTCTTTTATGTACGAAATTTAACTTTTGTGCAATAACAAATATCTGCCAATTCTTTCTTTTATCTTCAACATCCAAGTTTTTAATAACCATATTTATTGAAATTCTAACTAGTTAAAATGGGTGAAAATTTTATAATAATATCATATTTTAAAATATATATATATATATATATACATGTTGTGTTCGTAGTTAAACGTTTGACTTTAATTTTATTGATTTCAAAATTACTTAATGCAAATTTCTTTTATAGTTTAATCCAAGAGTTTGGAAGAAAATACAAGCCATTCAGTACATTTAAATCTTTAAATAGTTATGACTCAGAACATATTATTGTAATACTCTTTTAACTTTAATAATAATAATAAAGATAAAACAAATAGAATTTTTTTTAGAGACGAATCTCTATGAGCATTTTTAAATTTAATTAAAATATTCTTTTAGTCAATTTTAAGAATGCATTTGCCCTTTTTGTCCCCTATATTTTAGTCATGATGAAGTTCGTGTTGATGGCAACATTGAATCTACTCCTTATTATTGTCTAAAGAGCTTATGAACAGAATTAATGGTGCTTCTTAATTCAAAGTTTAGGAGGGGAGGGGGATTAGCTTCTTCAGTTAAGCAAGAATTGAAGTTGGAGCGAAATAATTGACAATAATTTTCTATAAATTTAAATTCACCAAAAATAGTAAAACATTCTCATCCATGATTCTATATGTACTGATCATATCATATCATATCATATGATCATTCTAAATGAATACTAAATGCCAACATGTTCTTTTTAAGTTTTGCGTACCCACAGGTGTAAAAAGAGAAAGGGAAATGGGCTGCTGCTCTTCTTCTTGTCTTAGGTCTGACCTAAATCAGTGACAGTAATATTTGCTCCAACCAAAAGCTTACTAGAACTTTGATTTCCCTTAGTTGTAATCATTTTTGTTTTTCATAAATATTAGATTAAATTAACCTTTAAATCATAAGTTAATTGTAATAAATATATCTTTAATTATATAAATCTTTCTTGTCTGGAATATTAATAATTATTGATTAATGCATTGCACCACGGTCCGTGAACCATACATTTATTAATTGACCAAATAAGGGGGCCTCTCTGCAGCTTCTTCTTTTTTTTTTTGTTTTAATCTTGTCATTTAAATGCAAAAGTTTTAATGCCAAATAATTCTCTGTCAAATGTAGGTGACAATAATTGATTTGAAAGTTTCAGTTTTAAGAAATCAAGTTGAGTCATTATTATTTTCAGAATTGAAATCTACAAAGGCAAGATTTAAAAAAAAAAAAAAAAAACACACCCACCCTTCATACTGCGGCAAAAACTAAGTTTTAGGAAAATCTTTGTAATATTTTGAACCCTTGTATTTATATAATATTTCAACACGATTGTGCTTCTTTTTAATTTTTGAAGCAGCTTACAGCACTTAAAATATTTCCTAATACTAAATTTTAATGGGAATCATTCATTTTTTACACTTATATTTTCGTATTTAATAATTTTAATTTATACAATTTAAATTTAAAAGTCACATCACTTTAATTTGAAAATAAAATTTAAATTTTTTAGGTCATTTCAAACATATTTAATTTACAATTATTTTAAAGCCATTTCTGAAGTCATGATCTCTTTTCTTCTCTGTACGTGACCACACCTGCTTTGCTTTCCTTTGCTCATCCTCTGTTGATTCAATAAATACAAATCATAATTAATAAATTAATTAATTAGCTGTTGGTTAAATTTTTTAGGTCATTTTCCTTTGTTTTCCTTTTTACCCTCTTTGGCTAATTTTGTCCGAAATAATGCAGGTCTTCGGACTCGATCTACATTATTTATTGCACACTTTTGAATATGCTGGGCAGTATTTCGGAAAGATATCATCAAATGGGTTAGTATAAAAGTCAATTACTAATGGTTTCTAATTAATTAACATTTGGAATAATCATTCTTACATTTCATGCATTAAAGTGAAAATAAAAGCAGAAATCATTGAAATATATATATATATATACATATATGTCAGCTGACATGTCAGCTGCTAGGTAGCTCTAAGTAAATGTGTGCTAAGTTCTATTTCTAATATTGACAAGAATAGAACGTGCACTCTGCTTACATAACTTTACTTTTTTGCATTATTGATGGATCGACACAGCGTGCATTTATATGTCTTTTAAAAGCTGTGATCGATCATGTCGACCTCTAGCTTTGTTCTTCTTTTTGACTTTAATTTCTTCTAGGGTTTTGCAGACAGAGTGCAGTCTCTTTCAGTGTGTCTTGTAGAAGAGAAGAGTGTAATAACTGCATCCATCAGCAATGAAAATGACACAACATACAAGAAGAAGCAGCAAAAAGAAAGTAAGAGAAGAGAACACTTACAATTTTTATAACAATACAATAAAATAGATGCTTTCTTGAATTACCGAAAACCTGCATGCCCTGCCCTCAAATGTACTGAGTTACTATAGTTCTAGATATTCGATCCGTATGATACGGATATGATGATGATCAATCGTTCATTCTTTCTTTCTTTTTTTATCCTTCTCTTTTGAAATTTTAATATGTTTTATGAGATGAGAAGAGTATCTGTCCAATCCATAACATTTTATTCTCTTCCCAGTGGACAATAAGAAAATGAATCTCTTTCTCTTTCCCTTTCTTTCTCTCTCTCTCTGAAACTACAATAACTAGCTCATGGTGATAATAGCTGAGACCAGATCAGATGGTGATAGTAATCCACTGGTGTCATGCTCATTCTCATGCTCACACCATCTAGTGGTTTTTTTTTTTTTTTTTTGGCCTAAGGTCATTATCAATTGATCTACAAATTATATCTTGATCAAATTAATACAAGAGGCTACAGATATTTAGTGACTTGGGCCATATGAAAATTCTATTAAAGGCAAAAACAATATAAAGTTTGCTACATACTTCTGCATTTTTTTTCTTTCTTTGTTTTATTTATTTGGCATATATTTGGCTGTACATAACATATGTAATTGAATTGGTTAGCCAACATAATTGGGTTTAACTGTTGTGGTGGATATATGCAAACATATATGGCTCCATTTTATTAATTGAACCAACCAGAATGGGTGGGATCGAAAGTAATTCTTTCCTAACTGTGATCCTGCTGCAATTTAGTTATCTTTTTTTTTTTGTTGAGAATATGACAATTTCTTGCGATTTCTTTGCAAATTAAATTACACTGATCTGGTTTGACTATTACACTCTTTGTCGTCGCATTGATGATATGAAGTATCCTGGAACGATGGGAAATGACTTGTCAAATTCATACCACTCTCTTTATCATTAATATCACACTTTTGAATGATGCTCTATAGAAAAATGTACTTGTTTATCAGTTAACAAGAGTGACAAGACCATTATATCAGCAACAAGTTGTAACATGTCTAATACATCATGTATGTGTGTGTGTGTATATTAATTAAGGTTGAATAATGTGCAGAAATGACCGTAATTAATTGAATTTATTCTGAATTTCAAAAATGAAAGAATTTACACGCATGGAGAAACTATTATATTGCAAGAATTTCTAAATTTATAATACCTTAGTTTCAGGCAGATGGAAAACCCAGGAAAAATGACACTGATCGATGTTTTATATTATCCCTTTCGTATTGGAGAAGTAGTTCAGCTCATAAGGAAAAGATTAATGATTCTCTGAACAATAAGCAGCAGCAGTGCTGCTGTCTTGGATCTGGGGACCTTTTTTCTTTTCTTTTTTTCCATTTATGATGGTACCTTGAAAGAAAAAGAGCAGAGAGTGGTACTATGGTCTATGCCCACCAATTTTTTTTCCCGGTGAGAAAGAGAACTCAGAAAATCTTCCATACCAAAGAAAGATAAAATGCTAAAAAGAGCAAATTAAGATGGATACTATTTGATAAAAACTTCCTAATTTCTTTTCATATTTAACTGCTTAGAAAAAGATTCATGGGCCTTTCGTTCATTACTTCCAAGTTTGAGCAACGTAAGTAAGATTGGATAATTAGGGTTCTTTCAACTTCCACAATTTGTTACAGATATGCCTCTCCTTTTGGCCCATTTTAATCAGTACATAGCTTAACTATAAAAGGGGAGTTTTGTTTGAAGAAGGGGGACACTTACTATTTCCATCATGGCTGCTGTTTTTCTGGCTATTCAATTAATTGTCCTTGAAAGAAAATCTTAAGCTACATATAGATTAGCAGCTGGTTTTAGGGTTTCTGGGGGTTCATTAAATTGTAGGGTTTCCTTTTTCTCGATATGATCATAGAGATATAAAAGTAGAGCTCAGCTTTTGACTGGTGCAACCGTATTTACAGTCTGTTAGACTTTCAATTCTTTTTGTGTTTGAAGAAGATTCCTCATTTTCTAGATTGTTAAGGTAGCTCAAAAGAAAAAGTTGCATACTCTCTCTAACTCTCACCCGCCCACATTTAGGCCAAAGAGATGTTTCAAATTTTGAGAATAAATTTTATAAAATCCAGAAGAAGAAGAAGAAGAAGAGGAGGAGGAGGAGGAGGAAAAGTATTATATATTTTTCTAATTTCCCTGATGTCATTAGCAGCCTTTTAACAGATGATGTAATGAAAACAAAAATCCACTCTTTCAGATGAAATAAATCTTTTTTTTATTACTTGTTAGAAATATATAGCCGTGCATATTCATTCATCTGGAAGTAAAGCTCATGATTCTAATGTCGTTGGTGCGGGAAGCTCTTTTTTTTTTTTTTTTTTTGGTTTGACAAACACTACAGCTTTTTTAGGGTTTCTTGTTTCTTGTTGCAGGCATCATCTTCGATCATCAACTGGGCAGAATAGGTCTGGTAGTTCCCACTCTTTTTGCCCATTCTTTAGGTGACATTTGAAAACACAATATATTCAAAAGAAAATTTAAAATCTCTGAAATTGAAAGTTCGGGTACAAAATATCTAATACGTGTGTGAACTGCAGTTCATATACAGTAGTCATGATAACCATCTGAAGCCAAAACAACTAACAATTGAACAAATTAAATCATCTCTGCATCAGAAGAGAAGTTTTAAAATAAAATTTGATTCTCTGAATAGCTAGAAGAGTTGAGGATGTGTAACTTCATTATAGCAAGTAACTGACGAAATCATTATTTAAGTTTATGCAAGTCTGGTAGGCTAATTAGCACACCCTCTGCCGTGAAAAATCTCAGTGCTGCCATCGTACATATGGTATGGGTGGTCCCTTTCTTTTTCTTTCATTCTTGCTTTCTACCGAGTGTAGATGCTTTAAAGAAGCAATATGTATAATTTGGTCCCTCCTCTATAAGGTAACATTAGAGCTAGCTAGCTATCTCTATATGTCATCTAGTCCTGCTAATGGAAACTCTTGTTCTTTACACCACTACTTTGAAACCCACACGCGCTACCACTTATCTCTTTACAATTTAATTTAATTCCTTCTACCCAGCTATCATGTAATTAATCAAATCTTCTTGCATGTTTAACTAATTACACACCTCCTAATTTTTCATTCTGTGTACACTCTTACTCTTTTGTCCATCATATAAGCCTAGCCTAATATCATTCGGGATCTTCGTTAAACAAAGAAATGCACGCAGTCCCCAATTAGGGTTTATAATCGCCATTTTGTTCAGTTACTTATAGGTGTCGTTCCATAAACATTAATCCCTTTTTCCTACCAATATATGTTTATGCTCGAAAATTAACTTGTAAAAAGGGTAAGGATAACAAACAACAATTAATTGCTTTTAATTACGCCAGTGATTATTAACTGCTCAATTACTGTGTAATAAGAAGAGACTGAGGAACTTATTAGCAGATAATCTAATTGATGTGTCAACATAAATAACTGCCACATGGTTGTTTATATGCCACTCCTTTTTCCGATTTCATTCTAAGGCAACATGGTGCAGTGAAATTCCAGCATCTTTTCCTTTCCCAAAATTGTGATTGTCCTCACTCAAAGTTCAGTCTTAGCTATAAAATTTAATTTCAAACTATCTATCCAACCACTCTACAGTACAAGCCAGTTAAATTGAAGATCAGACTTGAGCTTTTTTCATGGTGCTGCTGACCTCCATTTTACATCTCCGCATCCTCCTCCTTCTCCCTATTTTGCCGGCCAATTAAAAGTCATAATCAGCTTCGAATTGCTGCAAGTTTTCCTTATGTAAGTTTATCATTTAGTACAGGAACCTAATTTTTGGTTTAGGGCACCGGATGAGAGAAGATATATATGTTTGTTAACCATTAATTTCACTAACAACTCTCCGAGTTTACGATTTCCAGTGAGCTTATTTCCATCTTCTCCTTTAATTGTGTGCATGAATTCATTGGTTTTTCTTAATCATTCCGGTGTAGATTCCACTTCTGAAACATCTTCTAATCTTTGGAGAAAGCCTAAAATTCAATCTATTTTAAAGGAAAAAAAATGATTTCTTTAATCTATTTGTTACTTAACATCGATCTTGCATCTCTACTCAAAGTTTTCTCACTCTGTGCAAATTAGTGAGAGTTGAGAAACATTCTTCAACTTTTATGAGGATATGTTAGATTATATTTTAATTTTTTAATTTTAATTTTAATAGTATTATGTTCCTATTTGTGAAGTAAAATTAGTACAATTTAATTGGTGAAAAATCTATCTAAAATGACCTAGTTAGCAAGGATAGAAAATTACATATATACTAACTTTTAAATTTTCTCTTTATTGCTGGTTCAGTACTGATTCCTTGCGCCTGGATGATGAGCCAGTTAGTAAGATGATATCAACTTCAAGAGAAAAAGGTTTTCAAGCAAAGCAGGAAGATGACACCAAAGACAACAAATACTCTAAGACACCATCCAGTTCAAGACAATGGTCAGCATTCAGAAATCCAAGAATTGTCCGCGTCTCGCGTTCATCTGGAAGCAAAGACAGGCATAGCAAGGTTTGCACTATAAGAGGATTGAGAGACAGAAGGATTAGGCTTTCGGTGCCTACTGCAATTCAATTATATGACCTTGAAGATAGACTAGGGCTTTGTCAGCCAAGCAAGGTAATAGATTGGTTGCTTGATGTCACTAGACATGATATTGATAAGCTCCCACCACTTCCAATACCTCAAGGATTTGGTCAATTTCACCAGCAAATGCTACTATCTCATGAATCAAATGCCGCTCGGTCTTCTCTTTCTCCCTTCTTTGATGTAAATTCTTCATTTATAAAGGATGGAGGATTTCATCCTTTACTTTCTGGCAAAGAAGGGATAAAGCTCAACAGCAGTACAGTTGATGCAGCAGATCAAACTATGATGCAAAAATCTAAGTACTGGGATGTAGATACTTCATTGAGGGCAAAAGGTAAGGAAGTTGAAAGAGATCAAACTTCAGTTTCTGAGAAAGGAAAGTGGATTATGCTAAATGATGAAGAGAAAAATCGAGATGGATCCAGTGATTACACAGCTCAAAAGTTTTTGCCTGTAGCCAATCATTCTTCCATTCCTGGATTGCTAAACCATGCCGTGCCATTCAACTCTTACTACCACTGGGAGCCTTCAAATTTATATTTATCTCAATATGGAAGCCATGAATTTCTGTCCCAAACAGAAAATCCACTCTACAGCAATGCTGTACCAATGCAATCTTCTCTGGCTTTTCCATCTGGATCTCACTTATTTTTCTGCCCACCTGCAACAATGCCACTGCATTTTCCAACATATGCTCCATATGCTTCAACTGCAACCGAGAGTCATGACTCCAGAGAAATAAATGCCTTCCAATTGTTGAGCTCAAGTTCACCACATAATATTCTGCCCAATTCTATCGCAACCGGCTCACAGGCGAAACCTGCCTTTTCACTGAATGTAATTCCTGGGCTTGCTCATACACAAACGAATGCTGATCGAAGCAATCAAGGCAAGGAAGACACCTAGATTTTTTACAGGTTCGATCAAGAACTGTGCAGTGTCTTAAACTTTTGTGAGGTGTTTTCATACGCTCTATACGGAAACAAAAATCTAATGCCTCAGAGCAAGAATATATATAGTCAATAATGGCCATCGCCGATATCGAACTATTGCCAGATTTTTATCTCAATATGATCCACTCGGCCATGAGACCTTGCATGAACCAAGTACGTTTTCTGCTCTATCCATTGGTGATTTCGTAATCACAAGTAAGACACTGACACACTTTCTCTTGAGTTTATATACATATGAATTATAAAATCTGCAGCTGCAGACGATTTTTAATAGGTGAAATGTTAGTAATATGCTAGAATACGTTACTGCAATATTCTTGGATTTTTATTACATACCATGATTGATTAGGATCATCATTTTATGAATGTAATGCATATCAAAACGATGAAAATAGCATTAATTTCGTTGAAGGATATGCTATTCGTGTTGCTTTTTACGATGAAATTCTGCAACATTTTGCCACCACTACCAATTGGTTAGAGTGACACATACTTGTAGCCAGGACTTCAATTAACTTAAGTTGATAGCTTTTCATTCTGAGTTGCAGGTAAGGGCACATTTTTCTGGAATTGGAGAGCTAATGGAGTGTGGGTTTTTTTTTTTTTTTTTTAGAAAAATTAAATATAATCCCCCGCCGCCACCACCCAATAATATAACACAAGTAAAATTAAAAAAAGAAGTACTAATTAATGCCTATTAATCAAATTCGATGAGTTTAGTTAATTATAAATGTAAATATTTGATGATGTTCCAGTTGCAACCCATACTACAATCGCGCTAGGGGAGTTCATGAGTTAAAAACTTGCTAGCTCTTAGACATACGTATGAATGGCGTATTCTAGGGTTTTATATAAATAGAGGGAAACCATTTGAAAATTACTAGATAGAGAAGTGGATCACTGAGAAGCTAATTGATTGAACTTAAGAGGTTAGGTTTAAGTAAGTCTCAAGTATATATATTAGTTCATTTGATAACTACCATACGAGCGTTCACGTAACTGGGTAATTAAGCACACACGTACACATTAATCATACTTGCTGTTTGCTATTTTCATATCACTAAAGTAATGATGTTCATGGTCAGCTATATATGTCTCTGATAATGATCTTCTGGGTGAAATTTATAACTTTAAGTAAATTAGAGGGACCTAAAACCTTTACTTCTCATCCTGGGAAGATAATTTGGTTGAGGGTTGATATAGCGCAAGCTTCCATATACATGTATATGTATTTAACTTAAGTCGATCAATTTGTTCACAAGAAATATGTAGTTAATTGGTAATGGGATTCTTCTGAGGGTAACTAATTTTTATATATATATATATATATATATGCGATTGAAAGATATGCATGTAGAATGAAAGTTACGAGTGTTAGAAGGAACATCTGTAGGCCGAAACTATGTGTGTGTGTGTGTGTGTGTGTGTGTGTGTGTGTGTGTGTGTATTCTTACATGCAGAGTCTAAGCTAGCTAGCTAGTTAGTGAAGAGACAAACTTTATTATCTCAAAGTTAAAGGGGTAATTTGCCAAGTTCCTTAGAGAGAGAGAGAGAGAATTGTCAGTCATGGTCAAAAGTACATGCATGAACATACATATACATAAATGTAATTCAGGATTCGTGATTGCTGGTGGTGCGTAATGTTCAGAAATCTATTGCTACATGAAATAATATATGTAGTACTAATAAACACATTCTTATTATGCGAAACAAAAATTAATTAAGATATGACGTTTGATCGTGTACTGTCCATTCATGTATGATCTTATTTGAAGAGAGACCCCGTCCAAGAGTCTGCAATTCTAATCTTCAACGACGCTCACGATAATCTAGTGACATTCATGCAAAAATTGGCAGATTAATTTCTCTCACACCATAGCTCGTACACATTCGAGCGAGCGAGCTAGCTAGCTAGCTAGCTAGCTATCTAGCTCTCATGCTTATGCACACGCACGCCGACCTATATATGCGTCAACATTATCACATAATGCACTTTGTGTGTGTGTGTGTGTGAGTACATAAAACAAGTAGGTGCTCTATCAACGTACGGTGGCTCTCCGTGACAAATATAGATGACAATATCGTAAGAGCAGGGGTTGTTCATTATTATTTCTTTATGTTTGTTCTTAGTTTTGTTTGGTTGTGAGGCACGTAATAAAGAGGTAGCCCACTAGCTAGTTTGGTTTCGATCGTTTTCCTACAAGTCTGTAATCCAATATTTGAAGGCATGCATATGCATTGCAGCGGAGCATAAGAAGCATGGAGGAATCCAAATCAATTAGGAAAAGAAAGAAAGTAGGTTTGTAGAATCTAAAATTCTTCTAGATTGAAAAGGATAAACTGCAGCAGCAGCAGCAGCAGCAGGAGGAGGCTGATAAAGACTCAAAATTGATAGTAAAAACAGTAGCTTAATTGTATCAAGACTTTACATGTAAGTACATATGAATATATACACATACATCATGCAAACCAATATGAATATGTCACTAGATCCAAGAAACATTAAAGGATTATTGCAAGTTGAGGTTTAAAGTCACAGCGATAAAAGGTTGCTTGGTGGTCCTCCTTCTGCTGCTTACGAACTGGGATTAATTAATGCATTTGGTGACAATTATTTATATTTTAAGGCAAGCTTCGTTCACCTCCACAGGCAGAAGATTTCATCATTTGAAAATTATACAGGTAAAAACTTTCCCCTGACATCCTTGATAATTTCTTTTTAAAGAAAAATAACCAAAAAAAAAAAAAAAACTTTGTGGGAGTTTCTGTTTCTTATAAGATCATATATGATTAAAGATCGGTTTTAATTTTTTTTTTTTTCCCCACAGAGAATATATCATTATATTGATAGTGTTTTGTTGTAATAAATAAATTATTTCAAAAATTATAAAAGTTAATCAGTCATCTGACGTATCTTTCATGGTCCTTTCAAATAACAAACATATATAAAATAAATTCACTAATAATATCATACATGTGAGTTTGGTGGGTAAATTTTGTAATATAAATGAAGAAAAATAGAAGCAATGTGGGGCGGGGCATGCATATGATAACGGCAGATGGGACCTAATGGGGTGTGTAAGCGTGCCGACAGAGCTACACGGATTGATTGTGGTCCTTTGTTATGCACACATACCATGCCAAATAATTGAAGTATTATGGACCACTTTTCAATTTCTTGTAATTATCAATACATCCATTATTATTATTATTATCATCATCGTTATTTAATTTTCATATTTTTACTTTAAACCATCCCTAATTACTCTAGGATAAAATATAAAGGGAGTACGAGAGAGGATAGTACTAGGAAAATTGGGAAATCCCACCAAGAAGAAAATCCATTTGAATGGCTTGAGACCGACCAAAAAAATTTATCAAGTGAAGTTGGTACAACTCAAAACCCAGTTAGCCAAAGTATTTGCTTGCTACTTTGTAACTCTCCCGATAGATGTGAGTGACTTTAAACAAGGCCAAATCCCTCGAATTAGGCTCACTGTGATGATGATAAAAAGACAAAACTAACGTAGCCCCCGGCGAGGATCGAACTCGCGACCTTTCGCTTACGAAGCGAACGCACTACCACTATGCTACGGAGGCGAATTAGTTTTGTTTTCACCTAATTAATAAATTACTAAACGATGCAGCAATCATTCAACATTTAGTTTGTCAGGCTTCAAACACTTGGTAATTCTTTATTGCCATATTTCATATATGGCAAAATGGATATCTTACAGTCAGATATTTTTAATTGAAATTGTTCATCGAAAAGATTACCATATGATGTGTAATCTTTCCAATCCCAGTCAAGAGATGCAATGTCTGCCTCTGCAGATTGCAGCTGCACGCATTGCGTTGTTCTCAAAAATCAACATAACATACAAAGATGATTTGCTGCCTAAACACAGGTGGGTTTTGCAGTTGCTAGCTCCTATGTCATGTCCGTGTACTGTTTGATAACTATTGAGTTTACCGCAGGCCAAACCCCGTGTACTTATTTCTGAATATTTTTTATTGGAAGAGTACGCACTACAGATATTATATTGCTTGAGGCTGTATTATTTTGCTACAGCCATTATACAACTTATTTTCATTGTACTACAACTTATTTTCTGGGGTGAGAAACTTGTAACCGTGCCGGTGTAAGTAGATGAAAAAGGTTTAGAATAACACAGAACTTCATAAGAATTCAAAGCAAAGTATACAGAAAGTGGATGATAACTCGTTCTTATGAATAAGTGTTGTCATCATGTCAGAAGGTAATTTCTTCACAAATACATCACATAACTGTGATTCTTGCTTGTGGATTATTATACTTTCTTAAAAGGAGAAAAAATATAAATCACCAAAGGGAAAACCAACGATTAAAGTGGAAAACAGAAAATTAAAGATTCTATTTTGCTTACAGCTACTTTGCAAACAGCTGCCTCCGCCTACCTGGCTTGGCTCTCATATTACCGGCTTCACCAATCACAATCTCATCAACTAAATCCTTAAAGACCAGACGCTCAACATCCAGCACTACTACAGGAATCTCATTGTTGAAATTTGTCCAACTACCTGATCGATGTGTCACATCCTCACACAATATACTTTTCAGATCATCAACCTCCTCATCTAAGCTGCATTCTGATTTCTTGGCCTGAAGTTGTTCCATGTCCGAGCACAATTCTTTCAGAAGCTTTTGTGCACTCAGGGTCTTCGGAGCCAGTTTGTTGGTCTTTAACCATGGCTCTTGAGAGGCCCCTACTAAAGCTAACTTTCGAACAAGGATCTCATTAACGGCATCAAATATGATTTTCCGCTGAATTTTCTCAGGGTCAGTCTTTGAGTGGGAAACCTTTACATGGCTACTTTCTTCTCTTGAATGCAATGTGTTTGCATTGGTTTGTTCCAAAACAAAGAACAACTCAGGATTGATTGGGTGGCCAGATGGGTGGAGCTGAAATGTAGTCAAACTGGAGCCAAGGTCTCTGAGGAGGAGGCCAGAAGCTAACATTATCTCAGAGATGTATCTGTGGTCAGGATTGGTGTTCTCACAAAGAGATGCAATGTAGTCTGTACTGGCTTCATCATGACTTGAATTTAATCTTCTAAGCTTTTGAACTAAGTGTTCGATGTTTTGTAATTTCTTACGATTGATCTCTGAGGTAAGACCAGAACCCATGCTGTTAGATAAGAACTTGTCTGCTGAATTCCACTGGTCTTCGCTGAAATTGTCATCAAGATTTTTAGCAACATCACCTGTAGTTAGTGGTAAAGTCAAGTTAGATTTATAGAACACAGACACCTTTGCATATTTTATAAGAACGTTAAGAGGTGAAATGCTATTTATAGGTGCGCATGGGAACAACTTGATACAAAACTAAAGTGAGAGTAATATCAAATATTGTGTCCATAATGTTTGAACCCCCTTACTACTATGATTATCTAACCAAATCTAGACAAATAACATGTGTATAGACTGTAATGCTGGGAAAATATTCTTATTGCTGATTTATATTTTCTTTTTTGCATGGGTGAGTGGGGAGTTGGTAATCAAAAGAATGACAGTGGTGAGCGATATATAAGTGAAATTCATTAAATTTACAGATACTTTACCTTTCAGGGAATTAGGCAACTGCTTTACAGGAGATGGATCATCATCTCTTAATATGGAGGAATCAAAAACAGAGACAGGGCTGGGATGCTCTGGGGTGACGGTAGCAGGTTCTGCCAATGCTTCATCTTCACTTAATCTTGGAGTTGATTTCTAAAACCAAGGTAAAGGAAAAAAAATCTGTAAAGCTAGTGATTAGAATAGCTGAAAGAAAAGTGAAAACAAAAAACATACTTTCTGCACTGAGCCAGAAAACGAGAATTTGGCAGCCTTCATGGATGGACTCTGACTACCATTGATCTCAGTGGAATGTTCACTACTTGAAAATTCCATATCTATCCTTGAGTCCAAGCCAAGATTGCTGTCTGATTGAACAGATGCATCATCCCCATGGAGACTTGAAGTTCTTGATTCAATACTTATTTGACTCAATTGATCATCAGTTGGCTGTGAGTTGTGAGATTTGTGTCTAAGTTTAGTACCTGGAGAACCTGAATCTACCAAATGCCGGTTGAATTGTCTTCTGGGTTTATTCAAATCAGCTGGTGGGGTAGGTGAATGAGACCTCTTGTCCAGCTCAAGCTTCCTCTGCTGCAATCTAGGACTCACTGAACCGGAGCTCTTTGCTGAATTTGTTGTGCTTTCTTTTGGTAACTGTTGAGGCTTTGCTGAAGACTGTGTGGATCTTATATTCCGCACACTGGTTTTCTTATCAGGGGCACTGACAGCAGAGTCAATGCGACTGCTTTTGGGAGACTGAACTTTGGCTGTTCGGCTATTTATTGAAGCCTTTTTACTGTCTTCAAATCGCTTGCCCTGGAGCTTCTGGAGACTTGAAAGGCTGTCTATTGGAATTACTGATGAAGCAGGGATATTTGATTTCTGAACAAGTTTAGCCGGTTTCATGACCACGATTGGGGATTCAAACATCCTTAAGGAAGGAGAACCCTTGGTCATGGGATCGCTGACATGATTGCTATGCAGATTCCGCTGGCTTCTCAGTTTCTGATTAAGATTGGAAGATTTAGGTTCAGACTCTTTTTGAGTTCCATTGTTTGAAGCTCGCTCCTTTTTACTGCTCTCTATGAGACCTTTCTCTTGCATAGCTTCCAGTATCTGTTTAAGGGCTCTGAGATCCTTTCCAGATTGTTTAAACTTGAGATCTTTCAACTGCTTTTCAATCTCAGAATAAACAGAGGGAAAGGAATTTGTTGTCCTTGCTGGAACTTTTATGGGTCTGAATGCAGTTTTCTGAGAGCCTCGACTCCCATCCAGCAGCTTCCATGGTGCTGGTTCAATTGGAAACTTTGAACTTGAAACTGGTTTCATTATCAAATCAGGATTTTTCCATCGTGGTGAAACCGGATCTTTCAATGAGCTTTTTGGTGAGTGGGGAACTGTAATTGGTTTGGTTAGATCATGTGATTTCAATGATCTTGAGAAGGGTTCTTTCTCTTCAACTAGACTGGTTTTAATCAAACCCAACTGACTGTCACTAGCTGAGGAGGAATCTGGCAAGGCTTCCAAGCCCATCAATTTTGCTACAACACTTGGAGGCCGCTTCTGAGTTCCCAAAGATTGTGGTAGATTAAGGACTTTATTGTTTGAGCTTCCATTGTCCTGGAGATTTTTAAAGAAATAATTTGGTTTTGAATCAGAGTTGGAACCCCGCATCAAAAATTCTCTACCATCCAGGGAAAGCCTGGGCATCTCTTTTAGCTTTGCTGTGGATTTGAAGGTATCTCGTGATTCAACAGATAACCAATTTATCTCTTTCCCATCACAAGAAAACCGAGGACCATCCCTTGAAATTGACTGCCAAGGTCCATCTTTTGCTCCAGACTGTGAATTTGAAAGTTCTCTAGGTTCATTATAATACCATGGTGATTCTCGAAGTTTAGCAAGTACTCTAAGAGACTCCTTAAGATCAGCAGGCACATTTTGCTTCCCACTGATCCCAACACCATAAGATCCATCCGCTGATTTGCATAGCTGTGCTGGCCGTGGGGAGTCTTTAAACTTCAGAGAACGGACTGCTGGTTCATCATTGGCTATAGTTTTGACTGATAATCCTCTAGCTTCTCTATACATGGAGTCCTTAACTACGTCCCGAAGATCAAGGGAATGCTGCCTCAAATGCAGAGAGGTATTTCCTTGACTCATAACTGAGTCCCTTGAGGGAGTTTCAGGAAATATTATTCTGTCACACAAAAAGGCTTCTTGTTGAGCTGTTTTCCCACAGTCCAGCGAGGACAGGGAAGAAGAACAAGATGATGAGAAAGATGCTCTTGATGATTTCGTGGAAAGTCTTTGTTTCTCATTTACAATTCGGGTTAAATTTATTTCCTGCAATAAATTGTTTAATAAGCTTAGAGTTTGCCAATAAGTTGGACAGGCATATTGTATCTATGTATTCCTTGAGAAAAAAAAGGATTGATCATTGTTAATTCAACATAATTGTCAAATGCATGGTCAAATCAGAATAAAAAGCTCATTTGGCAAAGCATAAAATCAAGTTGACTAATCCATATCTCAATCATCTTGTATTGGAAGGCCATAGTTATTTTTAGAAAAAAGTTTCAAAGGTTTTTAGAGAGTAGACTAAAGAAATAGACAAAATCATAGAATAGAAATGACTCACATTCGCTGTCTGTGGATGATATACATTATTGTACTCCCCTTCTGATCTGCCATTCTGAAAGTGGGAAGTACCTGAAAAGCACAGTAGAATCAGAACTGTATTATTCAGCAGTACAATGATTTTCCAGTGTTTGAGCTCATTAGAACAAAATAAAATATGAAAGATGCTTAGGCTTTTATGAACCATATGACATCTAAAAATGGAATGCAGCTGAAAGATACAATTGAGGGAAAGAAGAGATTCATAAACAATTAGTTCAAACTGATATGTAAATACATGTAGGCATCCATATTTGAACTCCAGTCAGCACCAAGAGATAAAACATTGTAGGAATTCCAAATTTTGCTTTTGTTAGAACTTGAGAGAATTCTATCCGCACGACATTGTAGGCCTCGAAAACAGTTGTTGCCAAAACTATTAGTAGAGAACAGACCATAAATTCATTACTTATGTATTATTCATGCATACATGCATCAATATCAAGAGCAGCAGTACTTGTAAAACTAATATCATGAAAAAAGCAAACAACCGAATAAGGCCAATGTTGGTCATGAATAAACATAATAAAAAAAAAAAAAAAAAAAGTCTTTATTGATTTCAACACAAGTAAAATATTGAGTTTACAACAGCCAAGCATTAATACACTCAGAAGATTAAACTAATTGAGCAATAAATCAACAGTAGATTGATTACCTGGAGGAATCCTCTTGTGGCTCGGGCCTCTCCCAGTCAGGACATGATGGCGATCAAAGATTTGGAACACCCCAGTCATGCACCCTATTTGCTTCTGCAAATCTGGATTGTCATCTGCTAAGGAATGTAGAAGTTTTGCAGCCATTCCTACCACCTCTCCCAGCCAAACAAATTTCAGCACTCCCACTTCCTATAACTTTATTTCGTCCCCTAAAGAATAAAATTTACAACAACTCAGCTTCTTTCTCCATAAATCTGAATCCAAGTGTCTTCAACAATGTTCAATCAGTTTTCTGCAGAGCAGAAATGATGACATATCTAAGAAATTCTTCACTGAACCGGGGAATGGGAGTCTCGGATACCTCACATTCCTTATTTCACTCTTAACACCAAATCCAAATTCAGGAACAATAATTTCTGAACCCCTTTATCTCTTATCTTATTTTACTTGAATTGCTCCCACTACAATAACGTGCAAAATTCAATGCACAAAATGAGCTATTAGCAAAGCTTATGAAACGTGAAAGAAGAATGGCACTTTCCAAATTCATGTAATTCCAAACTATGCAACCCATAAACAGAAATTATCAGTGAGTTTATTTCCTTTTGCATATCCACAAGGCCTCAAAAATATGTCCCAAAATCTAGCTAATCACAGCTTATAAAAAACAAGCTTTAGTCTTCTAAGAATACACAACAGATCAAAATTGCTTTGCAATCAAAATCACTATTCAAAAAAATTATCCTCTTATGAGAATAGCTATCCTTGAGGGGTTTACCAAGAATTCATCCAAACCTCAAACTTCTGCAAAAATCAAAGACAACTACAAGGAGAAAAGAATATCCCCAGAAAACCAGATCAAACTTGAATACAATTACATATGGAAGATACGTTATTCAGTTCTGCAGGACAAATTATATAATGCCTTGTGTAAGAACCTTAGTAAAGCCAAAAGAACAGTAGAGGGGACCCAACACTCAAATACCCATTTACAAAATGAGCGCAGAAGTCACAGTTATCGGCAACATTACCTTACAGTTGCCTATATAAAAAATAAAAACTAAAACCAATGCAAAGACTGTAAAAAGGAATCTGTGTTTGCAGATCCAAGAGAGAGGTAGATATGTCTAAAGCCTAAAAGAAGCATATGGAAAGACAGCTTGAAGAGTCGAGAAGGTTGGCTATATCATTAATTCCTGTCGAAAAAAAAAAAAAAAAAAAAAACTTGTGAAAGTAAACTGCCGAAGAGTTGGCCAAAAAAAAATTTTTCAATTAAATAAATTTTTTTTTTATTGGTCAGATACCATCCAGGCTCTATCTCACAAATCCATGTGGGATGAGTATGTGGGTGGGTCTGAGTTTGTCTCCACGAGCATGTGAATTTGTCAGTGCAAGTGTAAGGTAGAGAAAAATGAGATACAGATAACCGGATTTATTAATTCATTCATAATTCATGTACTGGAATTTATAAGGAGAGCATGCGTTCCTTCTTGCATCTTCAAAGTCTATATGCCCTCTTCAAACATTTGTCAGACTCAGACTAACCTCCCAGAACATTTTTCCCCTCAACTAACCAACTAGATATTCCCTTAATCATGAAATTCAAAGTACATTGAACTCTTAACTTCCATGTTTTATGTACACTGGCATGTAATTATTATCTCAACTACTCTTTTACAAGCTGTACTTTCAACATTTATATCAAATTTAGGGTTTTGTTATTAAGTTAAACAGTAATTTGTCAGTAATGTGATAATACTAATTTATATATGCATTTAAATAAAACAAAAAAAAAAAAGAAAAAAAGATTGCTATCTGACATGAGTTGTTGTGGCTGCTACAGTTGATTACATAAAGGAATGTCAAGTTGCGCAAGTTGAAGGTGATTAAATTACAGAGAAAGGTTGTATAGTTGAATTGAGAAACATATATTAATATATCTAAATATGACCTTGCCCGCCCGCCTGCCTGCCTGCCTGGACATTTCTATGTTTTGACATACCTTTCTATGGAATGACAATAAAAACACAACATACGTGAAGACCATTTTGTCCAAAAATCAACTACTCATGACCCATCCATTATATATATTAAATATTATTGTTTCTTTAAGACTGATTTGATTTATTTTAAAACTTGATGGAAAGAAAAACTTCGATAATTTATTAGATAAGGATGCTTTGGTCAATTAAAAAATTCATAATTATATAACAATTACTCACAAAGAGTATATCTCTATATATTAATTTTTTATGTAAATTTATTGATATAAATTGTCATAATTTTATTATATTATTACTGTATATTCGTTATTTTTTCATAAAAATTAAGAGAAAATAAATTATACATAATATAATTAAAAGATTCATTTATTAATTCATACAAAATTGAGTACTTGTGCCACAAAATGGATTGTTGCATAGCATTGAAATATGTATGTAGGCTGCAAATAATAACAGAGCAAATGAGAATTGTGTGTCAGATTCAGATTCCTATGCCTTAGGCTGAGGCACATGACTGCCCACCACTTTTCTGCTTCGTCAAACACTGCCTCCATTAAACAAATACATACATACATACATACATACATACATACCTACATATACAAACACACATTAAATAAAAAATTTCCAAAACAGGCAAATACAATTATATTTTTCTACAGTAATATTTTATATAAAAATATTCTTTGTATACTCATAAAAAGTTTTTAATATTAATTTAAGTCAATTATAAATAAGAATAAACTTTATATTAAGATAAATTATAAATTTTTTAAATCTCTTAAGAAATTTGTCTCTACATAGTAACTCTATATAATATATATATATATATATATTACAAAATATTTATACCATATTATATTAAAAAAAATATTTTCTAAAATAATTTGAGACAGTGATTTATTCTTAAAGTTATTACAACATCTTTAACTATGTAGATACATAATAATTCATAAGTATAAATATTTTTTTGTTAAAACTAAAATATTTTTAACTTCTCAAATATGTTTAAAGCTTTTTAACATAAAATTTTTATATTTTTATACTATTATCTTTAAAATTATATTTTTTTATCTAATTACAATAATAATTTTTTTTAGTAAAAATATACATGATTTTTTGTTCATTTGGATGATATTAATATTTATTCAATTGGTGTAGAATTTAATTACTTAATTTACAATGATTCTTTAATTATTCACTTTCACTTTATTTCTAACTTACAATTCATCAATATTAAGGTCTTTATTTTGCGGTGCTTAAAACAATTAGTAATTAGTTGTAATTTCACATCACTTGCCCATAAAAAAAATTATATTTAAAATTTTTTCAAGGACATTTATATTTACTAATCCTAAGACACAATCTTGTATATGTTACAAAAGTCATTGATTAAAATACTGATAATAATAACCTTTAAAATTTTTAATTATCCCTATTTCAAATTATTAAATTTTAAAAGTGTTATTTGGTTATAGGAATAAAAACAAAAAATTTTATAAATAAGGTAGAAATGAACTCAACAATCTTTATATCATTTATACTAAAAATAATAAAGTAAAAATAATAATTTTGAAATTATAACTTTCTTACAATAATAAAAATAATTTGATTTCAATATTATGATCATAAAAAAGTTTTACTCTGTGTGTGTATCACCTCTTCATTGCATAATATAAAGTTTCTACAAATTTTATGGTGTTAGATGATTACCCAACTTAGAATTTTAAAATAATTAATTTGTTATGGTTGGTTATTATGATTGTGAGGATATTGAGTTATAACTTAGAGCTGTAGAGAACCATCACCGACTCACGAAGGGACGACTCCTTGGTTTTAAGACAACACTTGTTAGCGTGTCTCTTCTATATTATTTCTACTTTACTCTTATAAGTTATGTATGTTTATTAAGTTATTATGTATATAATCTTACATACTTATTATGATTTCAATGCGTATATTTGATAATTTTAGATAAATTTTGACCAAATTATTTAATATCTTATCCCAAAATTTTAAATAATGAATTAAGGGTATGTTTGTTTTTAGGAAAAAAAAAAAAAAAAAGAAAGGAAAGAAAAAGAATGATTAATTTGAATTACCTTATTTGTTTTTGTAAAAAATGGATAGAAATGAAAGGAAAGAGAAATACTCTTTTCTCAAAGTGAAGAAATATAAATTCTTTCATAATTAGTGAGAAATCCATATTTCAAAAGTAAAAAATAGAATTTTTTTACAGTTTTACCCTTATTAAAATATTAAATTTCAATTTTACCTTTATATAAATTTAACTATATGAAATTTATTTTTATTACAAATTTATTTTATTTAAAAAA